>OZ037965.1:905984-983259 GCA_964035675.1 Fomitopsis pulvina | reverse complement strand
GTTCCAGGACCTGCACTTGGGGCTCATAGCACAACTCATATTCAATCGAGTGAGAGAGATGGCTCCTCCGGAGCAGGGAGAGTTGGGTGGCAAGGATGAGGAAGCAGGATCCGGTCGCCTTCCACTGCACTCTATTTCATAGACAATAGTTTGCTGTTGAATCATAACTGTCCACGTCTCATCTGAGTAGAGCAATTGAGTGCCCAACCTTCCTTCCAGCTCATGTCCTCCCTTCCAGAGGAAGTGCAGAGCTTGTCTGACTCCTGGAAGGAACCATTGGCCTTCCGGAAGATGTTCATTTGTTCGATTCTGGGCCCAGAGGGGTGGGCTCGGCCCACACTGGCAGGCCATGCATGGAGGCTCAGCAGTGAAGACAAAAGGCCCATACCAAGGACAGGTTGCACTGGATGTGTGCATGGGAAGAGGGGGGAGGAAATCCTCCCAGCATAGCGCAGGGATGGGGAGAGGCAGTGACAGAGCAGTGGCAGTGGTGGGTGTGCATGGGGGGGCATGCATATCATGGGCACTGGTAGCACAGGAGCTGTGGGTGTGCACGATGGGATGCAAATGGTGAGGTGAGGAGCTGGTAGGGCCTGTGGTAGCGGAGGGGAGATGTGGAGCTCGCCAAATGTTGGCAGCAGCTCAGAGGGGGTGTGCAGCAGAGACCGTGGCGGCAATGAGGGGATGGGAGTGGTGGCAGGGCAAATGGGGCCTAGCACAGGTGGTGGGGCAAGGAGCGGGCTGAGGGGACCAAATTCCCTGCCAGTCTCACTGCCCAAGCTTGAGTGGGAGGTCGTGGGTGCATGAGGCTTGAGGAAGGATAGGGGGGTGCAGTATGAGGTGTGGGAAGGCAATGTGGCCAGGAAGCCTACGTGGTATGATGGGGTGCCTGCTCATGATGAAGGGTCGGGGGAGGTGATGTGGTATGATGGGGATGCCAGGCCTTCCGATGGCTTGGACATGGGTGGGCCGACCAGGACCAAGATGGAAAGGGAGAGTGGGACCTCATGGCAGTTCACAAGTGCAGTGACACCCCTGGAGTACTCCACCTCCACATTGAACACCTCCAGGAGGCTTGCGCCGAGCTTGTAGTAAGCCTGGGCTGGTGGAGGTAGGCATGGAGGTCGCACCCATGTGGGGAAAGGGGCAATGGGAGGTGGCTGTGGTACCTCGCAGCCAGCTCATTCATAGAGAAAATTTGCTGCAAGGGTGGAAGGTCAGCATGTACGCAGTCAGCAGAGTTCAGCGGGTGCACCGACACTGTGATCACATGGCTTGCCCATCCTGCCCAGATTTGGGCCTCTGCCTCTCCCAGTGCTCCTGCCCCTCAATGTGGTTCGCCAACCGTGGTGACAATGATTGTGGTTTCATATTCCGTGAGGTCCATATAGACCTGGGCAGCAGCAGCCTGGGCAGTGGACAGCATGGAAGGGGAGCTGCTGAAGGACATGTCATGTGGCATTGGGAAGTGTACAAGCATCGGAGGGTGTGTGTGTAGTGGCAGAAGGAGTGGGGGAATCCAGGGAGTGGGGTTGGACTTTATTGGAAGGGGACACGTGGTGGACATGTGGTGCATTGGCAGAGGTCAATTTTCAACGATCTTTTGATGGGATGAGCCATGCAGTTATGGGGATCTGGTGTGGAGATCATGGCTCAAGCCTCTGGATTTGGAAGGCATTGTCAAATGATGGGCACAGAGTGACCAGGGACGGTCACATTTTCAGGTGGGGGGAGATGTGGGCCGAGCCCACCCCTCTGGGCCCAGAATCGAACAAATAAACATCTTCCGGAAGGCCAATGGTTCCTTCCAGGAGTCAGACAAGCTCTGCACTTCCTCTGGAAGGGAGGACATGAGCTGGAAGGAAGGTTGGGCACTCAATTGCTCTACTCAGATGAGACGTGGACAGTTATGATTCAACAGCAAACTATTGTCTATGAAATAGAGTGCAGTGGAAGGCGACCAGATCCTGCTTCCTCATCCTTGCCACCCAACTCTCCCTGCTCCGGAGGAGCCATCTCTCTCACTCGATTGAATATGAGTTGTGCTATGAGCCCCAAGTGCAGGTCCTGGAACAAAACACCTTTAAACAGCTGGTGATGGATGGACTGGAGGTGAGAGTTCATGGCAATGAGCCCTTCACTGAGACGAGCTATCTCCAGACAGAGGAGACTGAATGAGTCGTGG
Organism: Fomitopsis pulvina; assembly: GCA_964035675.1. NCBI lineage: Eukaryota > Fungi > Basidiomycota > Agaricomycetes > Polyporales > Fomitopsidaceae > Fomitopsis > Fomitopsis pulvina. Next base: position 981,074 of record OZ037965.1, on the reverse strand, counting down.
AACTCATGCCGGGTGGAAGTCAATTGCCCAGAGAACTCCTCCCAGGTCTTCGTAGAGAACGGGGGGAAGAGGACCACCGAGGTCAGCAGCTTCCTGCTTGACTTGAACGCACTTGGGGGACCAGGCAATTGCTGGGTATGGGACACCAGCTCCTTCCAATGTGGGAGAAAGTGTTTGAAAGATGGTGTCAAGGTACACAATGGTATTGTTAACCAGAGGGAAGGTGCAAGGGGAGGGGATGGTGACATTGCTGTGCACGGAGGTGTGGGCACAAGAATCAAAAGGTATGTGCTGTGGAAGAAAGCGTGAGGGAGCGGAGACAAAGAATTGACAAGGGGATGATGCACAATCATTCACCTAAGGCTGTGGGCCCATGTAAGCCACTTGCCGGGGTTGGCTAGGACCAGAGGCAGCTCAAACTCGCATTCGTGGCAAACCATCTCAAGGAGGCCGAAGAACCGCAGTGAGTAACTGGTGGTGTATGGGTTCGGTCTGCGTTGAGACATCAGGGGAGTGGGGAATGAGGGAGAAAGTTGCAGAGGGGGGAAAACCAGCAGTCAGGAAGGAGCGGGAGAGGCCCAGGAGATGTTGGAAGAGAAAGAGGGGATGACAGGAAGGGGCTGAAAGAGGAGGAATGGAAGGGAGGCATAGGTGATGCATGGGAAAGGGGAGAGGGAGGAGGATAAGAACTGGAGGGGGGAAACTGAGAGGGGGGAGCTACCACATAGTTACATCCATGAGTCTGAGTCTGCGCCTCGCACCCTGAGTAGAGATTGAGTACTGCGTACTCCCTGGGATATACCACAGCTACCATCTATTTTTCTTGACCATCCTCCTTGCTTGCCTGCTGTGCTTCCTTCCAGAAAAAGACCCCCTTTGCAATTTCGACATTGTGCACCTTCGATATCGACCCATTGGTTTCTGTCTGCCTGCCTACCCCTTCACTCTCATCAATGTCTGGTGAGTATGTTCCCTCCAGTAATGTCTAACACTCAGAGACTTGCAAGCACCACACCATGTGGTGTCCAACTAAAAACAGATGGCTGGTGCCACTGGCCCATGTGGGAGATCACACTGGCTGTAGCATGGCAAGCAACTGGCAGTGGGGATAGGCAATGCAGCCAACTTTGATGGCCTGCTTAATAATGAGCCAAGATGATAGCCATGTAATCTACCATTATCTCTAACAGCAATAAGCCACAATTGCATCTTATCATTGCCACACTGATCAATCATAAGATGAGATTGAGAATTTGGACAGTACTGCATGGTATTGCCCTATTCATGGCCAGATAACTCACAATGCAGCCAAGATCACACTCTTATCCTCTGTGTCAATGCAAAACAGACACCCTTGAATGTTCTCAACACAACCCCGACCCTGATTACTGCCATATCCAAGTCCAAGTTGCTTTCCTCACTAACCTGCTCACCTGTGTGCAAGCTTATCTTGGGCACCTAGATCACTGAAGTAGGCAAACCTCCCTTCATGTCTGTGGTCATGCAGTCTCACCTGATGACCAGGTTTACACACAGGATCTATTTTATTGCATGTTTGAATGAATATCTTGGTGGAAACAATATATAAAACACTGGACATACATATGATCCCACCCTGTAGTGGTGAGATCGAGCAGTTTGCAGGTGTGTAATTACAAATTGACAAGCAAGACCAAACTCGGAATTCTTATCATGGAAAGGCTATGTACACCATCGTGTGCGATCTCTGCTCTGGGAGACCACTCTTGCTGGTACCATGGAGGAGTTAGTTGGCATTGCATTTGGCGTTATCTACGAGAGAGATTGTGAAGCCGATGACACGGCATCTCGGCGGATTGTACGATGGCATCAATTGCACCCTGCAGCCGAGTTGGGCGCTAGGCCGCGCGCTTACAGCATTTTGCAGGAGCGTTGCCTATCCCCACTGGCAGTGTAGAATACCCGCGCCTTATGAGCGCTAAAAGCTTATATCATGCAAAGGCGAATTTCCCGATGTTTGTCTGCGCTGTCTCTACCGTTTTCCTCAACTCTGTCGACGATGTCTGCGAGCAGTCTGGAGGGCGTGCCACAGGAGGTTCTCGAACATATTGCATTCCACACCGCCAACACTACCTTCCTCGGCCCACCGTCAGCGCTCATCTCGCTTCTCTCCACAAATCGCCGCATCTATGCCGCCCTCGCCCTCGACGCTAACCCGCATGTCTGGGCGCGCATCTTCGCCGCCAAATTCGATGTAAATGCTGCTTTGCGCCGCCTCGGTCCCCATTGCGTGACTCCAGGTGCGATGGCCCGAGAGCTCCTGAAGCGATGCATCGTCTTGCGCCAGATACGGACGAAGAGGAATACATCCGTACCGATCTGGGAGCTGAGCACGGGTCACACGATGCATCTGAACTGCGAGTTGTGGACCGCGTATCTAATGATGCTTGAGAACGATGGGAAGAACGAACACCAGCTGAGGGAGTATGCGCGGATGGACGACTGGCTGCGGGCATACTTACTGGACGAACACGGTGCATCGCTCGTTCGTTCGTCCGTGAAACAAGACCAGTGGCCTAGTGGACACCACGAGCGTATAGCGCTCGCCATGTCGTTATTCTGGATGCTCCTCAGGCCTGGTACGTGTCTCGTTCTAACTCTGCACCCCGTCTTTGGCCAGCTCATATGCGGCCGCACAGATGAGTATATGGTAGACGAGCGGGTTTTCCGGGACGCAACGGGCATGCTTAAGCTCATTGCACTGGGCGCACATCAATTTCCGCTCTCTACGCCGTCGTGGCTTGACTTCCACCACGCTCCAAAAGCGAAGGACGGCTCATCCGTCATACACTATGGGATCCCCTTTTACATGACGCCACCCGCCCCCGCAGCGCCCGCGATCCTTGCATACCTGACCCTCGTTAACCATCTTAGCGTCGCATGGGACACCATCAGCTATATGAAGCCTCCAGATCCCATACTGCCCGCCATCGTCTGCGCGCGCAGCGCCGAATGGGAGACCGAATGGGCGCGCGCTCTGATCGGCCAGACATCGGAGGGTACGAGACCGGCAGTGTTCATCCCCGGCAGCCTGGACGGCTGCTGGGAGGGCCTGTTCACGTACACGGAGTTCACGGCCTACGCTGCGCTCCTCTCGGGAGCGTCGCCCTCAGTACTCGAGCGGAGCCTCGTCGCACAGCACCCCCAGCTCTGGAAGCTTCGCGAGCACCACCTCTACTACCCTGAAGAGTACAACACTATATCTACCCCTGCCGCAGGCGCGAGCGAAGGAGACCCGCTGGTGCCGGGGGACCCGCTCCTCGCGTACATGCTCGAAGGCACCGAGGTGCGAGAGGGCCCGGAGGGGCTCGAGGTTCATGCACCAGGGTGCGTGCCGGTCGTATACGAGACGTGGTCGCACAAGTCCGAGCGTGAGCGTGAGCGCGAGCATCGGAAGCGGCGGCGGGTGCGTGATGTGATCGTCACGGGCGAGGGACACTCGGCGTGGGGGCAGTTCGGCCTGCTTGGGCGCGTGCGGCCATGCGACGGTTTTGTGTGCCTCTCCAAGGACTACGTGAGTTGAAGGTTTGTTCTGCCGATGTCGCTCCTGACGGCGGCGTGTAGATGAACGGGGACCGCGGGCGGTGGGTGTACCGCGCGTACTTGATCGGCAACGAGCACGGGAACTTGAGCGGGCGCTGGCGCGACACGCTCAGTCCTGCGGACGTGCTTGGATATGAGGGCTGCTACATGATGAGCCGACGGCGGTGACGCTACAGGGCTTCTAGTCTGCGTCTGATTTATTATAATGGTCTTTTGATTGTCCACTGTTGCTATGCTTGTACTAGGGTTTCGTTCGTGCATGATACTCTTCGACGATGTCTCCGTGTCATAGTATATTACGTACTCATGTTTGTAGCGGTAGGCTTATATTATTCATTGTATTAAGGAGTGAACAGATCGCGACACACAGACGCAAGTAAGATAGCCCCAGCTCGACTACTCTCACTGGGGGCATTATCCAGTTTTCCGCCAAGAAGAACCTTGAGGGAATGCTGTGAGAATGTTATGCTTTTTCAGGGTTTTCCCAGACAGAAAATTGTGCAAAAACCATGAGTATTCTTGTGCAGAAAAGGGCAGGTTATTCTACCATCTTTCATGATCAAGATACTTTTGAAAACATTTCTCATATTCTCACAGTTATCTTGCAGTTATCTTACATTATTCTCAGCATAGTTTTGTCATGCAAAACACTATGAATATCACATGAGAACTTGAACTTTTTGCAGCCTTCTTGCCCTCTCAATGGTACCCTAATTAAGAAAGGTTTTCACTTTGGAAATCAACTCAAGATACCTAATATATACATAAGATATTCCTCCCGAGATATTTCAGAAAGAAAGTCAATGTTCTTGTGGCAAATAGCATGCCACACCTAATTTAATTCACTCCAATGCAAGATAAAATGAAATGAGACTAATGTTTCATATAACATGTTGGTAGTTGTGGTCTATGGCATGAGAGAGATGAACATGGGGCAGGTAGTCCAGTGTTACAATTGCTTACTCGTGCATGCTACACTGGGACTTATCTTTTTCTTTGATTTATCTTGTTTAGTTCTCATGGATGCTGTTTCCATTCAGTAGCAAAGATGAGCAAGACAGGACAGTAAGGCGATGTAATGCCTTATTGGCGATTGTAATTGCATTTCAATCAGCCAACTTTGACTGCAATGCTTCCAAATGAGGTACTGGGTGCTGCAATGACTGGGAGGCCAATAGGATCAGCCATGGCCCATCGGAACTGGATGCCAATCTAATCTAGTCAGCTCTATGGCTAAGTAATCACATGGCAATGCACATAGCAATGTCCCGGCATTAGAAACCCCATAAGGAAGTTCCAACACTCAACAGATTACATACAATCATGGCATTATCCTGTTTTCCATGCTTGCCTAAAACAGAATATGATATGATACTAATACAAAATGGCCCGTTCATGGGCCATATGAGGACCCAGGCAACTCCCCTATATGTTTGGCTGGAACGACTCCCTCAAAAAGGCCTCCTTCACTCAATGTTTCTGCCCTTGTTCACTCAATAGTGGACAAAGGTGTCACATGTGTTACATCATGTGCAACTATCACATCATTATGATTACTGTATTGGGCTGGGATCTCTGCCCTCCCTGCTCGGCCATTTCATGGATAGCTCCCCAACAGCTGTATATTTTATTACAATAAGTTTGCATGCTGTACTCGACTGACCAAGTAGACTATCCTGGCCAGACACAGTATGTCACACTATAAAGTGTCTGAATCGAGGAGCTGGAGTCATCACATGACTGCCTTGATGGTTGCATGTGACAATCTACATTAAATCAGCATCCAGCAGTAGTCTAATTGGGCTATCATCTGAGATAATCAGACTGTTTACAGCTGATTCCAAAATGCTAGACCACCTAGTAAAATACACACATATCTGGAGTTGAGCACAATCCAAAAAAGACACTCAATCTACAGATCCTGGTGTGGGCCATCAAATCCTCAAAAATCATAGTGTGGTAATGCTGAACAACAAGATGCATATAGTGTCTAGTGACATAGTAACAGAGGGTGAACTACATGAAGGGATCACTGTCACTGCATTGCAGAGGGACAACTCAATGAGTGTTATTGGTGATGAGTGCAATGAGCAGGATGGGTGGGCCAACTGTCAATGGGCCAGAAAAGTTATCTGGTCATATTATTAACTGATAAGACATTACAATCAGATCTAATGAGACTGTGCAAAACCCTGGCTGTGTATATGATTTCTTGAGAGGTCTAGTGTTTTAAAATCAGTTGTAAGGCACCTCAGTTGCCACTCATTCATGCTAATTTCACCCTATTCCAGACAAAGGTTGGGCACCTAAAGGTCTCTGCCACTCAATGTCAGCCAGAGATCCAGTCCCTCCAGGCCCCTTCTTCATTCTATTTCTAGTCGAACATATAAGAAAGTTGCCTGGGTCCTGCCATATGTACAAGTATATATAGCATGCAAAGTCCACTTCAAGTTGACATCCCAGCCTAATTAAAACCACTCTAATGCCTGTTGCAGCCACTTATGCTCAAGTGAAAGGTTATTGTAAGGATGCTAGATGGTCTTAGACACCACAACAAGATCTTACAGTTGGGCTTCAGAAGTGAATGGTGTAGATTGGTTGTCTCTGGCTTTAAACTTGTGTGACAGCAAGAGACAGTATGTTGCATGCACCCAAGGCAACACTTTCAACAGTGTGTTATAACACTCAATGTTAGCACCAGCAATGACAGGTAGGAGCACAGTGATCAGGGGTCTGGGGGTGGCGAAGGGGAGGGCCTAAGCACTGATCAAGGGATCTTATCTAGTGATGAGGCCTAAGTGCCTATCAAGTTCTTGCACTGCTGACCTATTGAGCCAAATGATAGTCAGATTGAGCTTAGGGCCTGACCTAGTCCACTACCACTTATATACATGTGTCAGCTACCAAGTCCCTGATAAAGTCCTCTACTAGGACACCACAGGCACAGTTGGCCCATAACTACAAGTACCACAAGTGTAGCATACTTGTTGTGTCTACTGTTGGTCTGTTCTTTGAGTTCTGCAAACTGAGAGTGTTTCTGCTCCTAGCCATCAGCGACTAGCTAGCCTCCTCCAAGGTTTGATTATGTCAAGTGTGTGGCCTACCTTCACTGTCATGTGAAGGGTTCAGCATATAGTAAGAATAAATAGAAAGGAAGAGAAGAAATGAAGAATAATAAATGAAGAGGTATCAAAGATGGAAGGGGATGCAAGATTGTACAGTAAAGATAAAGGGTGTCCATCATTATGCTAAGATGTGATAGAGGGGATCATGCTAAGAAGAAGGGTCCTGGATTCTCATGAGAAGAGGGCACACTCCCTGTCTCATTCAAAGTAAAGAAGAAAGATACTCAAAGAGGGCACACTGTGAATGACAGATTATAGGATGTCCCTATGCTGCTAGCAGATGTCCTTGAGCAGCTGCCTCCAGGAACAGTACAACTGAAGATGTAGGTGGACGTCTTAGATATGACTAAGCAAGAAAGGAAAATGTCAGTGCACACAGTGTGAGTATTGTAATGTTGCTATAGTAAAGGTTCCATATCAAACAGTCTTAGCATTTTGTAACAATGACTCACTATTCAAACCACTACATTATATGACATATTGTATGAACTATGAACTGTTATTGTATCAGGTCTCATTTGATCCCTTTTACTATATACTACCATATTACCTTATTTTATATTATTTTATATATCATACAGTGATCTACTACAAGATCTAGTTATAGTCTATACTGTGATTAGCACTCATTGATACTTGTAGGGCTTGTGAATGATTATTACAGGATTTGAACTTGTGAACTGTATCCTTAGATGCACTATCATTGGGTTAAACATCAAAACCATTACACTACAATTACTATATATATAGTGTCCTTAAATCTATAAGTGTACCTACATAGGCACATTAGCAAAACTGTATTTTGCTTGGGCCTTCTTAAGTGCTGGGCCCAAGACTTTAAAGAGAGCTTTTGGCATCTTTCATGATCTTGAAAAGATGCTTGATTACTTTTTGAGCAATTGTTTGCTTTGTGAGAAGGTCTAAGACTAAAAAGGGATCTTTACAGAGCAGCATAATTTTCATTCTTCTTTTTGTGTCTCTCATAAGCTCTTGAAAAGCATGCTCTTTTTTTAAACTTCACAACTGCACATCTGGTGTTTTTGTGGTACAAGAACACCTGATCCCACACCATACTCCCCAGATTGAACACCACTTTACAAACACCACTTTTGTGCCATTTTACATCCATGGGATCATATCATTAAAGATAAAACTGTCAATGATAAACTAAATGATCAAGGGCAACTCACTTATTGTTACATTCTTTTTTAACTAAGAGAACAAACCTTCATTCAATGTGGATGGATGACAATATCCTAGGTCCTAGTGGGCTTGTTCCTGAGGTCCTCCCTTCATTAGGAAAACTGTATTTTACTCTTTTTCACTCTATAAGAGCTTGAAGAGTGCCAAAGAGCCCAAAGACAACCCCTCCTTATTATCGAGCTCCTTTAAGATGCCCAAAGACTCTTCAGCCAATTCTAGATCAAAAAATAAGCACTGGGTACTTAAAAGAAGATAACCCTGCCTAGGATTGAACCCTTGACTTTCTCACACCCTATCAATAAATCTGACACCAACATCACCTTACTTACCACTACACCATAACATCTTGGCTATTTGAACTAACTAATTCACATATATTCTCATCTTCTACACCCTCAAAAATGCACACTATATAAGTTCAACTGTTACTTATAGGCATACCACAGGATGTTTGAGCATTGTTCTGGCAATGTACTGAAATGATTCCATTAAACTTCTGTGTCACATAATACACATAACTTGGGCCTTTTGAACCTCAAAAATGCAGACTATTCAAGTTTTACTTTTATTTATAAACAATGTATCAGAGTCCTTTTGGCAATGGTGCTAAGTGATTTTATTATATTTTGAAATGTTCTTTATTACATAATGCACTTATTCAATCATTAAGAATCTTCCCCTTGTTGGTTAATAATCAGCTGCCAAAATGTGCACTCTATAAGAGACTTCTTTGTATTAGATTGATCACACAATGAATGCCTCTCTTCTTCCCCATTCCAATCTGCTTTAGGTGCTAAGAGATTATCTAAGGTCACAGGGAACTATGTTTGTATATTGAGTAGTATTAAATGGAGACTTTGAAAGACCACAGAAAGTACCCAATGAGGTCTTGGAATGAGTCTTTTAAAAACTCTACATAATACATAATTGTTGAATCTCTTACATTAAAAATAGAATACAGTTTAAAAAAAGTCAATGACAACAGAAAAACCATGTAGAAACCAGCTGAGAAAATTTGAAACAATTGATATGATTCACTACTTACATAAAAATTATATAGGTGTGAAAGTAGCCTTTAAAGACTTGAAAAGATAGTCAGAATAATAAGCTTCTTGCTGGGCTCCTTTAAAGATTTGATGCCACTCATGAAGAGCACTAAAGTCCCAAAAAGTAATAAAGCAACTTGTCAAGATTGTCAAAGATGGCAAAAGCTCTCTTTAAAGTCTTGGCCTTGGCACTTAAGAAGGCCTAAGCAAAATACAGTTTTCCTGATGTCTCACTCTGTCAGGCAAGAAAATGTTGGGCACTAGGGCCAAGTCTACACACTGGCCACCATGTCCAGTAGCTCTGTAATGTCCACCTGAGTGCAGGAATGTATCAGGTTGCCATGCCCCATGCATAGTGTGACTTACTACCAAAATATCCAGTGTGTTCATCTGTGAGAGCCCAACACATGCTCCTGCAGAAATATGTCATTCACTCACTAGCTCATCATCTCTGCCCTGTCCAACCTCCCCTATCAACCTGGACACCTGCTCCACAAACTCTTTCAGCCTGTCTATTGCATTTTGAGATGTCACAGCATCAGTGGGGGTGATTTTGCTGGGTTTAGGAGTCAACATATTGCAGTGATGCAAAATGGAAGCTAGGTGTTGCTAAAGCAGAGTTGAGATGATGAAGTGGCATGGGTGCTCTGCATACTGTTTCAATATTTCTGAGTTATGTGATGTTGCCACCATGTGGCACTAGCTATGTGATCCAATGCCATCACTGTTTGTTTTCCTCCAACACCTCACTGCTCTTCTGTCATGTCACCAATGATTGTAAAGGAATCACTTCCCCATAAGTGTCTTGCTTTATTGGTTTTTAACTTGTTCATCATGCATTCACAGGGCCAAAGCACCACCATCCACTTCCTCCACTGACTGACCTGGAGGATGTCACTGGTGAGCAGCTCATGCACCCACTGGCATGGCCAATGGACCTGCTGGCTGTGAGCTTGCATAAGTAGCCCCTGGTAAATGCCATCTACATGAGATTACACCCAGCTCACTTATGATCATCTATAGATGCCTTCATTGAGTCTATCTGACCCATTGACCCCTGCTGGGCCAGGTTTCCATTGCTGTCAATGGAAGAGGCTGGAACCCACCTCTGGACATCATGGAGATTGATGAAGCAGAAGGTCAAACTGTATGTTGGCCAGTACTCATCCATGATATACCCTGACAGTTTGCCTTCTAGAATGGCATCCCACTGCCAACCATCCCTGATACACCACTCCCTGTTGGTCCTTTGCGGTCATGCCCATGCCACCTGAAGTGACCTGCACCATCACCAATAGATGTGGATGTTGTGCAGGAGGAGGTATGTTGCCATGCTTATGTCTGCATCCTTGCTGACAATTCCACTGGCCAGCTTACTGCCCCTATTTAGCCATTGTCAGATGGTGTGCTGGGTATGTCTAAGACTCATCAGGTCCCCATCTTGCATTCTTATGGATGTCACATATTGCTAGCATCAATCTCTCCCCCATACATGCACAAGGCACTTAATGCTGACAGCTTGGCCAAACCACCACCAGTAGGTGCAACAGCCATTGTCTGCTGCATCACTGATCCAGGGTGATATACAGGGAGCCAGTTTCACTCCATCTGCATTACAGCCATTCATTTTGCACACTCATCTGTCATGCATCGACTTTTGAGCAATCCCATTGGGCCCCAAAATCTCGGAAATGAGCTAGTCCGCTCTAGGCAACCGCACCCACTGGAAGAAGCATCATAGTGAGGCAGTACCACCCCCTGACAATGATGACAGTAGAAGCACAGTCCACTTTGTGGTGTCTTCCCTGACACAGTAAAACACGTTGTAGCCTCTTAACCCATATGCTCTCTCCCAGGCTCTCTGGTTCTCTCGAAGGGGATTCCCCCTGATTACATAATCATCGGACTTGTTCGAAGGCATGCTGGACAGCTAGTATAGTGTAGGCTTCATGTATATATACTATACTTACTTTCCCAATTCATCAGGGACAGTTTTCCCCCGGAGTTTCACTCTCAACTCACTCTAGCCTAAGAAGAGCTCACTTGGAGCTCCCCTCGACACCTTGTTCATCTTCTCAGAGTCCCCTACATTTTCCAGCCTTCCACACTCGACCCTAGTTCACCTTCACAGTGTACCTCACATTTTCAGGTCTTTGACACTCGACCATAGCTCCTTGAACATCCTGAGCACCCTCAATCAGTCTTGCCCCTCTTGAGCACCTTTGACAGCCCGAGCGCTCTCTTGGACACCTTAGACATCAGGCGCCCCCCTAGCACACCCTCGATAAGTTACAGATCCCTTCAAACATTTATTTCCATCCTTCTATCACAGTTTGAATTTTCGAGCATTTTCGCTCTTTTGCTCTATCATTCGGGCCCCCCCGGTTATCTCGGTCTTGTCGGACACCCTCGGACGCTAGGGGAACCTTGAGTGTACCCTCAAGCAGTCTAGAAACTTTTCTATCTCTTGTTCCTGCCCTTCTATTGCCCATTCGCATTTTCAAGTGTTTTTCAAGTTTTCGAGCATTTCGCTCTTTTGCTGGGCTGTTCAGGCACATTCGAGTGTCTCGAGCACCCTCGAGTGTTAGGTGCACCCCTGATAGGTCCCAAAAACCTTCTAGTGCTCATCCCAATCCTTCTACCACTGTTCGAGTTTTTGAGCGTTTTTGCTCCTTTGTCTGGCCTTTTGGGCCCATCTGACTGTCTCAAAGGCCTCCTGCATGTGTTTGGAATCTCATCATTACTCAGGGCACCCCATACTAGACCACTGTAGGGTACTCAAGTACCCTGACTCTCTTAGCACACTTTCGCCCAGGCTCCACATACTGGTGTTCCACCTAGTTGTGTGTGGGTTCAGGGTTTCTTTTCCCACACTTTGAGGCTCTTTTGGTCACATCAGTGCTGTGGTGCTTGCAAGTCTCCAGGTGTTAGACATTACCAGAGGGAACGCACTCACCAGACATTGACAAGAGTGAAGGGGTAGGTGGGTGGACAGAAACTAATGGGTCGATACTGAAGGTGCGCGATGTCAAAACTGCAGGGGGGGTCTTGTTCTGGAAGGAAGCACAGCAGGCAAGCAAGGAGGATGGTCAAGAAAATAGATGGTAGCAGTGGTATATCCCAGGGAGTATGTGGTACTCAAACTCTACTCAGGGTGTGAGGTGCAGACTCAGACTCATGGATGTAACTATGTGGTAGCTCCCCCCCCCTCAGTTCCTTCTCTCCAGTATGTATCCTCCTCCCTCTCCCCTTTCCCATGCATCACCTACACCTCCCTTCCATTCCTCCTCTTCCAGCCCCTTCCTGTCATTCCCTGTTACCTCTTCCTCTCCCTTCTAAGTCCCCTCTTTCTCTTCCAACTTCTCCCCAGCCTCTCCCGGTCTTTCCCAACTGCTGGTTTTTTCCCCCCACAACTTTCTCTCTCATTCCCCACTCCCCTGATGTCTCAACTGTGTGGACTGAACCAATTTGCCACCAGTTACTCACTGCAGTTCTACCACCTCCTCGAGATGGTTTGCCACAAGCACAAGTTTGATCTGCCTCTGGTCCTAGCCAACCCTGGCAAGTGGCTTGCGTGGGCCCATGGCCTTAGATGGATGATTGTGCATTGTCCCCTTGTCAGTTCCCTGTCTCCACCCCCTCACACTTTCTTCTGCAGCATATACTTTTTGATTCCACACCTCTGTGCATGGTGACATCACCATCCCCTCCCCTCGTGCCTTCCTTCTGGTCAACAATACCATCATGTAACTCAACACTGTCTTCCAAACACTTCCTCCCACACCAAAAGGAGCTGGTGTCCCATACCCAGTGATTGCCTGGTCTCCTAAACACATTTAAGCCAAGCAGGAGGCTGCTGACCTTGGTGGTCCTCTTCCCCCCATTCTCTACGAAGACCCCATTGCTCTTCTTGTCTTCCCTCTGGGTGTCGACTGATGGCTGGGAGGAGTTCTCTGAGTAATTGACTTCCACCTGGCACAAGTTCCACAACTTGTTCAGTCTCCTCCATTTGGAGATAGCTCGTCTCGAGGAAGGCCTTGTTGCCATGAACTCTCACCTCCAGTCCATTCATCACCAGCTGTTTGAGGGTATTTTGTTCCAGGACCCACATTCTTGGCTTGCTATGTGACTTATATTTAATTGAGTGGGAGAGATGGCTCCTTCGGAGTGGGGAGAGTTGAGTGGTGAGGATGAGGAAGCAGACTCCGGTCACCTTCCACCATGCTCTATTTCATAGCCAATAGCTTGCCATTGAATTGTAGCTATCTGCATCTTGTCTGAGCTGAGCGACTGAGTGCCTGATGATATGCCTGGCATTCAACCGAGCTCCGAAAGTCTTCAAGGCCCCTGAACAACTCACCTTTTTCAAACTTATGCTCGAGCAGTCAGCTCTCCTTCAAGCACCAGTCTGACCCCCTGCAACTGTGAGTCAGCCTTCATGTGCTTGTCAAGCAGTTGAACACCCCCGAGCCTCACTCAAGCCCACCGGACTGTCAAACACTTCCACTTGCTATTGAATGTCTTCAGGCAGTCTTTGAGCACATCAGGGACCCATCAACCCTCAGACAATGGCATTGGTGTCTGAACCTCTGGGAAAGCTAGTCCACTCCAGGAGGCTGCTGCTGATGGAAGAAGCATGGTAGCTAGGCATGCTGTCTCCTGGCAACAACAACAGGAGAAGCTATGCCTGCCCTGTGGCGGCCTTCCTGACATGGTAAAACACATCTCAGGCCTCCTGGCCCTCCCACTCCATTCCCGCACCTCATGATCCACTCAATTCAGTCAAGGGGGATCTTCCTGCTGACCTCATTCTTGGGCGTGTTCATGGACACGCCCTCACTCTAGAGTAAAGTAGGAGTACTGGCATTAGTGTATATATACCATACCTACTCTCCCTAATAATCAGAGAGGTTTACCCCCCAGAGTCAGTCTCTCAGCTCCCCTGTCATTTGAGTAGCTTAGTTGAGTTCACTCAGAACTCCCATCGTTGCCTCGTTCTCCTTTGTTGAGTGCCTCTCAATTTTCATGCCCTTGATGCTTGACCTGCTAGTTCCTCTTTCACCAAGTCCACAGTTCACCTGAGTCCTCAACACTGCCTTATGGCCCTTTGAACGTATGCCGCAACCCTTTGAACATTCTCCAAACAGGACCCTTCACCCTAAATCCACTTGAATGTGCTCAAATGGGCCAGCACTCCTTTGAGCACATCCTTGCTAAGTATCTCCACTCTTGAACCTTTCTCACACCCCTGAACATTGCTTCAATGTCTCAAACAACCCTGTGTGCTTTTGAATGTTCCATATTCCTTCAAGCATTCAGCACACCCCTTCGAACAGCTACCTCTTCTTCGAGCACTTGCACTCTTCTGTTTGGCCCCTCAGGCCCCTCCACCTGTCTCAAAGGCTTCCCGTGTGGATCGAGAGCCTCATCCTTACTCAGGGCATCCTTGTACTAGACTGCTATAGGGTACTCAAGTACCCTGACCCTCCTTGCATGCTTTTACCCACATACTGGTGTTCCACCTGGTATAGTGAGTGTTAGGGTTCCTTTTCCTGTGCTTTGAGGCTCATTTGGTTGCATCACTGACCTTCCTTCCAGCTTGTGTTCTTCCTTCCAGAGGAAGAGCAGAGTTTGTGTGACTTCCAGAAGGAACCATTGGCCTTCTGGAAGGTGTTCGTTTTCTTAATTCTGGGCCCAGAGGGGTGGGCTCAGACACCTGACCCTTGGCCATGCCCTGAAAAGGCAATTGCACCCTGAACATCTCGAATGCACCCCGATTCTTAGCCCTCCCTTTGAGAGGTTGATCCTACCCTCTGAGACTATTGAACGCCCTTCGAGACCTTCTAGTGCCACCTGGGACTGTTAAACACCTCTCGAGACCTTCCAACACCCCTTGAGATGTCCAGCATCCCTTCGAGTTTTTTGCAAACTCATCTAACATGCATTGCCCTTTGAGTAATCCCATTGGGCCCTGAGATCTTGAAGAGGAGCTAGTCTGCTCTAGGCAACTGCACCCACCAGAAGAAGCACTGTAGTAAGGCATACCACCCCCTGACAACAACAACACTAGAAGCAAAGTCCACTTTGTGCTGTCTTCCCTGACACAGTAAAACATGTTGCAGCCCTCCTGACCCATATGCTCTCTCCCAGGCTCTCTGGTCCTCTCAAAGGGGATTCCCCTGATTACATAATCATCGGACTTGTTTGAAGGCATGCCAGACATCTAGTGTAGTGTAGACTTCATGTATATATACTATACTTACTCTCCAATTATAAAGAGAGACAGTTTTCCCCTGGAGTTTCACTCTCAACTCCCCCTAGCCTAAGAAGAGCTCACTTAGAGCTCCCCTCATCACCTCATTCATCTTCACAGAGTCCCCTACATTTTCGAGCCTTTGATGCTTGACCCTAGTTCACCTTCGCAACATACCCTATGTTTTTGAGTCTTTGACACTCGACCATAGCCCCTTGAACATTTTGAGCACCCTCGATCAGTCTCACCCCTCTCGGGCACCTTCGACAGCCCTAGCACTCTCTCGGACACCCTCAGACATTAGGTGCCCCTCTAGCGCACCCTTGACAAGTTACAGATTCCTTCTAACATTCATTCCCATCCTTCTATGACCATGTGGATTTTCGAGTGTTTTTTCACATTTTTGAGTGTTTTTGCTCTTTTGCTCTACCGTTTAGGCCCCCCCTGTCTATCCTGGTCTTCTCAGACACCCTCTAATGCTAGGGGCACCTTAAGTGTACACTCGAGCAGTCTCGAAACCCTTCTATCGCTTGTTCCTGCCCTTCTATCACTGATTTGTATTTTTGAGTGTTTTCGCTCTTTTGCTGGGCTATTTGGGCCCTCAGATCCACCTTGAGCACACCCCTGATAGGTCCCAAAAACCTTCTAATGCTCGTTCTGATCCTTCTATCGCATTTCGCATTTTTGTGCATTTTTGCTCCTTCATCTGGCCTTTTGGACCCATTCAATTGTCTCAAAGGCATCCCACATGTGTTTGGAATCTTGTCCTTACTTGGGCACTCTCGTACTAGACCACTGTAGGGTACTCAAGTACCCTGAATCTCCTAGCACAGTTTTGCCTAGGCTTCACATACTGGTGTTCCATCTGGTTGTGTGTGGATTTGGTGTTTCTTTTCCCATGCTTTGAGGCTCTTTTGGTCACATCAATGCCCACTCTCTAAGGTAGCGTAGACATACTTGCATGCATGTATATATATTGTACATGTCTTCCCCAAATAATCAGAGAAGTTTACCCCCCAGAGCCAGTCTCTCAGCTCTTCCATCATTTGAAAAGCTTAGTCAAGTTCACTCAGAACTCCCCTTGTCACCTTGTTCTCCTTTGCTGAGTCCCTCTCGTTTTTGTGCTCTTGACACTTGACCCCCTCATTCCTCCTTCACCAAGTCTACAGTCCCCTCAAGTCCTTGATGCTACCCTACAACCCTTTGAGCACCCTCTGAACAGATCACCTTACTCTGAATGCATGTAAATGACCCTGAACAATCTGGCACACTTCGAGCACACCCCCACTAAGTATCTCACTCTCTCAAACATTTCTCGCACTCTTGAACATTTCTTCAAAGCCTTAAGCAACTTCACGCACTTTTGAACATTCCAGATTTCTTTGAATGTTTAGTTCACCCTTTGAATGACTCCTCCCTCACCTTCAAGCATTAGCACTCCTCAGTTCGGCCTTTTGGGCCCCTTTGCCTGTCTTGAAGCCTTCCTGCATGGATTGAGAGCCTCGTCCTTACTCAGGGCACCCTCATACTAGACTGCAGTAGGGTACTCAAGTACCCTGACTCTCATAGCACACTCTCACCCAGGCTCCACATACCAGTGTTTCACCTGATATAGTGTGTGTTAGGGTTCCTTTTCCTGCGCTTAGAGGTTCATCTGGTCACATCGCTAAGGTGCACCTATTCATGCTCATCCTGTGTGCTTCATTTCTGACACATCCCTCACCTAGGTCCCAGTTCCCCTGTCCCACAACACTGCAGTACCTGGTAAATGTCAAGCATATATTATCAACATGTTTCCTTCCACTTGCTTATTATTTTTGATGCCACCTACATGGATTACAGCCTCCACTACCTTGGAGCATTCAACCATGGCTGATACCATAGTCATGGATGACCATGAGCATGCCAAGGACAGTTTTAGTGGGTATGAACCATCCTCTATGGCATCTGGGCAAGGTGAGCACCACATGTTTTCCCACTCAACCAATAAGTACTTTATTTCATTGTGTGGACTGTTTGGATAACTACTATATATGTGCTCAAATAAGGGGTATATACAGTAAACTGTACTGCATGTTAAGACCAGAAGGTCTAAGCTGTTAAATGCAAAATATACTGAGTGTAACAAAATGCAGACATTTGATTGTGAACTCATTAGAAGAAAAACATTTTCTGAATAAATATAGACAAATGCAGATTAAAAGTGCAGATAAGTGTAGACAAGGGTGGACAAAAGTACAGACTAGAGTGAATAAATGTGAACAATTGATTATGAACATATTAAAAGAGGATGATGTTCAAAATTAGTGTAGATAAGTGCAGACAAAAAGTGCAGACAAATAATTTGTGAGCATAGCAGAATTGGAAGGCAAAAGGTTTAATAAATCTAAGTAAGTACCTGCAAAAGGCAGACAATAAGGCAATTGTTGAAGGCTGATTACATATGTGGGCAGCATGTGCAGGTGTAGGTACAGGTACAGATGCAGGTGCAGGTGCAGGTGTGGGTGCAAGTGTGGGCAAGACCCTTCTGAACTGTCTTCTACAGCTTGAACTCCCCTCTAGTCACCTTCACATGTAGCCATGATGCTCTTCTCAAAGGTCTAACATGCACTTGTGGTGTGGAGCAACAACACTTTCATCTTTCTTAGCTCACTCTAGACTATTGATCCTTGACTGAGGAGGAGCTCAAAAATGACTGCATAAGCATTTGTCTCATTCTCTTATCTGCTCACTGTTCTTAACTTGCATAGCAATAGGCCCATGCATAGCACCACCTCAATTGATAGTGCTAATGTCTTTAGATTGTTACCCTCTGCATCATGCATGTTCACACTCTAGGAGATCCTGACATCAATGCAATCCTGCCAGCTTGCTCATACAGATCCCTCCTCTGCTAGCTCTCTCACTGCTCATTGTGAGGTATGCACATCACTCTGAGCCCAAAAACCTTCATTTTACAGATTACCTCCTTACTCTTGGGTTTCATGCTTCTGCTGATATGTTCCCTTTCCTCTAAGAGCATTTACCTTCCTTTTAGAACAGAATCCCTTTCCTTTGAGTTGATTTATGCTCCCTCCAGGGCGATGTTTTGATCATTTCCTTATTTGGACATGTACTATACAGTAGCTGCCTTCCTTCTGAGGGGGCTTGTACTCCCTCCGGGGTGAGGTTTTGATGATTTATTTGTTTGAACAAGTACTGTATAGTGGCATCTTATGTAACCACTAGCATACAAGCCTGCCTCCAGCAGCAAACAATATAGTTTTCCCCCCTCCCATCTTGTGTGGTAGCTTGAAGCTATGGAGCAGGGTACAAAGCTCTCCCCATGGTATACAGAGATAGGGACCATGTCCCCCTGAGTTTATTTTCTACATGAGATAGGGACTGTGATCCCTCTAAGTTCACATTCTACAATCATGAGTTTGTTTTCATTGACACTTCTACTTCCTGGTCCCTAGACATGAGTTTTACACCCCACAGGTACACGAGGACACAAAAGACACTGAGAATGTAAAGATGAGAAAACTAAGAGCCAAGCACATCCAGGAGAAAGAGCAAGCACCCTAGAGGGAAGCTATCACCCCCAGAGGGAACATAGAGGTCAGGTGAGTCACAGCAGACAATTCAGAATGAGCCTACACCCCATTGCCTATCCTCCCACATCATAAAACCTTACTACCAGAAGACTTAGCCCCTCAACTGAGCATTTCACAAGCACCATTGGACACACTTCTAATCCCACATCATGATTGTGAAAAAAAAGCTTGAGCAAGCTTAGATGATGGCCAGAACCAGCAATAAATGTAAGCCATAATGGGTGAGGGTGACATTGAGGGTTCCATAGGTGTAGACAATAGCTGCAAAGCAGGTTCAATAATGTCCTGTAACTCTTGTATAATAAATTGCTTGCTCACACAACTAGCACTTTTTGTGTCTATGCTGCCTCATCATGTTTGGTGTGTCAGCTGTAGAGTAGATGCTAGTTGGAAAAATAGATGAATACCAGAAAGAAAAAATTTAACTCCTTATGGTGGCTCCAGTTGTGTGATCAGGAGTGTGTTCAAAGATGCAAGCAACATGTTCATTCAAGGGCTAAGTCATCTGGTAATGGTTTTTTTAATGGTATGAAAGGATGGATGAAGGGTGCAAGGCTATGAGCAATACTCTAAGAGAGCTTGTCAGAGTCCTCAGTTCACAGAGGGTCAGATATATAGGTTCCAATGGTCAGAGGCCAAAGGAAGGCTAGAGGTAGAGTCAGAAGGAAGACAGAGGAGAAGGGAGAATGAGTTTAAGAGTGAAGGTCAGACAGAGATTCAAGAGAACAAGTTAGATTGAGTGAAAAGAGGTTACAAGGTAGACAAGTAATGAGTGAACAAGGAATGAGAACAAGGAATGAGTTAATGAGTTAATGAGGAGTGAGAATGAGGAACAAGATATTCAAACTGAGGGACTACACTACTGGAGTATCAGTATATATACACAAAGTCCAAGCTGGTCCAGAGATGGTATAGTACAGAGAAAAAATGAACAGAGTATAGGAATCCAGTGTGAAACATGTGTCATATGAGGGGAACCTTTATTAGTAAGTTAAGACACATCATAAGTTATGAGACAAATTACAAGCAATGGGGAGCATTGCAGCAACATCAAAGTCATATTAAGAGAGTCCATATCAAACAAGGGTGTCCTTTGATAGGGGTCCAAGAACAAAGTTCTAGGGTTGTAGAAGGATGGGGAAATTTAGAGATCAGGGCTTTAGGCTAGTGGAGGAACAAAATTTCAGGGTCTGGAGTTGGCACAGATGTGACAATAACTGGACATACTAAAATATCATCTGTTCTGCTACAGAACACAGAAAGAACATTCATTAAGTCTGTACCACAACACTTGAGGTTGGTGCTAGCAATGAAGGGGGAGCGCAGCAATCAAGTATACAAGGGCAACAAGGGGGAGAGCCCAAGCATTGATCAAGGTGGTTCTATCAGAGACAAGGCCTTAGTGCCTGTCAAGTTCTTGCATCACTGACCTATTAAGCTAAATGATAGTCAGATCAAGCTTAGGGCTTGACCTAATCTGCTACTGCTTTATATACATGTGTCAGCCATAAGGGCCTATGACAAAGCTCCAGTCTGTCAGAACATTGCAGGGTTGCCCTGCCCATGACTACACATACCACAAGAGCAGTGTATTCATTGAGTCTATAGTCTATCTGTGAATCTTACAAACCAAGGGGATCCTGAGCTCTCAGCCATCAGTGGCCAGCTAGCCCCTTCCAAGGTTTGATCTGTCAGGAGGTGTCAGCCTGCCTTCATCATCATGTGAAGGGTTTGATGTATAGTAAGAATAGATAGAAGAGAAGAGAAGAAGATAAATAAAGGGGTGGGGGAAGGGGATTGTATAGTAAAGATATCCATCATTATGCTAAGATGCAATGGAGGGGATCATGCTAGAACAAGGGTCCCAGATTCACATAGGAAGAGGGTGCATTCCCCATCTTGTCTGAAGTGATAAATAAAAGATAGAAGGATGAAGGTGTACTGTAAATGACAGATCATGAATTGTCTTCATGTTGCTGGCAGATGTCCTTGGGTGGCCACCACCAGAGGAGTACAACCAATGACATTAGCAGATGTCTCAGGTCTGACTAAGAAAGAAAGAAAATGTCAGTGCATCTAGTGCAAGTATTGTAACATTGCTATAATAAAGGTTTGAATCAATCAGACCCAGCATCTTGGGTAAATTGAGGGAACAGTTAGTGTGTTCAGTAAATTTGAAGAAACAATTAGTATGTTTGCCATGTACTAACTGTTCTCTTAAATGACCCACAATGTCCCATGGCTGAACAGTTTAAGTGTTTGGCCCACTGACATAAGATGAACATGGCTTGGACTTAATGATTGTTCTTCCTGTGTTCTAGCTCAGAACAATGAAAGAACAATGTGTAACCTGTGTTCTGCAGTAGAACACATGAAGAAATTTTGGTGTGCCTAGTTATGGAAAATGGGAATTATGTTTGTCTTTTTCAACCCTTGTTCCATGCTGTAACTTTGGGCATAAAGACATACAGACCCATCTCCTTTTCTTTCCCTTTTCCACCATGGTCCAGCAGCCAAAGCCCAGTGTCAGTCAGTCTAGGAATTTGTTCTGTGTCGGCATGAGACAGTCACTTGGAAGCTCATGTATCATTGCTCCGGTACTCGGCGGCCGTCGGGTGCCATGCTGGCGATTTTCGTCGTGCTCACTGCCATTCAGCTCGTCGCCGCTATTCCCTCCCTCCAGGGGAAGCCTAGAGTGTCAACAGGGTAGTGGGGTTGTTTCGATGCCCTTCAGCTTGGTCAAAGCCATGTAGTATCGCAGTGTTCGATTCTATTTGCAGCAAGAGTTGTTTGCCTTGTCAGGCGGTGCACCACTTCAATGTGGACCAGGGCGGCGGGCTTGTGGGCTCGCTTGCTCCTTATGGTGCGACTCCAATTCCGGAGGAAGTGACGGCTGTTGAAGAGTGGGAGGACAAGGTCGGTGACACTCTCCTAGGAGAGTTACTTGCCCCCCCGGGACCGCGGGGAGGTCTGCGCAGGGCCTGTCAATACGAACCCTCCCGGGAGAGTATACGTAAACTTGGAGTTCAGTGAGGTGATCGTCGGCCCCAGAATATCGGCGCCTAAGGTGGTGTGCAGTACCTGCAACCAACCTGAACTCATATTGGTTCAACCCTTCGCCGTACTTCATCTTTACGACCACGTACTCGCCCTCCGCGTTTCGTCTCTCCCTCGCTGCCCTCCTGGTGGTCTTTGCATACCTGCTTATGGTCAGTCCCTGGTGCTATTTGCGGTGCCCAGGCGTATCTGACCGAAGATCATGCTCTCATGCGAACTCAATCGCCCCGGTCCCCCTGCGAAAACTGAAACGTCGCGTATCCGCACTCCGATGTGCTGCTATCTGTCACACCGAATCTAACGCGATTGTCAGTCCAAGTCCACGTCCAAGTCCAAGTCCTCAGCCGATAAGGCGATGAGTGCGAGCATCGAACAGTTTGTTGCGGTAACCGGTGCTACGTGAGTCCCTCTTCATCCTAGTAGGATTCCCGCACGCGGAGGATCACACGTCTGGAGTGCGTCCTAATGGGCGAATTTGCATTTTGGGTGTACGGCGTGTTGGCATTCTAGGTCGCGCGATGCGAAGCGCTTTCTGGATAAGCACAAGCGGTTGGACGTCGCGATCGACGCGTACTATACCGATCCGAACTCGCTTCAGCGTGGCACTGGGTCTGCGACAAAGATTAACCAGCTTTTTGATCAATACAAGGGTGCGTCTATCTCACTTTAGGGCGTGCAGGCTTTAGCTTACAGCGGTGGCATGCATGGATCTAGACCCCTCGGACGGCGATGACATGATTGCGGTGGATGGGACGATTAAGCTCTGTCAGGATTTGGGATCGGATCCGGCGGATGTGGTCTGGCTTGCTGTTGCGTATGAATTGAAGTCGCCGAGCATGGGCGCATGGTCAAGGAAAGGATGGGCGGAGGGCTTGAAGCGACTCAAGTGCGTAGCGAACCCGCCCGCGACGGGTTATCGTTGACTTCTCCCCCAATCTAGTTGCGACAGCATATCTATTTTCCAAAGCCTCCTGCCACGGCTCCGCCAGCAGCTCTCTTCGGATCCGGAGTATTTCAAGCAAGTATACCACTACACGTTCGAGTTCTCGAGACCGCTAGGGCAGAGAAGTCTAGGTGTGTTACCAATCCATACTCTTCTTCTAAAACTGGCTTATATCATGCAGGGCTGGAAGATGCGCAAGGCTTTTGGGCCCTCCTGATTCCTCATGGACTGCAGGGAGGCGCGCTCTCATATACACCGAGGGATGGCGAAGACGATGATATGTCTGGGGATGAGGGATGGCAAGATGAGTTCACACAGTGGTGGTTTGACTTCTTGAATGAGAAGGGCGGGAAAGGTATAAGCAAGGACACATGGCAGATGGTGAGTCATGCTGCTGTGTGGTGATTTGATCTAAAAGATGGGGTAGTTCCTGGATTTTGTGCGAACGATTGATTCGAGGTTCGAGAAGTACGATGCAGAAGGTGAGTATCTCATGGGACGTGAACATGGCGTGTTTTGACCATGCCACGCGTAACGTACTTGCAGCTGCATGGCCATCGACGATAGATGACTTTGTCGAGTATGCGAAGGCGCGACTATCTTTGTGAGAGTGATGGGTTCCAAAATCCTGTCGAGATGTACACCACATTTGTTGTATTCTACCACATGCTGTTCATGAGCTTTGCATTTATTGCAACCACAACAAGAACTGTATCTTCCATCTGAATATGCATCGGATGACACCACCGGTTCTGTTCAGGTCCATGACGAACAGTCAGACCACAACTAGATCAATGGCAGGTTCTCGGCGCCGCCATCTGAACATGCATCAGCCATTTAGCATCCAGAGTCCTGTCACGGAACGATAGTTTCGTGCTGCAATCTGTTAGAACATGCGTCAAGCCCGCCTTGAAGCCAAAGGAAACTTCGGATTACAACTTGATATGCAATATATCTGTGCCGGTGGTGCGGCACCCTCGATGTAGATTCTAGTGGTGGTCCGCAGAGAAGTGCGTTCCCTGGATGGCACTTCGGGAGCACGACGAACGATTTTGCATCAACTCCGCTTCATACACGCAAGTGAAGAAGCCCATGTGAGCCAATCGCACGACTAAGACTCGGAGGCGCGGAGGCGCTGAACCGAGAGCAGCGATAGCAGGAAGGAAGATTCCTTGACGAGCGAGAGCCTGGGCTGCCCTTGGAACACCGTAATGGACGCAAGGAGCTTCGTCGCCTCGCTGGGCACGTCCAAACAGAATTTATGTCAAAAATTACGATATCGGTGTGAGCGGGTTCTACTTCGCGCACGATACCATCGCACTGACTCACATTTCCGCACTTCGCACAACCGCCTCCAAGCCATCACTTGACACCCAAAGAACGTCAACGTGAGTGTTTGCTGCGACGAGGCCGAAGGACTGGGCGAACGCATCCTGAATTGCCTTGCGAATTGACAACGCATCTGCGCATGCCGGGGTGACGGAAACCCGAGTGTAGTGGTACGATGAGGACTGGTTGTGTCTGGACATCACTCGTAGACGATCTGTAACAGTCTCAATAGCTACCTATACTCGGGTTGACCGGTAGGAAAGGCACTGTTGCTACTGTTCAGGCGCCCGTTGACTACTTATAGAGTCACGTGGAGTATGCGTGACTGGTGGAGCCGCGAGCGCCTTCGCATGGCCACGCCGCGTGTTCTGTTTAGGTTGTGGCTGGATCTCTCAGTCTGCTCGTTCATCTCGCTGGACAAAGAAGGCCTACGCATGGCACAACATGGGGCGAAGAGTAGGACACAGGAGTGGAGCTGCTGTGCGGTTATCGACGAGGCAGCGATGAGATCGAGGGAAAAGCGGGCGAAGAGGAAAGAGAAGCACATGCCCTGGATTGTGCTAAAGGTCGCGGTCGGCATTACGATTGGCATCGTAGCTTATGCGTTTTATGTATACATTGGGAGGTTGTGTGTGCCGATGATAAGACGGAATGCGGGGGCGTTTGGCGGCAGAGGCACGGGCAGTGAGTCTGGATCCAGCTGGCTCTGTATGGTTATAATCGAAACTGAGTTGGAGTGCGCTAATAGTCGTTTTTTTGGTGGTCTTCTGCGTGCTGGGGCTGATGATGCTATGGGCCTATGAGAAGGTGCGTGGAAATAATGTTGTTGCATGAGCTGTTATTTAGCGTCGCGTTGGGTGACACAGGTAGTCCTCACATCGCCAGGACTGGCGAGAGATGTACGTCCAGTAGACTACCTCAGTAAGACGACATCTGACCATATCATAATAGTTTGTAGAGAAGACGCCAGAGCCTGTGATGAAAAATTTCGTGCCAGCTTGGTGGCACTCGCAGCAAGACCTCCCGGGCATGCCGTACGAGTATGTTGGGCAGGGAGAGGAGCAGAACCCCGCTGTGTCGGTTGCACCAAATCGGCCTCGAACACCCGATAGGCATCATACCAATGGTGCGTTGCTACATGGTTATTTTGGAAGTATCTGACCCGTGCGATTGTACTTCAGGGGATCCCATCCCTGCTGTGGCTCAAGCTCACGTCGCAAGGCCTGACGTTCTCGTTCCTCACCAGAACGGAAGTGTGCGACAGAACGGGCCCCAGAATACACGGCGCGTGCCGGAGACTGCTGTTTTGCTCCCGGAGAGTCGGTACTGCTACAAGGAAGGCTTCGTGAAGCCCCACCGAGCACATCATTGTGCTGCTTGTGGTACCGTGGGCGCATTGCTCTCGAACCACGATGTTTTGCTAATTCCGCTTTAGTGTGTGCTCAGATATGATCATCATTGCCCGTGTACGCCACCTCCGGCCACATTTTTGTGTCGCAATACTAGCTGACCTCGGCTCCGAAGGGATTGGACAATGTGTCGGAGCCCGCAATTACAAATTTTTCTTGATCTTTTTAGAGTGGGCCTTCCTGTTCTGTTCGTGGACCTTCTCTACGCTCGTGGCTGACCAGGCGAGGTCGTCGGGGCATGTTGACCCACAAAAGATTGTCATTATTGTATTGTGCGTTTGCGCAAAATGATATCAGGCAATCACTGACACCAAGCCAGGGCCGCACTGTTTACAATCTTCACATCTTCACTGGCTGTCTCGCACGCGTGGCTCATGCTACTTAATACCACAACTGTTGAGTCGCTCCGGGCCCAAAGCATGAAGGATCGGGAGAAGCGGGTCTTGGCACGGATGCACCCGTGGCATGCTTTTGGGTACGTAGACGTGTTACGATGGGTTGAGGTTACTCAAACGTAAACCATACACATACAGAGCCAAGAGACGTACGCGTCGACAGTGGGACGACGAATGGGGCCGGATCGACATGGAGGGCAACCTCTGGTGGCTAGGCAGCTATCGCGCTAACTGGGAGTCTGCGATGGGCCCCAATGTCTGGCAATGGTTCTGTAAGGATCAGTCCTTGGCCAGGCTGCATCGCAAACCTGCTGACAACTAACCTTCACAGTGCCAATTGGTCGAAGTCCCGATGATGGTCTCTCATACACCCCAAATCCCCGACATGACTCGGAGGGGCGCTGGAGGCCACGAAAAGGATGGCCGGCTCATCTGCAACGTCAATAGATACTAGTGCGCCTCGTGATCCGCCCCGAGGTCTCATAGAAATGGGCGGTCGTCTTGATCCACCCGGCGCCGTCCTCACATATCACGACAGCTTTTCATGTGTTGCGCCTCTGCTATGTTATATACTAGGAGCGGGACGGACTAGTACTGTGCTATCTGGATCACTGTTAACGTACATCATCCAATATTGTACTGCTTTGTGATTTAGGACAGAACATTGGAAGAGCGTGTATGTATTTGCGTGCACTTTTGAGATGGAAAATGAAATGAAAACGGGTCACACCTTGGTTTCACACTATTCCGGACAACAGGATGCGTGCATAATGTATGCCACTTTCCACCGAAGTTACTCCACAAGAAAGTTGGAATGGCACTTGTTCGGCAATTAGCTAGGAAATATATCACGTCACCAGATTCTTCTTTTTTCCCCTTCCTCTGCAGGAAAGGGAACGACTGTCCCCTTTCCGTTTTTGGTTAGCAACGGAGACTACTTCCTCTGAGGCCATTGGTCTGCACCCCAGGAACATTATAACAGTGTGTAAATAACCAATGTTTACCTCACCTCGGAACACTGCAACTACATTGCGTAACATACTTATTAATCCGATGCAGGACAAGAAAATGCATACAAGCCCGTTCGGTGTTCCCAGCATGTTCCGCCGCAATGTTTGTCAGTTGATTTTGATTTGAAGGTCGTTTGATCGAGGCGACAGTCACTAGTGAAGCTCAAGATCCGCTCCGACCTCCGATATTTCCGTTATGAATCATTAGATGTGGAGCGTGACTCAAAATGGGTCATAGCAGACAGAGCAAGCAAAACGTGGGCCGCTCCCTGCACCTCAACCACAACGACGACATCCATCGTCATCACTCCAGCTCTCTGACCAAATACCACCATCATGGCACCCACCCTACATGAGCGAGTCTCGAAAGCGTCGAGCAATGCGATCCCTAAGGCCGCCAAGAACGCCAGCACGAATGGGCATGTCTCCTCAGAGGAGGTGATCCGCCTCGAGCACGAATACGGCGCACACAAGTGAGTATTTCCATCAACGCCGCCCTTGCCCTGGAGGCGCTTGGCCTTTGATACGCGACTAGCAGCGATCGTCGATTGGTCAGGCGGAGAGAGGCCTCCGAGATACCCAGTTCGCTCGTCCATCTCATCTGCGCGTAAATTGCCTACATACTCACTCGCTCGCTGTAGCTACCATCCACTTCCGGTCGTCCTCGAGTCCGCAAAGGGTGCGAAGTGAGTGGCTTCCGCGACGTGATCTGCTCCTATTTAACCCGTATCATTTCGGGTTTCAGAGTATGGGACCCGGAAGGGAGGGAGTATATCGATATGCTCTCTGCATACTCGTGAGTGCTCTAGATCCGTCCATTCATTCACAGCACGATCGCACTTGCCGATATCGTTTCTAGGGCCGTCAACCAGGTGGGTACCCTCACATGTTTACCTTGCGCTGCTTCAGCTGTCGAATGAGTCCCCATATGGAATCGCTACCTAGCTCGGAACTGTGTGGTGACCTTGAGGGCTATCCTTAGTTCATGCACTGAGGAAGTCGTTGGGTAGCGTAGCTCATGCTCCGAGCCTCGTCATCCTGCCTTCTGTCGTGACATGCTGGCATGGGATGTCCGCAGTCACTGGTGGCCACATCACATCCGGTCGCTACATGTATGATCTCAGGGTCCAGTATGTGACCGGTAAATCTGTGTTCTCTCAAAGGGACGGTTTGCGTTATTCTCCAGCTCATCGCGACGCCATATTCTCGTTCCAGATGTGGTGATCCTCGCTCCTCGTCGGCTTCGTTATGCGTGACCTAATAAAGACGTTTGTAGGGCCACTGCCACCCAAGGATCGTCGCAACCCTGGTACAACAAGCCCAGAAGCTCACTCTGTCCTCTCGTGCATTCTACAACTCTGTCTTTGGGCAGTTTGCACAGAAGGTGACACAGATGTTTGGATACGAAATGGTTCTCCCGATGAATACGGGTGCTGAAGCGGTCGAGACCGCCATCAAGCTTGCCAGGAAATGGGCATACAAGAAGAAGGGTGTCAGAGATGGAAAGGCCATCGTGCTCAGCGCTGAGGGCAACTTCCATGGGAGAACTATCGGTGTTATAAGGTGAGTTGCCCCCGAAGAGCTGGCCTCCAAGTTAGCTTTCGGAGAGGTTCCTCATGGGTCTTTTAAGTATGAGCACGGACCCTGAGAGCCGCAATGGCTTCGGGCCATATCTTCAATCTGTCGGACCGACATACGAGGACGATGGCGACATCAGGAAGATACGCTTTGGAAAGATATCCGATCTGGAACGTGCACTCAAGTTGCACGGGGAGAACGTTGCGGCATTCCTCGTGGAGCCTATTCAGGGAGAAGCTGGGTAAGCGGTGTGCATTGGAGGATTCATGTGATGTTTGACTGGCTACGCAGTATAATCGTCCCCCCTTCCGGCTACTTGTCAAAGGTTCGCGAGCTCTGCACGAAACATGACGTACTGTTCATCTGCGATGAGATACAAACCGTGATTGCCACCGTCTTGCACTAGTCTGTCCGTGCTGACTGGGGATGTTTTTACTACAGGGTCTGTGTCGGACAGGCAGGATGCTGTGCTGCGAGCATGACAACATCAAGCCGGACATCGTGCTTTTGGGCAAGGCACTTTCCGGCGGAGGTGAGGTAACGTGCTCAAACAAGAAGTTTTGTCCGACCATACTTTTTACAGTTTATCCTGTGTCGGCGGTTCTCGCAGATCGGGAAGTCATGTTGTGCATCCAGCCCGGTGAGCACGGCAGCACTTATGGAGGGTTAGTACTGCGGTATTGGGTGGTCGATGTCATGCCTGACAAGTATTGACTTTCAAAAGGAATCCCCTCGGTTGTGCCGTGGCCATGACCGCACTAGACGTCTTAGTCGAGGAAGATCTGGCTCGCCGTGCAGACATGCTGGGTGAGAAGTTCCGCACAGCGATTCAGGCCATCCAGTCGCCCTTGATTAAGGCTGTTCGCGGTCGTGGCTTGCTGAACGCTCTCGTCATCGATGAGGACGCGAGCTCGAAAGGTCGCACTGCGTGGCAGTTCTGTCTGCTATTGAAGAGCAGGGGAATTCTCGCCAAACCTACCCACGTCAACATGTGAGTGGAAACGTGCCGACGGGCTACGTGACATTTGAATGATGCCGAATGTTGTATAGCGTCCGTTTCGCTCCGCCCTTGGTCATATCCGAGGACGACCTCATGAGAGCAGTCGGCGTAATTGAGTCAGCTTTGTACGATCTAGACACGGTGGGCGATGTTCATGGCGTGACATTGGACGCTTTGCTGACTTGACATGTTAGCTTGACGATATTCCAGGAGACGTTGAGAGTGAGAAGGGTCACAAGGACACGCTCACGCTCTAATGCAGATCTCACCCTCAAGCTGGCTCAAGATCAGGCGGCCCGACCATATTGTTGTGCGCACCCGGTACTGCCGCGAACCTACTTTCGGTCGGTGACGCGGTATGCTCGCGCGTACAGCGCATTGTAGTAGTATTGTAGCACTGAGCGAAATCTTTTTATCTCCCACAACTATTTTGAGTAGCCTATGGGATCTGTACGTTAATCTGTATTCATGTAATTTGCTCGCGGCGGATCTCATTCATTGAAGAAGCAACGCCACCGGGTAATTGAGAATGGTTATCCACATCCTGAACGCGTTGGCACGATAAATGCTAACGCCTAACACAGATGTCCGTCGCCGGCGTATTGGTGCATAGCAAGGGCTAGTCTGGTCCGGAGAGATCTGACTTCCGTAAAGGACATGTTGGTGTATACTGGCATCAGGACCCGGTGTGATCGATTGCCATGCTCCTCCTGCTCTGCTGTCTGATACGCAGCCTTCTGGTCCACGGGGGATGTGGACGATACCTCCTGGCACGATCTGCAGGTCTCTGGTTTCTCCTGGTTTGGCGTCTGCGTGTCAGGGGGTACGGAGTCGGTCGCTGCGGAGGTAGTATTCCGGGCCTTCAGAGCTTTACGAGACGCTGGCTGTGTGAACCCGTCGCCGCAGTTTGGGAAGCTCTACTGCAGGACAAGCAATCCGCCTGCTGAGATGATGGTTCTTGAGCGGCGACGGCAGGCTACGCAGCCGATCTCGAAAACCCGGTAGCTACCTTGGGCCCGGAAGGAGTGACATTGCCTAGCATGCACAAGTATCTGCACGTGTGGGACTGTCGGTATCGCAATTCAGCGATTGCGGGTGTGAATAACGGTTGTGTGTTTCAAGGGACATCATTCCTCTGCAGTTCAGCAGAGGAAAATGTCATACCATTTGCGCGATACCACGTACGGTCTCCGTGCGCCTCGTATGCCGCACGTTCACCAATGCCACACTAGGTGCAAAACTATGGTACCCGACATTATATAGAGGTTGACTCGTCCAGGTAAGTAGTGGTTATGTGTTCGACAGAGCTCTGGCCCCCGAGTTATCGGGCAGGAGAGGCTGAGCGGTCTGGGTTTAAATTGCTAATGATGCAACCGCCGCAAGTTGGTACAACTTGGTGCTTCACGGTTTAGGTTGTGGGGCTGAAGTGATGCGCGAAAGCCCGACCCAGGTGTCAATTAATGGCGGTTGAAGATATATTTGATACGCCCTCATCTTGTGCTCCCGCTCCAATCCGTGTGGTAGCACAGCTTCTCATAGGCAGCAAGCACCCTGTATAGAATTGGGCGTTATGGACGACGCCGGGCGGATTTGTAATGCATGATCCGAGTCTATGAAAGTAGTGAGCGTTGTCCCGCCACTTGCTAGCCACTTCGGAATTGCACATGACAGGTTGGGATCGAGCGTCCATGATATCTGTATTGAGGATCGATCTCAACAATGGCCTGTCAGCTCCGCGGAGTGTGATAACATTAACCGCCTTCATAATGCGCACCTGTATAAGAAAGGAGTTGTTGGACACCTGGTCCATCCCTCAACCTCGGAAGGTCAACGTTTGCCAACAGTGTTGAACCGCATCTACACAAATGTCAAACACTCAAGTATGTTTCACTCCCCCCCTTTGCACCATTGCTGAAAGCCGGGCCAACAGGCTTCAAGCATGTCCGGCCAGGACGCAGAGAATGACGGACAAGAGAATACTACGAGAGTGCCACGGCGGACTCCCATGGCTTGCACCTTCTGCAGAGGTTGGCGCTGCCGCTCCGGCAGTACACAACTATCTAGCCGCTCACCTCCTTATACAGGTCGCAAGCTGAAATGCGATGGTCAGCCGACATGCGCCAATTGCCATCGTCGCGGCCTTGTCTGCGAGTATGTTCCTGTGTACGTGCCGCGTCCTGCTCTCTCCATCCTGGCGATTAACATGAACATCAGGTCGGCGCAGAAGTAGGCGACTCACGTTTCATTTACATGGACAATTTTACCTTTGATGGGATTTATGATATCTGTATTTGCTGTGCTCTACCACGCCTAATGTGAGCTCATACACGTTACCCGCAAGGCGATCGGAGTCCTGCTCGGCTGCGAGGTCCGCATGCAGAATCCCGCCACGGATCACGCATGATAGACTAGGTTGATCCCTCTTCTGTAAACAGGCGTATAAGTGGACCAGAATATACAGACATGAATAAGAACAGACCATCGATACTGTGCGCGTTCTGCCTTCCTAGGTCCATATCCACTGGTCCGGATGCCGCGCTAGTTTCTCAGCATTCGGGAACCCGACGTAGGATAAGACGTAGGATACATAACGAAGACGTCACGACTGTTGATAAAAGTCTCGGGTCCGACGAAGAAGCGGGTTTTGACCGTATTGCCCTCAAGACAATCGCGCGCAGGAGGGACAGGGAAAGCGGACGGAAATGAATGCTTTATAACGGGTTCCCCCGCTGTCCGATGGTTCTATCCCTGTTACACGGTTGCTTTGAATGGCTTGGCCCCACGAGCTTGTCGGACTGGATCCGGACCTGGGAACAGTGCTTCCATCAGTCCGTTTGAGAACAGTCATATTGATGCCATTGGCAGATCTTACTGGTCAATGTCGTGCAATTGTTTCCAGCTGTAGAAGAAATGGGTCACCTGCCGCACAATGGTGCCTGGATGCAGGAGGCCTCAGCCAGCGGGTATCGCAGCATAGAAGTTATCAGTTCTTACAATGAGTGCGGTCACCGGCATGTCAAGCTACGATACGTACCACCTCATTGCACCCCCAACATCACAGATCAGGGATACTTCTAGCGTTAACGTTATCCCATTATCCCTGACTCGAAGTGATGAAGCCGCCTCATGTTCTAATCAAGGCGCGTTTGACGCCGAAAGGCATTGCTTCGAATCGTTTTTTATGATTAACTGACACCTTGTCTAGTGAGTCCGAGGTGCTAGGAACCTGTTTATCGAAGGCGGCAGTGTCTTTTGGACAGTGTTAAGCCAGCTGCGGAGAGTTGACACCACTCACACAACCGCTAAGGTAATGAGTAGTCACGCCTGTCTCTGGGTTGAAAGTCTGCACGGACAGCGTTCACATGTTCTAATCAGAAAGAGGAGCAATGAAAATGAACGGCCATCTGAGGTGGCATGGAGAAAGGCTAAACAGCTGCGGAGAGTGCTAGCATTGCCGCGTGTTGTGGGCATTAAGAACTTGAGGCTCTTAAATGACGGGCGCGCCCTTACCGGCCTGTGTAACTGTGTCTTGGTTCCGAGTCGCTCTGAGAGCCGTCATTGACAAGAGCGTGACACCTTGATGGAGAAAGGTTACCCAACCGTAACAACAGTCGTGTGGCATCGTGAAGACCGCAACACTCAGAACGAAGTCAGCAGCAGCGTATGTATCTGCCATCATCATTGGGGAGAACTTCAAGGCTCAACACCAATTCGATTGCTCACTCTCCCTCCGAGAAACAAGACTGCTGGGGACTGCTTGTAGTACTGGCGTGCGAGCTGGATATCGAGACATAAAACGCAGGCGACGACAACAATCCACCCTGCCCAACCTCTTCCTGTGCGTCCATAGTGGCGGGCGTCGCCAATGCAAGAACTGCATCGAGGGAATTTGCGCGACTTCTGACCGAGGGGGTATCCGCTCCGGTGTCACTCACGCTGAAGTTGTTGGAACGTGTTGAGGGCCTAGACATGTGGTGAGGTCCGGGAGACGCTCGGTGGACGCTGGACGTCGCAAGACTCATCACCTCGCGCGAGCCTAATGACTCGATAGTCGGCATGCGGTGTATGGTCCTCCCTAGGACAGGGACATAGTCGTCGTCGTCGTCGTCAGCGGAGTAGAACGATGGGTAGTGGCTTGGCCGTAAGTTCGTCGCATCGTACGAAGGGGGGAAAGAGTCATACCCAGGACTGTCATTTTGAGCGAGTGCTATCCCCTCTTCTGTCTCCCGTGTAAATTCCTCGACTAAGGACCGGAATCTGTCGACGAAACCGTGAAGTTCATTATCCGACAGCCCGTCCCGCGGATCGCCTTCAGCATCGCACCCTTGAGGTGTGTCATCGGAGCTGGGAAACGTGTGGGAGCTAGGGATCTGCTGAACTGGCCGTCTAAACCGACCAGCCTCGACAGAAGAAGGCAGGTCTTCAACCGATGAGTTGCGGTACGCATCCTCGTGCCTCGCGCGTTCTGGTGAGCACGCTTTTTCGCTGGCAGGGGGCGAGAGCGTTGGAGATAATGTAGAAATCACGAATCCTTCGTTGGAACGATTCGCAAGGACGCTCTGTGCGTTAATGCGAGGCCTAGACCTACGCAGTGGCCGGTGTTCCCCCGAGCTGGAGTAGCTCTCGATGGTCGTGTGACCCTCAGAGGTGGACATCGATAGCTGCCGACCGATCTGCGCAAGTAAAACAGGGCACATAGGCGACGATGCCGACATCATCGGGAGATGGCTTCCTGTGGATGTCGACATGCGCAAGATGGACGGTAGTGACGAGCTCGACCGTGGGCGCGAGCCACGACGTCGTCGACGTGAAGGCTGGCGAGTGAGATCATACTGGTAGGTCGTTAGATGATACACAACCTGCAGAACAGTCAGGAACAACCAGTGATGAAAGGACGAGAACGAAGGTGATGAGTACGTACTAGAACAGCGAGCGTGAGTATCGTGCGGACGACAGCGCCCGCGAGCCATTCAGGCCAAGAAGAAGCATCGCACTGCCAGCCGAATCCCGACCAGAAAACATCGATGTCCCAATGGCAGCGACGTGTGGGATTGAGCACAAGATCGGATGTATGCCTCCAGACAAAAACGAATGCAAGATTAACGACGGCAGGACCGAGCAACAAAGCAGACGACAAATAAAATAGAACAACTTGCACGACAGCACGAGGGGCATTCGGAATGTGGGTCCAGCGAAGGCGTGGGGCAAAAGCGGCTATGAGAAGGGAGGCAAGAATGAGGGTGAGGGACAGAGCAGTGCTTGCCCCGAGCGAAAGCAGGACCATTTGGGGGTCACGATGGGGATTGTTGGAGAACGCGAGGAAGTAACGAATGGTGTTGTATAGTGCCCATCCTCCTAGAAAGGCGGTTCAAGTCAGCTAACGAGAAACATACGACGGCACATAAAAACGCGCCAGTGCAGATCCCGCCAGAGGGTTGACAGAGGGTGTCGCCGTCAATGGGTTATTAGTGTATGCATACTGTGTGCCTATCGGTCATAGTTTGAGATGTAGTCGTCTATACGACGCATTCTGACCTTAGGTTGTCCTTCTCAGTTCCATGCGACCATCCACGACTCCTCATGGAAGGGGTGGGTCATGCTAGGACAATTATGGCATGCGTGCAATGGGCAAACTTTCCGGGCAACTTTAATTCTCCAACTGAGAAGCCAAGCTCGGCTGCAGTTGTCACAGTTGGACAGAACTTGTCAACCTTGCACGACAGGCCACCCGAGTCCCTAATACATCACGCACGGCGGGGAAGCACGCAGAACGTACGCATTTTTATGTGTAGCCAAATACTCATCTCCAGAATAAGTGCTCACCTATCACCGCGAGCAATGACCCTTTTGTCCACCTTAGTCGACGTAGTCGCCTGCGTATTTGACGCTCCTGGCGACTCCTATGCTCAGTGAATGGCACAGGATCTCCTACTAGACGAAGCGCCGCGCCAGCAGAGGCCCCAGGGCTCGCAGGATGTCTAGGCTGTCTAGCCAGGAGATCGTGGTATGGCGAGGTTTCCGGACCAGGTGAATTGAGTAACGGTTCCGTGGGATGCGAATGGTCGGAATTGGATGGGGACACCGCCGAAATCGCAGACAGCCGTCTGTCATCCGCCAATGATGAGCGTGCGGAGAACGTCTCAGGCTGAGGAACCGTAGAGCTTATTGAGAATAGAGCCTGGTGGAGGTGCAGGGCTGCCATGTATATGCTGTCAAACAGACGTGGGGTTGACGACGCAGCTAGACGAATCTAGATGTACTCTCGAACCCATGGACCGAGGCACAACAGCGAGGGCTCGTCGACAGAAAGGCTGGCGCAGTTCGACTTCGACGTTGACCTGCACGAGTCGCCTGCGCACCGCGCGATAACGCTGATTAGTATTTAGTATACTTATGAGGGAGGCTGGTTGCTATGCACAATTCCCAGGGACCAAAGACGTAATGCCACTCCGTTTAGGGTGAGAAATAGCAAATTGGCTGCGGTTTTAACGTGCTGAGCCGCAGGGGTGGCAGCACACTGGCAGAACTCGCGACCAACGCTGAGCCAGACGGATGGGGCGCTATAGCATTGAGTGGCACAGGTTTCCAAAGAGATACGGCACATGTGTTCTGTAGTGCCTCTAAACTATAAGTAAAGTACCAGCCAGTTTATTCGGGACCAGATCCAACTGGCAAAATGTATGTGAGGCAATGATCGCTAGTAGTGTTGGTAACGTCGTTCCGACTCGTTCGGTGAGACCTGGGTGAGAGATCACAAGTCCTCCAGATTGATGTACAGACAGGCGTAAGTCAAAATCCACAAAGTGAAAGAGTGCCTGAAAGCTACGACAGGGCACCCCAAAGAGCCAGACCAACAAAGGCGATGCCGAGTCCGACCAAAAAGCCTACATACGCCATCGTGTGAACACCTACGCGAGGCAGAAGCAGTGGAGAATGGAGAAGCGCGAGTAATAGATGAACCAGTGCAACTAGGGGAAAACCAATGGCGAAGGCATCGTATGTATATATTGATGGAAGGTCCCCATCCGGGAATGACAACGGCGACCGGAGATATGTTGCAGCAAGGATGAGGGTGTGACCCAGTGAGAGAATAATGGAATCGATACGCTGCAGGCAGGAGACGAAGACCGGGATGTGCTATGAATTGTGTTGGAATCAGCAGTATCTCGGCAAACACAGGATCGGCTTACGATCGGAGGCAATCCATAAATCTCCTCCAGTTCCTCCCGATCCTTCAACCGCAAGATTTCCTCCAGATCCTTATCCACGGCCAACTTGATAGTATTCTCAATGCTTCTTCGCTTCGCAGAGCCCGAACCATTCTCGAGCTCGCCAATGGGATGGGGACTCATGCGAAGCACATCATTCGAGGGAGTGCGGCTGGACCCATCCAGCCTAAGGCCAACATCTCCGCTCATCCACCGAATGAGCACATCCGGAACTTGACCCTCCGGAATCATAACTTCGCGATAAAGCGCGAGCTGCTCGTAGCCCTGCACTATACCTACTGCAACATCTGCCAAACTCCAGCCGAGCGCCATCCACCACACGCGCATGAAGGCAGGATCTTGCCATGTTGGGAGGGGATAGTCCATCCCATGGCGAATATTGAGAATCGGAAGGGCGGAGAGGCGGAGGAGTTGGCTGATAACGACATGAAGCATGTTGAGGACAAGCGTGTACCAGATTGATGACTTGAAGAAGTAGAACGTGAGAGTACACAGAGGCAGGCGAAGGTAATGTGCGAGTGTCCATAGCGCCACCGAAACCAGAAGCTCGGGGAGCGGAGCGGGGAAGTATCGTGGATAGTGTGTCCCGGCATAAGGATCACTGTGCCACACCAGCGGTGGAAGAATAGCCAGCAGCACGAATACGAGTAGACATCCAAGCGGTACGAAGGTATACAACATGACTTTCCACTTGTACGAACCTAAGGATGGTGGAATGAACACCTGGGGGACAGCCAGAATATCACGGATGGATTGTTGACGCACCTATGTAGTATCCTCGCTCCTCCACTTCCATCTCTTCGTCCCTCTCATCCAACTCATCCTCCTCGAGCACCCGGCCGAGCCGGCCATCTCTGCGGTACCGCCCCGGGCTGCTATGCGTACTCGAACTGGCCATCTGTGATGTCGCGCCGTATGCTGGAAGTTGAGCTGTTGAACCAGATGGTGGCTTCGGAGGCAAAGCTAGCGAAAGTAACGGCCTGCGGAACATGTCGTTTTCTGCGTCGGGATCCACAGCCAGTCCTTTACACTTCGTCGATGAACTTGCGAAAGGCGCTGCAACAGCGGTGATCAACGTTACCCCAGTACCCATGACGCGAGATTAGCCTATGTATAAGCGAATCGTCCGCTATGGTCAGGATAAGGGGAGAGGTACAGTACAGTAGCCACTTAGGTTGCCAAGTTACATAAGTCAGGAGATGATGATGACGAGAGGTAACAGGACCCTGGCAACTCACCTAGAGGTTTGGCTTAGGTTAGGATCTTTGAGGACCAAATTTTGGCCATACTATAATTGAACCCCTCTTTGAATCGGGTCCAGTGTTTGAAACTCGGATGCAGGAGGTTGTCCGCTCAACGGATTAGGCCAGATCTTGGTTTGCGGCTGCCTTTCATGCTCTTGATCCTGCCCATGTAGTCAGATTCTGTGTACATGCCAGCGATAAAGTATGGTGCACCCTTTTAGCTCGTCATTACACTCAAGGATGTGAGCGCTTGAGGATAGATCCTCGTATCGGGTCAGATCCCATTGCTCCTTTAAAAAAGGGTTCGGTAGATAAGCTATTTGTACTTGTTAGCTACTATCTATGTACTTTCTGTGGAGAGATATGATACAGTGCTAGTATAGAATGGTGCTCCTCAACTGGCGTTACACTGAAGGCCTGAAGGGGGTGACGAATTGAATCCCCGCCACTGAGCGCCCGGAGTTGTGGCTGAACGGATGGCTGGCTGCCGAACCTGCCGAACACCCTGGACGGAGCATGCCGGTGTGATGTCTGACTGATGTTTCAAACACTGGTCCATTTGCATACTCGACGAACCGGAAGACATCCGAGGACAGAAAGACATACCCCGAATAAAATCAGAGTGCATAGTCTTTTAAACGAGAATGCCTAGCCTGTATCTGTTCAAGTCCGGCGG
Organism: Fomitopsis pulvina; assembly: GCA_964035675.1. NCBI lineage: Eukaryota > Fungi > Basidiomycota > Agaricomycetes > Polyporales > Fomitopsidaceae > Fomitopsis > Fomitopsis pulvina. The sequence continues at coordinate 942,399 of OZ037965.1, read as the reverse complement.
CTTCCGGTGAAGAATTGAGGGAGCTGCAAGCAAAACAGCTGAAATCAGTTCAAAGAGGGGTCAACTATAGTATTCTTGTCCAAGTTAGGATCCTGGGGACCCCTCAGGCTGCCCCAAGCACTCAACCCTTGTCCGAGTTAGGATCCCGGAAGCACCTGTGAGTCACAATCCGATCTGGCTACCAACCACATCGTGAAAAAACTGCCAGTCTGGTAATACATTTAGGATGCAATATAATATTATCGCAATGCATAGAATTAGCACAATAGCATTGCCATGCATGCAATACTTGTGATAGCATCAGATATGAATGGAGAACATTGCAAGTCTATTGGCATGGCAGTGCAATGTCTTAGCTATGCCTGTAACCCTGAGGGCACTTGCAAGTTTGAGCAGCATACTGAGTAGCATGACACCTGTGGAATGCAGTCACAAAGGAGTCAGAATGTAGCATAGGCTGGTATGTGCTCATTGGGATCATCTTACATATGTCACAAATGTCTTTCAAGGATTCCTATTGTGATCCTGCAATGTGACATGTTACCACCGAAATGTGTATGCTGGCAATTGGAGAAAACATTTTAACAGCATTGTAACCATGACCATTCCCAGTAATGACCCACTATTCAAACCACTACATTATATTGTATGAACTATTATTGTATCAGGTGTCATTTGCTACATTACATTTATATACTATCATATTGCATTATATTATATGATTTCATATCATACAGTGGTTTACTATCAGATCTAGTTATAGTCTATACAGTGATTAGCACTCGTTGACACTTGTAGGGCTAAGTAAATGGTCACTATGGGATTTGAACTTGTGAACTGTATCATTAGACACGCTATTATTGGGTCAAACATCAAAACCACTACACTATTGTTACAATATGTACAGCATCCTCAAATCTATAGGAGTAGCTGCATAGGCAGAGGACACCATGTTCATGCACTGCACCGTCAGGATGGGCACACCACAAACATTGGCAGTCCATGCCTGCACCTGCACTGACTGCATCTGTTGTTGTTGCTACATGGCAGCCTTGGCACACTCATGCATGCACTGTGCAATTCACTGGAATAGTGTGGGTGGGTGCAGGCTGGGTCAACAGTGAGGAGACATGAGTGTGCTGGGCATGTGCAGCAGTGGAGGCATAGGCAGCAGGAGTGTATGGTGATGCAACCAAACAAGCCTTGAAGTGTGGGAAAGGAAACCCTAACACTCACAAAATCAGGTGAAACACTGGTCTGTGAAGCCTGGGCAAAAGTGTGCTAAGAGAGTCAGGGTACTTGAGTACCCTATTGTGGTTTAGTATGAGGGTGCCCTGAGTAAGGACAAGGCTCTCAATCCACATGGGAAGCCTTCGAGATGAGCAAAGGGGCCTGAAAGGCCAGACTGTGGAGTGTTATTGCTCAAAGATGAGGGAGGGACATTCTAAGGGTGAGCCAAACGTTCAAAGGGGTACAGGGTGTTTGAAAGTGCATAAAGTTGATCAAAGATGTGAAGAAATGCTCAAAAGTACATGAAACTTAGTGGGGGTGTGCTTGAAGTGCACTGGGTCACTCAGGGCGGCTTGAGAGGGCCTCAGGGTAGGGTGCTATGTTTGGGGAATGCTTGAAGGGCTGCAGTGTGAATTTGAAGGGCTGTAGTGGAGCATTAAGGGCTTGAGAAGGCAGTAGACTTGGTGAAAGAGGGATGAGGGGGTCAAGCTTTGAAGGCTCGAAAATGAGAGGGACACTGCAAAGGGGAATGAGATGATGAGGGGAGTTCCAGGTGAACTTTGCGAACAATGGGTGAAGCTGAGAGACTGACTCCAGGGTGTAAAACCTCTCTGATTATTTGGGAGAGTAGATATGGTATATATACACTAGTGTCAGTATGTCTACTCTACCCTAGAGGGCAGGTGTGTCTATGAATGCACCTGAGAATGAGGTCAGCAGGAAGATCCCCTCGAGCAAATCAAGGGGGGGTGTGAGGTGCAGGAATGGAGCAGGAGGGCCAGGAGGCCTGCAACGTGTTTTACCAGGTCAGGGAGGACACCACAGGGCAGGCCTGGCTTCCTCTGTTATCATTGCCAGTAGACGGTATGTCTAGCTACCGTGCTTCTTCCATCAGCAGCAGCCTCCTAGAGTAGATTAGCTCTCCATACAGACTCCAATGCCATCGTTTGATAGTTGATGGGCCCCCAATGTGCTCGAAGGCTACTTGGAGATGTTCAAAGGTGAGTGGCAGTGTTTGAAGGTCTGGTGTGCCTGGATGACACTCAAGGGCGCTTGAAGGCGTGGTGCACACATAAGAGCTGGTTTGCGGTGACAGGGGGTAAGGCCGATGTTTGAAGGAGAGCCAACTGCTCAGGCAACAGGTTGAAAATAGCAGGGTGTTTGAGGGCCTCAAGGTCTTTCAGGGCTTGGCCATATGCCAGGCATATCAACAGGCCCATGGGTGCCAGCCCACAGCCCACAGTCAAGAATGCCCACTGTGCAAGTAGATGCGCATGCCCATGGTGCCACAGTAATTGATTAGGGAGTGCAAGCACAATGTAAGAGTATTGAAATGAGTGTGAGAGCTGTGCCATGTTGCAATTTGGTTAGACTCTCAATAAGGCATCTTGCAGGTGGCAATGCCATTAGATTAGGTTTGCAAGCCAATAGCAATTCCCACAAGGATTGTGGTGCAGCATAAAACTGCCAATCTTGCAGGCTTTTTGTGATGTAACTTGGACCATGCTTCTAGTATGCTTTGCCCCATTAGCTCTGCTGTGGCTCTGGTCTCATGCTTCTTTATGTTTTATGTATGCATATGGGCCTCACACATGTTCCCTGCCCATAACTTGGGTGCAGGAAGCTGCTGCAGGCAAAATCTTGAAGTGTGACATATCCCATGACATGACATGACATACTGTGACATGTGACAACCCTTGTCTGAGTTAGGATCCTGGAGAGCCAGAAGTTTGGATCTTTGAGGGCTATTTTGGGAGGTGTTCATGACTGAACCTCTAGGTGTGTTGCCAGGGTCCTGAGGTAATGCAAGAGGCTTGGCAGAGCAACTATGCAGATATGTAAGATCTGGAATGTGGGCATGATGATTCAGAGTAAGAATTTGTTGTCAAGATGTTGTTCAGTTATACAAGAAGGCACTGTTGTGTTGGAATGAAGGATTATGAGGCTACACCAAGGGGGGCCCAGAGAACATTTCTGTAGAAGCAACTAAGAGTCTCTCCCCCAAACTGGTTCCTGGGGTCCTAATGGGAAGTTTTGCAACATACTGAGAGGAAATTTCACTACTTTTTGCCCTTTGAATGAACAAATCAGATGCCTTAGATTGTATTAATACAGCTATGATGTTTTTGTGCAAGATTGGATATGTGTTGAGCTTCCTTGAACTGAACATAGTCAGGATAGACTGGATGCCTGCAGAAGCTCAGTGCTAGCCCTAAGCCTAATCAGGTACAGACTCCTACTCATCTGTGGTGTGCAGTTGAGGGCAGGCTCCTGCCCATCCACCTTCAGGGGCCCATCTGAATGTTTTATTCAATGTTTAGTCTAACCATACTGTGTCCGGCCAGGATCTTAGCCAGGTTAGCCTACTCAGTCAGATGCATATTGTAGGCCTGCTTCCTGGGGAAACTACATAGTAGGTATACTGCCACATAGCTACAAAAACAAGGAACATGATGGTGTAAGCCTTGTGCAGAGATTTCTAGAGAAGGTTGAGCAATGCCCTGTATGGCTGAGATCCTGGCCTAATACAGTAACATATACTGCCACATATCATGTGTTATGTCCTCTTCTAAACAAGAGAACAAACCTTTGTCCAATGTGGATGGATGACTATATCCTAAGGTCTTAGCAGGTTTGATCCTGAGGTCCTTCCTTCCTTGTCAGCACTATTGGCACAAGGGATGACTTCTTTGGCAGAAGGCAGAGCACTCCTACACTTCCAACACCTCTGGATGCTAGCACACTTGTAGTGCCTAGCCAGTGAATGGTACTGTCTGTCCCCAACCAGGGAACAAACCAATGATGTATCCTATGTACATGCGATGATGCAACCAAATGAGCCTCTAGGCACAGGAAAAGAAACCCTAATGCTCAATATACCAGGTGAAACACCAGTATGTGGAGCCTGGGCGAAAGTGCGCAAGGAGGGTTAGGGTACTTGAGTACCCTACAGTGGTCTAGTATAGGGTGCCCTGAGTAAGGATGAGATTCTCAATCCACATGGGATGCCTTCGAGACAAGCAAAGGGGCCTGAGAGGCCAAACAGAAGAGCATGAGTGCTCAAAGAAGAGGTAGCTGCTCAAAGGGGTGTGTCAAATGCTTGAAGGAATGTGGAACATTCGAAAGTGTGTGGGGACATTTGAGACATCGAAGGATTGCTCAGGAGCACGAGAAAGGTTTGAGAGTGAAGATACTTAGTGGGGGTGTGTTTGAAGGCATGCTGGCCTGTTTGAGGGCATCTGAGTGCATTCGGGGTGAAGGGTCCTGTTCGGAGACTGTTCGAAGGGTCGTGGTGTATGTTCAAAGGACTGTGGTATGGCATTGAGGGCTCGGGAAGACAGTGGACTTGTCAAAGGAGGGACGAGAGGGTTGAGTTTCAGAGGCTTGAGAATGAGAGGGATGCTGCAAAGGAGAACAAGTGATAATAAGGGGAGTTCTGAGTGAACTCAGGCTATGTGAACAACAAGTGGAGTTGAGAGACTGACTCCAGGAGGTAAACTTCTCTGGTTATTTGGGAGGACATGTACAGTATATATACATCCATATCAGTACACCTACACTGCCTTAGAGAGCGGGCATGTCTATGAGCATGCTCGAGAATGAGGTCAGCAGGAAGATCCCCTCAAGCAAATCAAGGGGGGCATGAGCTATGGGAATGGAGCAGGAGGGCCAGGAGGTCTGAGACATGTTTTACTGTGTCAGGGAGGATGCCACCAAGCAAGCATTGCTTCTCCTATTGTTGTTACCAGGGGGCGGTATGCCTAGCTACTGCACTTCTTCCATTGGCAGCAGTCTCTTGAGGCAGACTAGCTCTCCTGGGAGTACGGACTTCAATGCAGGTGTTCAAACATCGATGCGCCCCCAATGTGCCTGGGGGATGCTCAAAGATGAGTGGGAGCATTCAATGGTCTGGTGTGCTTGAGCAACACTTGGGGGCGCTCAAAGACTCGACAAGCATGCAAAGGCTGGCCCCCAGTGGCAGGGGGTAAGGCCTGTGCTTGGGGGAGAGCCGATTGTTCAAGCACTGGGTCAAAAACAGTGGGGTGTTCGAAGTCTTCGAGGACTTTCAGAGCTCAGCCGAATGCCAGGCGTATCAGCGAGCAGCACCTTCCTCTTAATAGGAAGAGAGGGTTTGTCTGTAAACCAATGACATTGGAATACCTGGGTGATGACTCTTCTGGGGTCAACACAAGTGGAGATGTATAGTCTTCTGATTGGAGTATCAGGATACCTCCAGAGCCAGGCTGTCAAAGTGAAGCAAAGAGTAGAAGTATGATTAACCAGGTTGAGCTTGAGCTTAACCCACTAAGTCTACTGGTATATACATACATCTGGATTGAAGTACCAGTCTGTATAGCCTTGTACAACCATCTGACTTGCCATTGTGTGAACAAGGTAAGGCTATGGAAAGTTTTAGGGAACAGCAAATGAGGTGCTATGGTCATATAGTACAGAGATCACATCATGAAGGTAAGGCTATGGAATGATGGGGATGGTGAAGGGTATGGAGCCAGGTCTGAGGAATGGGTACTGTTAGCGATGAGCAGCAGTGCACAGATCGAGTCATACTGAATGAAAACAGTGTCCGTGAGTACTGACAAAGATAATCAAAGAAAAAGATAAGCCCCAATGTAGCAAGCCTGAGTAAGTGATTGTAACATCACATGCACTGCACAACCAAATTCAAACTCAGCACTCTTAATCCCCTCCACCCCCCTATGGCAGCTGGTGCACAACATTTTCAAATTGTGGAGCCCAGAGTGATGTCTCTTAGTTTGGATATGGCTGATATTATATAATCTATTAGACCACTGATTATTGATAATGGCATGCTGTGACAGACAATGGTGCAGTGCTTCAGACTGAAGACTTGTAGCTATGGTCACTCTTGCACAAGTAAACTGCATATACAGCACATTTAGCCAATGTCAGGTGTCTTTATCACAAATACTGCTTGCTACACTTTTGGATGGGAGTTTTGCCAGCCACTTCTTCCTTCAGAATCTTACCAACAATCTGGGATCTATTCTCAATGCCCTTCTCTGCAACCACCAAACATGTGATTCAAGTTGGGCATGGGCCTATCAAACTACAAAGATCCAATATCACAAGCTTGCATGCTTACTGTCTTTTTGAAACAGAAGAGGCATCCAAAAAGTAAGCTTCCCTGCTCCTGTTGGTGCAATGCAGATAACATCCTTTTTGCCATGAAGCTGTTCTCATGTGACCTGGGCCTGCCAATGGCAGGGGTTGCAGCCTACTGTTGTAAACATCTTCTTATGAATCTTGTTGATTGGCAGGATTCTTTTACTGTCAGAAGGCATTGGAGTGCAGGCTGAGGTCACAGCAGTCTTTGCTTTCACTCTTTGTGTTTAGCAATGTGATGTTTGCATATGTCCAGAAGAGAAAAATGTAGATGTTAATTATGAATTGACTATTTGCATCCACATCCTCTGGCTGGCCTGCCTACTATATGAAGGAGACATCACTCCAGGCTTCACAATTTGAAAATTTTGTGTGCCAGCCACCATAGACAGGTGGAGGTGATTAAGAGTGCTGAGTTTGAATTTGGTCATGTGGTGCACATGATATGTGGCAGTATATGTTATGGCTAGACTAGACATTGAATGAAACATTTAGATGGCCCCCCCCACCCCCTGAAGGTGGATGGTCAGGAGCCTGGGTTGAGGGGCAAATTCTGAGTAGTACAAGCTATATTATGTCTCATATCATATATCTTTCAAATTAGGCAATGCTTCTGTATCCCAGATCCCATTCACATATCAATCTTATTCCCCTCAACTGCCCATCAGTGACTGGCAGAAAACATTGATAAACAAGTCAGCCACAGTGGCTGCCCAGTGGCTGAAATAGTCAGGCATTGAAATCCACCTAAAATATTCTCAGATGCTTAAGGATTATTCAATGTTAACAGTAATCAACATGAGATGCATCACATCACATCACATCAGCCTATACTTGCAAGACATGTCATGCCACATCACATTGGCTTATATATTACATTGCATGTTTATATCAGATCTTTGACTTCAGATGCAGTTGCAGATTCATAAGTAAAGGATATCTATTTTTCTGTGAGTGTAGATGACTTGGGGCTCTTAAGCTGCAGACAGAAAATGTGGGAGCAATGCATGTACTGTATCAGGCCAGGATCTTCACCAGGGTAGGCTACTTAGTCAGATGTGTATTGTGGATCTAGTTCTTCAGAAAACCACTCAGGCATAAGAACTATACCACTGTGTGCCTAGAGGCTGTAGCTACACAATGGTACATTCTCTAATAAGACTGAATGATGCCTTGGATGGTCAAATAAGTAGAGTGGCCAACATCCCAGCCTGATACAGTAACTCAAGTTGCTGACTTCACTCTCAGGTTGAAGTAAGGCATAAAGTAGATCTGTTAGGCTGAGGCTTTTATGGTGTAGTAAGGATGATGTGGTATTAACAGTCGATGAGCACACCATTGTGAGTAGTATAAGCCAATGTGATGCAGCATGACATGTCTTGTGAGTATAGGCCAACGTGATGCAACACAATGCATCTCATGTTGTGTACTCTTGACATTGAATAATCCTTGAGCACCTGAGAATATTTCAGGTGAATTTCAATGTCCAACCATTTCAGCCACTGGGTAGCCACTGTGGCTGACTTGTTTATTAATATTTTCTGCCAGTTGCTGGTGGGCAGTTGAGGTTGATCTGTAAATGGGATCTGGGCACATATGATACAGAAGCATTGCCTAATTTGGAAGATATATGATATGAGACGTACTACTTGGAATTTGCCCTTCAACTGCACACGACAGATAGGTAGGAGTCTGAATCAGGTATCACTTTGCCTGCATGTCTTTAAGCAAGATGCACTGGGTGCATGACATGGGAGGAGTGACACATATATAGTCTAGTATTATCAAGGCATATCAGTACTAGTTGAAGGTGAGAGTCAGATAATATTGACACATAAAGCCTAACATACTTCAAATTTACTGACCATTGTTAGTGTTGCCATGGCTCCGGCTCTGAGCTAACTTAAGCCAGCAGCCAAGCTGACTTAATCTCAGCCAAGCCAGAGCTGTTCCCAGAATAAGCCGGCTGCTGTGGAGTGAGCTGGTGGCTCTAAGTGTCTGGCTGAGCCAACTCCAGCCACACTGCAGGCACCAGACTGCCCTGGTGCATCGCCTCCTCCTTTGCCCATTGCACCTCATGAGTTGCCCAACCATGACCCTCCAACTTGTGACTGCTCAATAGCAGTCGCACTTGATGTCTTGCACCTGGTCACCGCCACCGGGACACGTGGGTGGGCCCAGCATCAAGTGCCTGGCCCACCATTTATGACCACCTGTCCTCCAACAAGGAAGTGCGCTGTTGGTCCAAAGTGGCAACACTGTGAATCAACAGCGAGCATGAGGTGAGTAAATCACCTCACATTTCTCCTTATTCCCCACTGACCCTGCTAGCATCAATGCTGACATGGGCATAGCACAGGCACTGGGCCCACCATCCCACCTCACGTTCTCCAGTAAGAACGTGCACAGCAACTCAAGAATGCCTGCGTGCAGTGGGCAATACATCTGTGGGGCATGTTCTATGCCCCACATGTTTTCTCATGCCTGGATGCCACCCCCAGGATGATCACTTAGAAGGCCCACCCTCTGCTTCACATCTTCTAGCAATGGCATGCATGAGAGCCCAGAAGCACCCATGCGACCTGGACAACACACATGCAGGGCACAGAACATGCCCTGCGTGGTTTCTTGTGCCTCAGGATGATCGCCAGGTGGGCCCAGCACAAGCGCCGGGCCCATCCTCTGCCTCATGTCTTCCAGCGATGACTCACGTGAGAGCTTAGAAGCACTTGCATGATCTGGACAACACACACATGGGGCACGTTCTGTGCCCCATGTGGTTTTTTGTGCCCCAGGATGATTGCCAGGCAGGACCAGCACAGGTGCTGGGCCCACCCTCTGCCTCGCATTCTCGAGAAAGGACTCGCGCTATGGGCCAAGCCCACCCCTCTGGGCCCAGAATCAAGCAAACAAACACTTTCTGAAAAGCCAATGGTTCCTTCTGAGAGTCGCACAAACTCTGTGCTTCCTCCAGAAGGGAGAACGTGAGCTGGAAGGAACATTGGGGCACTCAGTTGCTCTGCTCAGACAAGAAGTGGACAGCTACAATTCAATGGCAAACTAATGTCTACAACATAGAGCATGGCAGAAGGTGACCGGATCCTGTTTCCTTATCCTCGCCACCCAACTCTCCCCACTCCAGAGGAGCCATCTCTCCCACTCAATCAAATACGAGTCACATGGCAAGCCCCAAATGCAGGTCCTGGAACAAAACACCCTCAAACAGAAGAGACTGAATGAGTTGTGGAACTCATGCCAGGTGGAAGTCAATTGCCCAGAGAACTCCTCCCAGCCATCAGTTGACACCCAGAGGGAAGACAAGAAGAGTGACGGGTCTTTGTAGAGGATGGGGGGAAGATGACCACCAAGGTCAGTAGCCTCCTGCTCAGCATGAATGTGCTCGAGAGACCAGGCAATCACTGGGTACAGGACACCAGCTCCTTCCGGTGCAGGAGGAAGCATTTGAAAGATGGTGCCAAGGTACACGATGGTATCATTGACCGGAGGGAAGGCACAAGGGGAGGGGATGGTGATGTCGCCATGCGTGGAGGTGTGGGCACAAGAATCGAAAAGTATGCACTGCAGAAGAAAGCATGAGGGAGCGGAGACAGGGGACTGACAAGGGGATGATGCATGATCATCCATCTAAGGCCATGGGCCCACACAAGCCACTCACTGGGGTTGGCTAGGACCAGAGGCAGCTTGAACTCGTGCTTGTGGTGAACCATCTCGAGGAGGTGGTAGAACTGCAGTGAATAACTGGCGGTATATGGATTCAGTCCACATTGAGACATTGGGGGAGTGGGGAACAAGAGGGGAAGTTGTGGAGGGAGGAAAACCAGCAGTCAGGAAGGAGTGGGAGAGGCCTGGAAGGGGTTGGAAGAGAAAGAAGGGACTTAGAAGGGGAAAGAAGAGGTAACGGGGGATGACAGGAAGGGGCCAGAAGAGGAGGAATGAGAGGAAGATGTAGACATAGCTGCATCCATGAGTCTGAGCCTGCACCTTGTGCCCTGAGCAGAGATTGAGTACCACATACTCCCCAGGATATACCACAGCTACCATCTATTTTTCTTGATCATTCTCCTTGCTTGCCTGCTGCACTTTCTTCTGGAAGAAGACCCCTCCTGCAATTCCAACATTGTGCGCCTTCGACATCAACTCATTGGTTTCTGTCTGCCTGCCTACCCCTTCACTCTCATCATCGTCTGGTGAGTATGTTCCCTCTAGTAACATCTAACACCTGAAGACTCGCAAGCACCACAGTGCCAGAGCTCAAAGTCACCCATGTAGACTGGACAACACACCTGCAGGGCATGTTCTGTGCCCTGCATGGTTTCTTGTGCCTGGGCACCACCCCCAGGATGATCGCTTAGTGGGCCCACCCTCTACCTCACATCTTCCAGCAATGGCTTGTGTGGGAGCTCAAAAGCACCCATGCAGACTGGACAACATGCCTGTGGGGCACAGAATGTGCCCCACATGGTTTCTCATGCCTGGGCACTGCCCCTAGGACAATCACTCAGCAGGCCCAGCATAGATGCCGGTCCTGCCCTCTGCCTTGCGTCTTCCAGCAATGGCTTGCATGGGAACTTAGAAGCACCCACGTGGATGGACAATACACACATGGGGCACATTCCGTGCCCCATGTGGTTTTTCGTGCCTGAACATTGTCCCCAGGACAATCACCAGGTAGGCCCAGTGCAAGCACTGGGTGTATGATGTATGTAAATTAGAGTAGTCAGTAGTTAAATATAATTTATCACATTAAATGACCCACTATAGCACAGTGACACTACATAATTTGAGGCATATGTCAGTCCCCTTTGATGTATAGTGATATTGTATGGATATTAGAAAAGACTGTATCTATCTTATTAGCTCAGTTAGAATTATTAAGCATAACCACAGTAAGTTAATTAATATGTAAGTAACTGCAGCTCAGCCGGCTGGAAGCCGCAGCTCAAGCTCAGCCAATCACAAGCCAAGCCATACTTGTGTAAGCTGAGCCGAGCTGGCATGCAGCCATGGCTTTTCCCAGCTGGCTCATGGCTAGCCCAGCCACAGCAACACTAACCATTGTATCGTCTGTCCAGCCTCCCCTTAGTGATTCAATATTCAAGGAGTCTTTCTACACAATATTTCTGGAGGAGAAATACATATAAATGTATTAATTCACATGTGGTTGTCAATGTGATTTTGTCTCAATAAGCTATGCATGGCTAATATGACTAATACAACAATTATTATATACAGTATACCACTGCTGCATTGATATCATATTTTCAAGATGTAGTCACTCAGTTCTAATGAGCAGTTCTAGCTCAACCTCACTCTTCCATAGTAGTGTAATTAAAATAATATGTAGTAATCCTGGTTCACATTAACAGTTACCTAATCTGCACTAACCTTATTCAGGGGGTCCTCCCCCCAACTGGTTCCTAGGGTCTCAGATTGAAGTTTGGAGGGTTGCCTTCCAGATTTTGATGTTTGGGCCCCCCCTGGGCTACACAGCTAAGACCAGGGCATAGTTAGCCAGCAGGTCACACAATTATTGTTTAAAGAATGCATGAATCATGCAAAGCTTTGTATTGCATTTATAATCACTGTGAGCAAAGCATGATGTTCAGGCCCTGAACAATAGGAATGTACAGTGCTTTCTAGTATTCTTAGACAGCACTCATTTCTGCACAAAAAATTAATTTAATTTGAAAACTCCTTAGAAATCAGTTGTTTGTTCAGCTCATGTCTATCTTTACTATAGTTTTATTATTCTTGCATGTGCTTCGGTATTTGCACTTCCCAGTAGGAAGTTTGAGTAATTCATGAAAAAGTGTAGCACTCCTCACACCAAGCCAGGCACAGTGCACCAATCTCCAATTGAGGACAGTGCATGTGCTAGGACTTAGGTGTAAGAAGACTTGCTTCTCACCCATGCCAGCTAGCACTATATACAATACATGTGCATATATAAGTCCATCCATAATTAATATAATTGTGAATATTGTCCAGTAATGTCTGCATTACAGTCACCTTCATGGTGGCCTTACCTGCCATTCCCTTCCCCTTAGAGAGGCTTCCAGCTTCTTGTTGTGAGGTAGGGGCCCAGGTTTCCTCTAAGATCTGAACCTCCTTCTGTTTGCCTTTCAGATCTGCAACACTCATGGACTGGTCTAGATGAGGCCAGTCTTATTGATGGTGCTGCCTTGCATAGTGAGTAGTATTAGATGCTCCCATGACAGCAATGCTATCATGTGATGCATTCATATATTTGTCAGCCAGTCGACTTTGTGAGTTAACTGGTTTGCAGTTGTAATAGTCACAGGTGACATGAGTAACCACACTCATGTCACTTGCCTTGCAAGTTACAGATGGCCATGATTGCACTGTTGCATGGCCACACTCATGTTCTCCCCCATCAGTATGCACATCAGTAGTGTGCACAGTGAATGACTTGTTCACCATGCTAGCTGCTGATGCAGGCACTGTCTGTGAGTGATGTTGCAGTTTAATATGAGCATCTTATGTACTTGTATCACATGCCTTGTACTTGCTAGCTTGGTCATGTTTTGGCCAAGCTTGATCCTTTGTAAAATCCTCAAGCACATGCTTTCATGTGCTTGGGGGTGGTTTAGGCTGCATCACCAGCACATTTGGCACTGGTGGTGTACTGTGTGTTTTTACATTGGGGGTGGTACTGCAAGTGTTGTCACCAACATCATTATGCATGGCAAACACTATGTTCATTGTGTGGTCTGCTGGCACTGCTTGTGTATGTGAGTGAGAGTGAGATGGCACTGCATGTGCATTGAGCATGCAATTACCATCATTGGTGCACACAATGAATGTGACATTCATCACATCATACATTGTCATTATAAAGAGTTGTGAGTGGGAGCAAGATGTTATGGCCACAGAGGTCATACCATTGCTCCAGATGTCTTTGTGCTCATGGCCATTGTGCTTGTAGCTCCTTTTCCCCCTCCTTTTCTTTGCAGTAAGTTTGCCTTCACCTGCACATGCATCACACATGGCAGGGCTTGTGCTGTATGGGACGGCCAGCCAAGTTGGTAGCAACTCAACTGGTTGATCCTGTTGACATATTCACGTGCCCTTTGAGACTGCATGAGTGTTATTTTGCATGCTCAAGCTGTCATGTTAGTGGCCTGAGTCACAACTTCAGTCATGTTTATCCATGGCATGTGTGACAAGCTTTGTGCTTGTCATGCTGCCCATGAGTCAGGAAGATGGAGGTGGCAATGAGGTTGGTACATTCGATGAGGGCATGTCATATTTTTTGTCCTCACATTGCTCCTTCCCCTTTCTCATCTCTGTGTTCCTGTCCTGCTCCCATCATTCTGTGCTTGCCCTAGAATGACTTGCTCAGCTGCCCAAGGTAGAACTTGTATACTTGTCATACAGAGCCTGTTCTGTGCACTTGATTGACATGCTTTCAGGGCCATAGGGTGTTGAGCCGAAGTCACTAAAATGTACTCACAGGTCCATTAGGAAGGTGCAAGTACCACGGTGTACACTTGGGTGGTCATCATGACTTCCGAGTCACTGGGATGGATGGCCAGCCAAGTTGTTATCAACTCAACTGGTTAGACTGATTGCTGTACTCACGTGTTCATTGGGATGATGCCAATGCTATGTGGCACACTCAGGCTACCATTGTGGTGCTTGCAAGTCTCTGGGTGTTAGATGTTACTGGAGGGAACATACTTAGTGGGGAGTGGGCCAATATTGGCAATATGATTCCCTTTGCATAATTTGTTTTTTATATTTAAAGTTATTGAATTTACTTAATCATGTCCAAATGCCTTCAAAATTAAAACCTTGGCTGAACTTGCTTATTAATATCATCAGTACATTACTCTGAATAATCTTAAGGCTATAGACTATAGCTGATACATAACAATTGCTATCTAGGACAGCATGTGATCTTATAAATATATTAAACACAGATTTACACAGTCACATGATTTTACACTGTAGTATAGATGGAGCATCACAGCATTTACAGTTTTACTCACATGTTTTTACATTACAATCTGAAAGAAGAAATGTAAAGTCACTTTTCACTCCAAGGAGATAGGGTCCCTCATGAAGTCAGAACTGACAGAGAATGAGGATATTAAACAAAGAAGAAAAGGCAACAAAAACCAATTAACTAAAAGACAATAAGTAGCAAGAAGGCTTACTCAGAATGTAAGACAGCATGCTATCAGTAGTATTGCTTGGACAAATACCAGAACTCAATAAAAACACAAGTTATAAATTATAACAATTAAAATAAATAAGCTCACCTTGAAAGTAAGCCAAAAACACTCAAACTCAAAAGACTCAGCACTTAAAATATCAGTATAGCTAGTCTTAAACAAATCCCACACTCACCTAATATAATAGAAAAATACTAAGCCCAAAATCTAGCCATGGAAGGAAGTAATGCAGCCCAAAGTGACTGACATACTGAACCTTCACACTTAAAGCAGTGTATATGCATGGCAGAATAAGACCCCTCAGAACCTATAGAAATCATTGATCTCAAAGTAATAACTGACAATAACAATCAAGTGAGGGAACTATGCAGATCAAAATATCTGACAAGCTTAATCCTAAGTGCTTAGAATAGCACATGCTTGACTGCATTGCAGTATATGTAGACCCCCAAAACTCCATTATAACAAAGCTTTCAATGTACATTAGCATGCAAAACAAAACATGAATTGAAACACATACTCAAGGCCATAGAACTTAGCAAACCAATCTGTATGCCCATGGTAACATGCAAAATGATTTGTTAAATCAAGACAAGGTCCAAAGGCAGTAGCAATATGATGACAGAACAGAGGGAAAGAAGAGACTGAAATTCTAGGAGAAAAGCATGGGCTTATACAATGCCTTGATGGGTCTTAATCATCAAGAGCTGACTTACTGTATCTGGATTAGACTGTGATGATGTATAACATTGCAATGATGAACTCAAAGTGATTAACTGTTTTAGTCTGCTATATCAAAGACATTTAATTTTATTATATCAAACTTTGATATGAATGTTTCATAACTGTATGTATACCTACTCATTAGCAGCCTCTGTAGTTCTCAAGCTGTACTATACAGGGCTAGGATGATTAAAGACATCTTAGACCAGAATGAAAAAAACTCATAGCATTGCACACTTTTTTCACAATCCATCTTTTCTTTTATTCTTTTATTCATTATTTCATTTGGACTAATTTAGGTTGTGACATCCTATTTCTTATTTGTCTAGGGACCTTCCCAGGCATACAGGGCTTACAAGACTGATGGTCTCACCTTGTGTGTGTTTCAGACTCTACATGTACTTATGTTGTATGAAGTCTATACATTCCATTGCTATGTTTTTTTCATCTCCCCTTATTCCTTTATATATTCTTGGTTACTATATGTGAAACCTTCACATGATAGTGAAGTAGGGCTATACCTTTACACTTGATGATAAACATAGAGAAGATTATGCACCTCCCCTGCCTAAAAATGCAGCTGACATGAGTCTAAGAGGCTATCTGCACAAAAGTGTGTGTTATGAATCTGATTTCTCTGTAGATAACTACAATGATAAGAAACAAGTGAAATCACAATGTGTAATAGGATTATGGATCTGACCTAATGAAAGAGGGTTGAGATTAACTGTCAATACTGTTAGAATGAAATAGAATCTATTCTTAGATTCTTAGAGGATATAATCGAATATACTGTCAAACAGGTTGAATTAGCCCAGCTTTGATGAAGCCGAGACCTTCCCATAATCTGTTAGAATAAGTTCAGACCGTCATGACTCATGAATTGGTTCAAGTCCACTAGCTATAGAGCTAGCATTCCACCAGGGCTTAGCACAAAAGTCAAGAATACTAAAACACTAGTTAGTTGAAATATGAGCAGCACAAGGCAACACTCTAATCACAGTAAATAGTGCTAAGGTATGTTCAAAGCAGACTTAATGTCACTATCTGTAGATGCTAAGCTATTACAGTAAAGGCACTATATCTGACAATCTGCCAGCACTTATGCAAGCTAACAAGGAAGCTAAGAAGAGCAGAAGCTGCTGTATTTATGACCAAAGGCTGTACAGTATCTAAAAGAAAGTATGACTAATTGTCCAGAAAAGTATAGAAGGTGACAGAATATTACAGCACTTTTCAAATGCTCCTTCTAGTAATTTCATGGCCATGCTTTATGGCTGTGAGGACAAGCATTCTTATTGTTTTATAAGGAAAGCTGTTCTTGGTGAGCCTCCTCAAGGCAAGTTGACTTGCTCAGGTGTGTACTTAGTACAAGGACTCCAGGATGCCTGTCAGACCTCCAACCAGTCTCTGGCTAACTGAGAATTTGAGTAAATTCTGAAAATAATCAAATTTAGCAAAGGCTATGCTTAGATCCTTTTGAGAACAAAGACAATCACTTAGATCTGGTCTAGATCAGGCTTTGAAGGTATCTGGACAAAGGTATGTAGGTAAAACTAGACTAATGATCAAATATTCATACATAAATGGATATGCTAAATCCAGACCCTAGAATAATTAGATCAAGTAAATAGAAACAATGTTCAATAATACAAGAGCTCAATTCAATACACTGACTAAAGCCTCTACCTTAACAGAGAGGCCCTGGTTAAGGAGAATAAAAAATGACATCCAGTCTGCTAAAAAGAGCTTGCATAATAATGGTGATTGCAGTTTCAGTTGGAAAAAGTCAGAATAGATGCCAAATGATGAGTTGAGACATGATATAACTTATTCACAGGAATATGTAGCTATATTGAAAATAGAACTATTTTAATGCACTGTCCGTAAAGAATGATATACAGAAGCATGAGTTCTAGCCACAGTCACGTGATTTATACACCAGCAGATAGACAGGAAGCATGTCTACCAGACATGCTATAAAGCATGTGATTTGGTTCAGGCGTTGAGGGGCTATGCATTAAACAGTCTGAACTCAAAAATTACTAAAACAGGTTTGTCACTGTAAAAGCACAAAGTTGACATAGAACATGTAACTATCAGTTGAGGTGGAGTGTAATACTGTTATGGTGCAGTGGGTAAAGTGTGTGACAGCTTATACTTTATTTGGTAAAGCCCTAGGTTCAATTCTGACTGAGTTCATGTTTTTATATATAAAAAACAGTAATCATGTCTTGGTTTCCAGAAATGGCATAATGATCATGTGACCTATGATGTGTGGTTGTGTCCCTCACTGCGACAATTGTTGCATTGCAGGCCTACATCATAGGTCACATGACTTAACCCAGCTTGTTATAAAAGCCAGAAAGCTGATTAAGTTATACAAGATCTCCCACAAAGATTGCTCGGTGTCTACAGAAGACCCCCTGTCTTCTGAGGTAGTCTGTTTGCCTAAATATGTTTTGGATTTGAAATACTTATTCTAGAAAACAGAGTTATTGTCTCAGAAGTTGGGCTGTATTTAGAATTAGGTTTCACTCAGAATGATGTACTTCAACTAAGACTGCTTATTAGGTCCTCTTGTGTAACAATTCATCTGGGCATACAAAACAGGCACTCAGAATTCACATATTGACTTTTTATCAAGTAGAGATCAGAAAGGGTTACAAAAGACTTTATAAAACATCATAGATTGACAACAACTAATAGTATATGAATGAGGCAGGTGCTATCCATGAAACAGTGCTTATCATCAAATTGAGCCATGCTCATTATATACATAGTAATTAAAGGTAATTATTGGCAGTCACAACTATGCTTAAAGAAGGGTCAACTTGATCTAAAAAGTAGTATAGCTGTTACTTAGCCACTTGTTAAAAATCACTTTAGTGAAGCAATTGACACTGTTATACTGTAACTGTTACATCCTCTTTTAAACAAGAGAACAAACCTTCGTCCAACAAGGATTAATGACGATATTCCAAGGTCCTAGTGGGCTTGACCCTGAGGTCCTTTCTTCCTAGTCGGCACTATTGGCACTAGGGATGACTTCTTCATCAGAAGGTGGAGCACTCCTATGCTTCCAACACCTCTGGATGCTAGCGCACTTGTAGTGCCTAGCCAGTGAATGACTGTGTCTATTCCCAAATGGGGAACGAACTGATGATGTGTCCTGCATACATGCAAACAGCACCTTCCTCTCAATGGAAAGAGAGGGCTTGTCTGTAAACCAACGATGTTGGCATACCTGTGTGAAGACCGTCTTCTGGGGTCGACACTAGCGGATGTGTATAGTCTTCTGATTGGAGTATTGGGATGCCTTCAGAGCCAGGCTGTCAGAGTGAAGCTTAGAGTAGGAGTGAGATGAGGTATGATTAACCAGGTCGAGCTTGAGCTCAACCCACTAAGTCTACCAGTATATATACATCTGGGTCAGAGTGCCAGTCCGCACAGCCTGGTACAACCTATCTGACTCGCCAGTGTGTGAATGAGGTAAGGCTATGGAAAGTTAAAGGGAAAAGGAAATGAGGCACTACGGCCGTATAGTACAGAGATTGCATTAACAAGGTAAGGCTATGGAAAGATGGGATGAGCAGAGGGTATGGAGCCAGTCCGAGGGATGGGTACTGTTAGCGACACGTAACAGTGCACAGGCCAAGTCATACCAAATGGAAACAGCGTCCCTGAGAACTAGAGAAAGTAAACAAGGAAAAAGATAAGTCCCCAATAGAGTGTGCCTGAGTAAGCAGTTGTAACAGTAACTTTACAAAACATTAAAACTCATGTTGTAATTTCAATGCATCCACACTTAATGGTTTGGTTCAAAGAGTACACCCTTATAATCTACTGATTGTTTTTTACCTATTAATATAGCTATCTTATACTATAGTAGGCTTGAAGACTGAGGCCATGGCACTTACTTGACTAAGTAAGGAGCATGGTTCAATGGATACTTGCCATATCAGGAGAACCTGAAAGGCATTTCAAAAGGCTCACTATACCTTGAGTGCTTAATAGTGATCACATGCTGAAGTCTATACTTACTATATTGGGGGAGCCTGGAAGGCATTTCAAGAGGGCTCACCTATGCCTTGAGCACTTGACCACAGCATTTGTTTGTGCATATTGATATAAGTCACGTTGTCTGGGAGTTTGAAATTTGACACTCTACTGAAGTTAGTTTATATATCAATAATACTGCCAGCTATTTGCTGCAGTTCTACTGCCTCCTCAAGCTGGTTCGCCACAAGCATGAGTTTAAGCTGCCTCTGGTCCTGGCCAACCCCAGCAAATGGCTTGTGTGGGCCCATGGCCTCAGGTGGATGATCATATGTCATCTCCCCCCCCTTTGACTCTCCACCTCTGCCCCCTCATGCTTTCTTCTTTCACAACATATACTTTTTGTGGCTCCTATGCCTGTGCTCCATGCATGGTGACATCACTGTCCCTTCTCCTTGTGCCTTCCCTCCAGTCAATGACACAATTGTGTACCTCAACACTGCCTTCTAGATGCTTCCTCCAGGACCAGAAGGGGCTGGTGTCCCTTACCCAGCAATCACCTGGTCTCCTAAACACATCCAGGCTGAGCAGGAGGCTGCTGACCTCAGTGGCCCTCTTTCACCTATTGTCTATGAGGACCTGTTGTTCTTCCTGTCCTCCATCTGAGTGTTGACTGATGGCTGGGAGAAGTTTTCTGGGCAACTGGCTTTCACCCAGCACAAGTTCCACAACTCCTTCAGTCTCTTCCATCTTGAGATCGCTCATCTCAGGGAAGAACTCATCACTGTGAACTTTTGCCTCTGATCCATCCATCACCAACTGTTTGAGGGTGTCTTGTTCTGGGACACAAACTTAGGGCTCACCACATGACTTGTATTTGATCAGTTGGAGGGACTCACTCCTCAGGAGTGAGAAGACTTGGGTGATGAGAGCAAGGAGGTGGGGACAGATGACCTTCTGCAGCATGCTGTATCATAGACTGTATTTCACCTGTTAAACTTTACCTGTCTGCACCTTGTCTGTTAAGTGCAAGCTGAGCAACTAAGCAATTGAACCCACAACCTTCCTTCTGACTTACACCCTTCCTTCCAGAGGAAGAGTGAAGCATGTACAACTGCTGGAAGGAACTGTTGGCCTTCTGGAGGGTATTGGTTTGCTCGATTCTGGGCCCAGAGGGGTGGGCTCAGCCCACACTGTACTGGCTGCCTGAGTTACAGTTGCAATTGTGTTTGCCAATAGTGTGTGTGACAAGTGAGGTGCTTGTTGTGCCATCTGTTGACAATATGAGTGTATTTGAGTGAGCCATGCTGGAATGCATGCTGGCCACCTTGCAATGAGACATGGCAGTGGGTGCATGGAGTGCATCACTGTCCTCCTCAGCTTCCTGAGCAGTGAGCAGTATGCTCATTGTGCTAGGTCTTTGTGTGGGGAGACAGGGTGCATGAGATCACATGTAGGCCTTACTATTGTGCACACTATCATGCATGGTAGTCAGTCTGCTGATTGTGTCAGGAGAATGGACAGTGCACACCAGGAGTGTGTCACTGTCCTAGTCAGTCATGTGCATGATGAATGTTAAATTCGTTGTGCTGCACACTAGCACTGTCAGTTTGACTGGGTCAGCCAGGCTACATGGCCTGCCAGTCGCTTCGCACAGAGATGGGGCAGTGGATGCACAGGGTGTGGCACTGCCATGTTCTGTGGCATAGGTGACAAGCAATGGGCTTGTCATCATGGACCCTGGTGTGGTCAGTTTGCATGTGTGGAGCTGCACACTGGTGATGTGCATGATAGTCAGGCTACTGACCTTGTTGACAGCATGCACATTGTGCAAGCTGCTTACCATGCTGCCTGTCAGTGTGGTCAGAATGGCTGACAAGGGTGCATTGGACACTCCTCATGTGGGCTTGCATTTATGAGTATCCTCACCTGTGATATACACACTGAGCATCATGCTTACCATGTTGTCTCTCAGCCTGGCCTCAAGGTGTGAAGACAGAGGTAGTGGGCTGGCTCCATTACTATGCATGCCATTGTGCACAGTAGTCAGTGTTGTCAATAGCATGCACATTAAGTGAACTGCTTGCTACACTGCCTGTTGACATTGTTGATTTGGCCATCCAGGGCATCTTGGACATGCCTGGCATGGCCCTGTCTCCTTGAGGAGACTTGTTCATGGGGCACACAGTGAATGTTGCATTTGTCATGTTGCCTGTTGGTGTCAGGACTGTGTATGAGAGCATACTAGACACTCCTTATATGAGCTCATGTTCATAAGTATCCTCACCTGTGGCATGCACACTGAGCATCATGCTCACCATGCCATCCTTTGGCATGGGCTTGGAACACAGAGGCAGGGATAATGGGCAGGATGTGCCATTTATATCCCCCATGTCAGCCATGTTGCTCCCTGGGCACATGATGGGCTTTGTTGTAATACTCATGGGCATGGCCATAGGTAGAGAATGCAGCAATGGGGTGGGTGCATCCAATGAGGGTGCACCTTCTATCTTCAAGCCTCTGTGCTCACTGTCCTCTCCTGTGCTGTCTTCTGGGCCTTCATGGCCTGTTCTTCAGCACTGTGTTTGTCTTTATTGAGCATGACAGTGTGGGCTGAGCCAACCCCTCTGGGCCCAGAATTGAGCAAACAAATTTCTTCTGGAAGGCCAATGATTCCTTCTAGGAGTCACACAAGCTCTGCTCTTCCTCTAGAAGGAAGAGTATGAGCTGAAAGGAAGGTTGCGGACTCAGTTGCTCAGCTCACACTCAATAGACTCAACAGACAAGATGTGGACAACTATGATTCAATGGGCAAACTACAGTCTACGATATAGAGCATGGTGTAAGGCCATTGGCTTCTGCCTCTTCAACCTCATCACTCAACTTTCCTCACTCCAGAGGAGCAACCTCTCCCACTTGATCAAATATGAGTTGTGCAGCAAGCCCTAAGTGCAGGTCCTGGAATAAGACACCCTCAAACAGCTGGTGATGAATGGACCAGAGGTGAGAGTTCATGGTGATGAGTCCTTCCCCAAAATGAGCTATCTTCAGACAGAGGAGACTAAATGAGTCACAGAACTCATGCCGGGTGGAAGACAATTGCCCAGAAAACTCCTTCCAGCCATCAGTCAATACTTAGATGGAGGACAGGAAGAATGATGAGTCCTTGTAGACAATGGGAGAAAGAGGACTGCCAAGGTCAGCAGCCTCCTGCTCAGCCTAAATACATTTGGGAGACCAGGCAATCATGGGGTACAGGACACCAGCCCCTTCTGGTCCTGGAGGGAGTGCCTGGAAGGCAGCATTGAGGTACATGATGGTGTCATTGACTGGAGGGAAGGGGAAGGGACAGTGATGTCACTATGCAAGGAGGTGCAGGCATGAGAGTTGAAAAGTATATGCTGTGGAAGAAAGTGTGAGGGGGCGGAGGCAGGGGATCAACAAGGGGAATGATGTATGATCATCCACTATAGGCCATGGGCCCACACAAGCCATTTGCCAGGGTTGGCTAGAACCAGAGGCAGCTTGAACTCATGCTCATAGTGAACCATCTCAAGGAGGTGGTAGAATCACAGTGAATAACTGGCAGCATATAGATTGGGTCTGCATGGTTGAGACATTGGGAAAAGAGAGGGGAAGTCAGGGCAGAGGAAAACCAGAAGTCAGGAGGAGGTGGGAGAGGCCTGGGAGGAGAAGGAAGGAAAAGAGGGCACTTAGAGGGAAGAGGAAGAGGTAACAGGGGATGATAGGAAGGGACCAGAAGAGGAGGAATAGAAGGGAGGTGTAGATGAGGTGTGGGAAAGGGAACAGGAAGGAGGATAAGAACCAGAGGGGAGGAACTGAGAAGGAGGAGCTATCACATAGTTACACCCATGAGTCTGAGTCTGCTGCCCTGAGCTGAGTTTAAGTACTGTGTACTCCCCAGGATATACCATTGCCTTGCACTCTATTTTCTTACCCATCCTCCTTGCTTGCTCATTGCACTTCCTTCTGGAAGAAGTCCTTACAGCCTCGTCGACATTGCATGTCTTTGCTTTTGACCTGCTGGTTTCTGTCCACCTGCCTACCCCTTTGCTCTCATTGACATTAGGCAAGTACGTTCCCTCTGGTAACATCTAACACTCAGAGACTTGCAAGCACCACAATGTGTTCATTGGAATAGCACAGCAGTCAAGTAGTCCAGGGCTTGGAGGTTTTGCTTGCCCTCTGAGTTGTGGTCATTCAGTGTGGCCTTGGGCCATGGAGATGGAGTTAGCGGGCTGGACACACCTTTTAAGTCCAGTGCATCAGCTGTCTTGCTCTCTGGGCACACAACAGGTTTTGCCATGGTACCTGTGGGCTTGGCTGTGGGTAAGGGATGTGGCAACAGGGTGGATGCATCTGATGAGGGTGCACCTGTGGTATTTGAGCCTTTGTGCTCACTAAAACCCCTCTCACCACATTCTTCCCCCTCTTTTCCCATCCCTGGGGCCTCTGTGGCCTGTTGTTCACCTACACCATGCCCATCTTCATTAAGCATGGCAGGGTTTTCATTTGCAGAAGTGACATCATTGTTGTTGCCACCACTGTCTTTGCCTCGCACAGCTAGTTGAGCTGGCAGGAGCTCAGCTAGCCAGCATGAGACTCATGCACATGCATTCATTGGGATGGTGTGGTGCTCATGTGGCTGTGCACTCAAAGGGTCTTGCTGACCCTTTGAGTTGCATTGCTGGTCCACATGGTGGTCAAATACATGAGTGTCCATGGACACTCTTGTGTTGGCCATGTCTTCTAGAGGTCAGTACATGATGCAATCTGCCTGGTGTACCGTACCTGCACCTTCTGTTGCCATGCACATGCTCTTTGGGGCTGCACACAGTGCTGTTGATAGGCCCAGTTGGTTTTGTTGGCCATCCAGGTCGCAGTTGCATTTATATGCCTGGCATTCAGCCAAGCTCAGAAAGCCTTCAAGGCCCACTACTTGAGGACGTTTGATAGCGAGTAGGAGTGTCTGATGGTCTGGTGTGCTTGAGCAATGCTTAGGGACGTTCGACTGCTCGACGAGTGCCTAAAGGCTGGTTCATGGTGGCCGGGGGTCAGGTGGGTGCTTGAAGGAGAGCTGACTGCTCAAGCAGTGAGTTCGAAAAAGCTGAGCTGTTTGGAGGCCTCGAAGACTTTCGGAGCTTGGACGAATGCCAGGCATATCAGCACGAAGGCTGGCTCGTGGTGGCAGGGGGTAAGGCTGGTGCTTGAAGGAGGGCTGACTGCTCGAGTGAGAGGTTGAAAATGGTGGGATGTTTGGGTTTGAGCACATCAGGGGCCCGTCAGTGCTTGAGTGATGCCATTAGAGTCCAAAATCCCAGAAGAGCTAGTCCACTCCAGGAGGCCGCTGCCGAAGGAAGAAGCACAGTAGCTAGGTGTACTGTCGTGTGGTGACAACAACAGGAGAAGCTACACCTGCCCTGTGGTGCCTTTGAGACAGGTGAAGGGGCCCGAGAGGCTGGACAGAAGAACACTAACACTCAAAGAGGAGGTAATATGTTTGAAAGAGGTGTTCCGAACATGTGAAGGAATATGGAGTGTTTTGAGAGCACATTGAGTCATTCGAGGCTTCAAAGAAGTGTTCAAGGGTGCAAGAATAGGTTCAAGAGAGCAAGATACTCAGTGGGGGTGCGCTCGAAGTGCACTGGGCTGTTCGAGGATGTTCAGGTGCACTCAGGGTGAAGGGTCTTGTTCAAAGTGTTACAATGCTGCGTGAAAGTGCCAACAACGACAACCCAACCTACGACTAGGAAGGGATTCCAGGTGTCGAGTCCTGATCTGTTCACAATGACGGCCCTTCAGTAGGCATCGAGGTCACTGCTGCTCAGCTCTACTGAGTGGGTGGTAAAAGAGATTGAGCTTGGGGCTACTCCCAAGTAAATTACACTACTATATACATCAGTAGCATAGCCTGCACCTCTCTCATCCCTGTGTCATCCCTCCAGTCCCCTAAGTCCATCAAGGGGGGGCAGGGGAGATATGCAACTCTGAGACCCTTTGTTGAGTGTAAGGTTTTGGCCTTACTTCACCATCATGTGGAGATTCAGTGTATATTAACAATAAATAGAATGATAGGGAATGAAAGTTAGAACCAACATGCATTGAGATGTTAAGTAAGGAATAGAAGATGACATGGCCATGATGTGAAGATGAATAAATAGAAGAAGAGAAGTAAAGGAAGCTGTAACATATTGTGAGACAAAGGAAAGGCAATGGGATATCCCCAGGGTGTGCACAGATGTCCTTGAATGTCCCATCTCAGTATAGTACAGGGTGGGGATCGGAGAGGGTCAACTGCCAATTGGTAAGTAAAAGGAAAATGGATGAGTCATAAATAAGAATGCAATGAGTAAGTGACAAGAGTGATGATGTGGGTTAAATGAGTAATGTAGAGCATACACATCATGTGATGCAATGAATAAGTGTCTGTCACAATGTCAGTAATGCATGCAGAGTGCCATCATCCTTAAAAGGAAAATGTGGTCCATGCCCAGATGGCCTGAGGTCCATTGTAACAGGTAGCACAGTGGGCACTACTGCTCATGCCACTCACTGGTGTCACTGGCAACATGGGCATGTGATGCTCAGCATTGAGCATGTCATCAAGTGCACCAAGCATGTTGGAAAAGATGCATTTAATATATTTAATGTCACGGTGCTGTTGGGGCACTGTGATGCCCATCTTTTTGAGAACTAAGAACAGGGTTGTTCTTGTGGGGTGGGACCTCAGGGTCTAAAGTCCCAATACCCTCATGGGCTCATTTATGGCGCAATGAGCAGATCTGCTCATTGCATTTGGGCTTGACAGTGGGTGCACTGTCAAGCACCATGTGCTTATCACTCACCGAGGGCATGAGTGCCACAAAACCAAGAAAGTGTATCCCAGTCATAAGAAATGTATCACATGCTGCCTTCAGTGTTTTGGGGATTTCCATCCCAATTTGGAAGCCAGGAATGGATAGGTGAGGCAAGAAGAATGCCAAAAAGAGATGCAAGACAGCTGCTTGCTGCAGAAGCAACTGCATAGCTTCACAGGACCCTAGCACAGCTCTCAAGCCCGACGGCATGGTGGTAGGTAAGGTATTGCGCTTGACTCAACACACATGACTCAACGCGCACAAAGTTGTGAGGTGGCAGAACTGCATCTGACCACGTGCATGCAAGATGATATCGACCATGGTGATTAGATTGTTTATCATCTCTACTCGAATGGGAAGTCAATCTATTAAAGTTTGTTAAACCTACATTGGGGTTTGCGACTCAGGTGTACTTGTGCATAGTCTTGTGGTGCGGTTGCATCGCACTCGTCACAATCCATCACTGGCTCACATCATCTACCTGCCGTGCCAAGCGCCCTACAGGATTCTGTCCTGTCTCTGTCGCGATTCTGTCTAAGAATTGAGCGGCCCCGTAGGCACGCTATGGTTCTAAGAGCCTGAGGCGCTTGCGGCCAGGCGCCTGGCCCGATGAGATCCCCGGATACACCCGAGGAGTTACATGCCCGTTCTCGATCAGTAGATCATCGCCTACATGGTCTCTCTCTACCTGTGGACGACGACCGGACCAGACGTGCTTTCCACAGAAGGCATAGCCCTACTGCGCGCGATGTCGGGAAAGACACTCAGCAACGGCACCCTCAGCCTGCGGTTCATGCAGAACGCGCAGCGGTCAAAGCTGCAGGCTCAGGTCGAGGCGGAGCAGGCCAAAATCAAGGACGACGCGGAGTGGTCGGTCTCGCAGGACGTCCGGGAGGCGTGGGGCATCGCGTCCAGCTCGGGCGGGCACGGCATGTATGTGCGTCCATCAACGTGCTGTGCATCACCTCATCCGAACATGCTGGCCAGGGAAAGCACGGTGACCTGCGAGTCGTCGTACGTCCCGTTCACGTTTGATCAAGACGGTGCGGCGGACGCAGGAGAGGGGCCGAGCGGTCGGAGGGGCGTCAGGGGCCGGAGGACGTTCGACGGCCGTGGGCGGGAGGTCTTGTGTAAGGAGGTGCGTCCGCCCGTACGTCGCGTCCAGCGCGAGCCGAGCGCAGGCACGGAGCTGACTCGTGACTGCGCATCCAGACACGCGTGGCGGAAGACGAAGCGGCCGGGGGCGCAGGCGAGGCGGCGGGCGGCTCGAGCTCCAAGAAGGACAGAGGCCACCCTGTCGCGATCTCTGGGTTCAGAGCCCCGATCGGCGCGCAGGACGGGAAGAAGAAGGCGCGGACCAAGACCGCACAGGAGCTGATTCGCGAGAGCGTCCCGGCGGCGCCCCTCTCTGCGCCCGCTCAAGAAGCGAGGAGCGACCCCTTCGCTGGCGCGGGCTTCGTGAAGCCTGCGGGCATGGACGCACCGCCTTCCAGGCCTGGGCAGCAGAAACGGGCGCGTGAGCGCGAGGCCGCCGCAGATCACCCCAGCTCGCTCGTAAAGGCGAAGAAGAGGAAGAGGAGGCTAGAAGCCGGGCTCGCTACTGTCGAATAGGCGTCTTACCTCCGCCCATGCCGTGGAGGGACGTCCTTCATTTCCGCCCATGCCGTGGTCCGCGCCAGCTTCCACTCGTGCCACGGCGCCCCTCCACTCCTCACGGAGCTCGGGGGACCAGCTGATGCCTGTACTTAATGGCCATTGAGTGTAGCTCGTAGGATCTGTACGTCACACAACCTTGCGCTTGACACGCTCTGCCCATGCTGAGTGCGCTTCTGCCCAGATGTGCCTGGTGAATGTATGTATGTGTAAAGCCAATGACTGATGTAACACATGAAGCTTGAAGCGCGAAGGCGAGTGTATTGCGTCACCCTTCGTATGCGTATGTTCTGTGCGATGATCGCCGGGTAGCTCCACTAGGCATGAGCCCGTCCGCATCTCAGCCACCTCTCACACTCGTCTCGCACGCTGCTCGACGTCCGCTTCCATACCATATACAGTCGCTCACCGGTTGATGCAGAACGGCCACCTTCTGACCAGCGTCGTGCGAACCCGGTTGCAGCCACCCACGAGAAGCGAAGGGGGAGGGGGGTGTCGCCGTGCGTCACTAAGCCGCAACGGGGACACACCCACCGGTGGACGCACCGCTCTCGTCGGGCCTCCCACAGCGCTATTTGCGGACGCGGTGACGCTTGAGTTTGCCCCATGCGCCAGCCGCACAAGTTCGCGACGTCTGGCAGGCCCCTTCGAACTGTAGTTAGGCGACGCTCCTGACGTTCGCCGACATGCGTGGACGTGGA
Organism: Fomitopsis pulvina; assembly: GCA_964035675.1. Classification (NCBI taxonomy): domain Eukaryota; kingdom Fungi; phylum Basidiomycota; class Agaricomycetes; order Polyporales; family Fomitopsidaceae; genus Fomitopsis; species Fomitopsis pulvina. The sequence continues at coordinate 913,851 of OZ037965.1, read as the reverse complement.
CAAGAGCTCGCGGGGCCGGGACACCACGGGGCCAGTCTATCTCCTTGACGTGAGCCCTCCGAGTACGGCTACTCGTGCACCACAGCACTCCGGGCGACACACCCACACCCACTCGAATACCCGCGGGGCAGCTGTGGACTCTGCGCTACGGCCGGAGTCCACCGGACAATCAGCGTCGGCCTCGCGGTCGTCAGGGTCGCTCTGCTCGGTGTGCCGGCACGCACACCCGTCTCTGTCTCTGCGCGGCTGACCTCCAGCGGGGAGCCCGTCTCCAGCATCTCCAGCATCAAGCTCAGGCCCCGAAGTCTTCAGAACGCTCGTCCCGTCCGATAGCGCTACCTCGCCGCCTGGGTCTCATGACGGGGCGGCGCCAGGGGCCCCATGGAGGTGCGAGCTCGGGGTGCGCTGGTCAGCCAGTCTTCGCGGAGACGTGACCGGCGTGCACCTCGTCGCCCGCGCACCCGCGGCCGGCTGTGCATCTCACCCACAGCGGCGGCGCGGCTCCACAACGGGACCTGCGCGTCTGTGCATTTGCAAATCCATGTTCAGTAAGTAAGTGCTTCACCGGGAGGGAGGCGCAATACCAACTGAGTGGATCTGGAGACGCTGTGGATCACCATGTTGAGGAAGCACCCTCCTGGGCGCGCGTGAGCGCGGATTGTATGTGGTCTTCCTCAGAGCACAATCGCACTCTTCGTTTCTCTTCTCTCATTCAACGGACCGGACGCGGAGCGCGCTCGCTTCTTCGGGCAGCGTCACTTCGGGACGAGGCCGCCACAGACGGGCCGCTCCTTCGTACCCGAGTTGCCGGCGACTGGGAGCTGCCAGACACGCGCAGGCTAGCGGGGGAGCACCTGTCGCGCCCGCTCGTGACGGTGTCTCGTCCTGCGCAGTGCAATGGAACTCTGTTTGTCGATGACGCCGACGGCCCTGCGGGAACGTGGACGCGCCGACGCACACGACGCCGCTGTCTTCTCCGGGCTGCCTGCGGGCTCGCGGCGTGTGTCAGGGTATCCGGGGAGACGCGTTCGCGGTGCAGCCGCCGCTGTGGGCCCGCATTCGTACATCCAAGCCCGCGCAAGTGGTTTCCCGGCTCAATGCCCACAGGGAGCAGAACGCGCGCACACACGCTCCTCGGAGACATCTGCTCTGCGCACGCGCGCCGTCACCATCAGCCTGGCTTGTGTCGGAGTCACCAGGACGACCGTCGGCGGGGACGACACTGTGTTGCTGGTGACAACGCACATGCCTGCAAGGCGGACACACGCTCCCTGGCGACGCGTGCTCGCGGACGGACGGGCTGACAACGCTTACGGTACGCCCGGCGCGTGTGCAGTGTGCAGCGATAATGGTATGTGCAGTCTCTCGCTCGCCGAGCGTGGGCCCGCCGCACACGCGCCGTCCCACGCGCCTGGCAGGTCGGACAGGCGGGATCTGTCGACGGGCGTCCCCGCACGCCATGCATCTATCCGGCAGATGCACATCATCACGCTTTGACAGAACCTGACAGAACCTGAGACGGGTGGCCGCGATCAGTCGAGCTCAGGGTTCTGCTGTTCTCCAATCGTGTCGCGTGTCCATCCCGACGTGCGTGCGTCTGCAGGCCGGCCCCCACCATTGTGGCATCAGGATTCAATGCTCATCTTCTCTCCTCGTCGCAATCGTGATCGGGAGAAGCGCAGGGGGAGGTGCCACGCCACGGCGGGTGGGATAGATGCCGTCAGCCTGGCTGTTCGACGTGCGTTCGTGCTTGCCGAAGAATGGCCAGCAGCGCCGGCCATCCGCCCATCGCAAGATCGTGTTCGAGCTATGCAAAGATCCTAGCAGCACACGACCGCAGTGAACCCAGAAGACGCGCCACGCACACATCCCGACGTGCCGCAATACCACGTCCTCGCGAAGACGCGAACTCGATTGGCAGGCCCCTCAACGCTCGGCGCTCGATCGCGCGCTCCCAGCACAATACGCACGTTCACCACATGTGCCTCCCTCCGCCGTCCGATCGCCGTGGAGACGGACGTAGTGGCGCCGCCGTGGCACGCCACAAAAGCGGGCCCGACACGCGAGCAACCGTGCCCCGCCGGCGTGCATCACTGGCCACTTGGCCACTGCAGACGGGACGGGGTGTGTGTCAGCGTGGCCGCGGACCGGGGTGAGCCGCTGACGGCGACGCAGGGTCCAGGATGATGGGTTCCGCCGCCCTGCCCTGCCCTCATCGACGTGATATCTGCCACGCCCGCGACGTGACCGCGTCGACAGCGCAGCACCTGCCCCTACAAGTAGACTGGAGAAGGCCACACCCCGGCGCCCCGGCGGAGCGCTGCACAGCGGCACTCGTGCGCCGCGAGGGGACTCGCTGGTGGCATGGCACGTTCGAACTGTGCACACCGGCGGACGCCGGACGGCTGGAGCGCCGCGTCTGTCTGTCTCGCTCGCTCGCTCGCTCGCGCTGCGTTGCGCGGGCTGCCTGCGCGCGAGTCGGACACGACCGGGCGCGTCCTGTGCAGGGGCGCGAGCTTGACAGCGACTGGGATCGCGCAGATCGCGACGTGCGGTGTGGCCGCGAGAGAGAGAGAGCTCGCAGGCGCGCACGCGGGTGAGTCACGCACGCTGACACGACGCCAGGCGCGCGCGCGCGCGAAACGCAGCTTCACGGAATCGCACCACGACACGACACGACACGACAGACGACACAGAGTTGCGACGCTACCGCCCGCGGTGACGCCAGCGCGATCTCGACCGCCTCCGTCTCCACAGCGCGCCACTCACCGATGAGTAAGTATATTCCAATTAACATTAACTCGGTGACGCACGCACGCGCGCAGGCGGTGGTGGCAGCGGAAGCAGACCGTGTCGCGATCGCCATCCGCCTTTGCCCGCGCTCGCTCGCTCGCGGGCCCCGGCTGGCGGCGTGGGACCCCGAAAGCCCCAAGCTCTGAAAGCTTGCACATGAATGGCCAACGGCCCTGCTCGACCCGGAACGTACTCATTGCGGTACGTATCGCCAGCCGCTCACACACTGATGCACGATGCCTCGCAGCGGCCGACTCGAACAGGCCAACTCGAACAGGCCGGCCTCGGGACGAATCCGAACGCGATCAGGCGCGCTGCTATGTACCGTGTACCCAGCTGATCGCGCGGGCTGGCCCGGACGGGCGGGGCCGATCGCCCGCGCGGTGGATGCACGCAGCACATGCATATGCATATGGGAGCTTGGACGGCGCGTCGCCGCGAAGCTCGACGAAGGGCCGATTCGCGCTCAACGGAGAGGGAGGAAAGCGCGGGGAAGGAGAAGGAGAAGGAGAAGAGGGGAGGGGGAGGCGCGGACTCGGACTCGCTGCTCCGGTGGTCGCCGGACGGCCACCACAAAGCACTCGCCCCGGCGCCCCAGCGGATATCGACGCGTACGTCCCCGAGCTTACCGGCGGACGCGCGGACCCCCGCCCCAGTGCGCGTCCACACCGCCTCCTGCGTGGCCTGCGGAAGTGGAAGTGGAAGTGGAAGTGCGAGTGGCGACGGCCCGGACGGAGCCTGCGTGAGGTGCGGGCGTCGTACGTGCGCGCTCAGAGGCCGGATGCGGTTGGGCACGACACACGACACACGATGCACGATGCACGATGCACGATGGGTGACAGCGCGTACGTCCAGGGATCATAGCTGCCTCGGGTTGTGCCGGGCGGGGAAGCCGAACAGGTGCGAGGGCGTGTGTCAGATGCGAGATGCGAGATGCGGGGAAGGGGAAGGGGAAGAGCAAGAGGAAGAGAGCTGTCGTTTCGTCTCGGTCGCTCCGTCCATCCGTCCGTCCGTGTGCCGTCAGTGTCTGAAAATGAACTCTCATACGGTTGTCCTGAGGGCTCAGCTCAAATCTAAACTTGCGACAACATTTTGCACTGCGCCGGGGTCCTGCCTCCATCAAATTAGTGTGATTGTGACTGTGCGTCTTGTTCACAGACTAGCGCTGGGCTATAAACCCCAGTATGGGGTTATCCTTCTATTTGCCCTAGCGACCTGGTGCTATTATGGAATCTGGGTATGACTTGCCGCACTGCCTTTGGTCGAGATGGCTAGTCTTGCTTATGATCAAATATGTGGCAACCTGAGGAACTTACATTGTTGTAAGACCATCTTTTAATGAAAGCAGAACCTATGGAATAAGGGTGGGTGCCACATTAGTATGTGAGAATTTATGATGTATCCAATGACTCCAAGCTGCTGCACAACCACTCTATTAGGCAGGATTACCATAGAAGGGTATTGTGCCACTGTGCTGCTCACTGTCATGCAAGTGTTCACAACTCTCTTTTAGGTCATTTACTCCTTGCCTGACACTATATGCATGTACACAAGTCTGGAAGGAAGTCTTACAGTATAGTTAGAGCTCTGTTGGAATTCAGATGCAAGTAACAGCAAGAGCACACTGTCCCAATTAGGAGACATAATCATACCTGTACATGCCATGTGCCCTGTCCAAAGTGTTTGTTATCCCTCTATTTCACTTGATCATACATTGAACAGCTTTACTCACTATCCAGTGAGATAGTGCTGTCACATCCTGTTGCTTATGATTGTCCTAATTGAATGTACTATTGGCCATTGAAATGTGGACACTGCCATTCCACCCCAGTTTGAAAGACAGCTAGTATTACATAATCAAATGGAGGGAATTGATGTGTGATGAACACGCCAAGAGGGGCACCATGTCACACCAAGGAGCTCACGGAGTGCCAGGCCAAGCAAGGACCCCAAAGCGCCTGCCATATCAGGTTTAGATTTGAGCTGAGCCCTCAGGACAACCGTACTCTCGCCTTATCAGACAAGTCCCCGATACCGCAAAGCCCGGCGCACTATTAGGGCAATACACGAAACACCGCGTCTCGCCAGGCATCCCAGCCTCCGATCATCTCTGCAATTCGCCCAAAATCACCGACGAAGGTGATGACATCGTGGACTTTATATCAGGTCATTGTCGGCCCCGACTCGTTCTGGTCATTCTGGTCAGGCATGGACAGTCTTTTCAGCCTGATCATGTTCAAAACGGTTCTCCGACATTTTCGACGGCGACACCCGTCCTGGGCGGGTTCCAGCGAGTCCCCGCAGGGCCGCAGCGAGGCGACGACGCTCGTCGACCCCCAACAAGGCTCGGACTCGGTACAGCACACGGGCTCCGCGATACGCACACACACATGCGCGCGTCGCGGTGCACTCGACCCCATACAGCGCGCGGCACCCTCTGAAGCTCTGACGCCCGGCCCTGTACTTGCTTTACAGGTTGAAGTTCTGGGGACTGGCGGTACCGAGCACTGCGCGAGGCGCCCTGCACCGTGCCGCCCGTGCCGCCTCCACGCTCGCTGTATGTAACTCCGTACTCAAGCACCCAACCCACGTGTGGCGTGGGGCGTGTGGCGCGTGGCAGGCGGTGGCCGCGCGCACCGCCTCTCTCGACGCCCGTTCCGCTGCTCAGAATCCCGGAACGCACGCGGTGGGCTGCGCGCGTGCAGCCTGTGAGGAGCAGCAGCGGCGGCGGCGGCAGGAGCCCGATCGCAGGTCCCCAGCCCCCAGCCCCAGTCAGAGAGGCCGACGCAGGCGGGCCTGGGCCAGCGCAGGCGCCCGCAGGTCGGTGGTGCAGGCGCATGCGAACGCGAACTCCGGTAGGCGCGCGGGGGTGTGGGTGGGAGCCCAGGGAGGGGGCGAGGGAGGCTTTTAGATAACCGGCGAAACTGGGATCCCATGCGCGCGGCGCGCGTGTGCGTGCGGGCGCAGCCTCTCAGCGTCAGGCCTCACCAGTCCAAGACGGGACGCGGCCGTCTCGACTCGCGACTCGCGACTCGTGGCGCACCGCGTGCAGCCCCGGTGTGTGGTGTGGGTGCGCGGGCGCGGAGAGTCGAAGTGGAATTGCGTTTGATGTCCGGTTACGAGGGAGGCGCGGTGGCGGCGCGACGGCCTGTCCATGTCAGCCGCGATTGCGGGCGGGGTGGCGGCGGCGCCTGGGCTGGGCTGGGGGGGATCCAGGGATGGAAGGCGCGTTTAATTAGATGTACGGATGCACTGTACACTCGTCTAGACACCAGGTGCGCGGCGGCACTAGAACCCGCGAAGCCGGGGGGCGCGAGCTGCTCGAGTCGCGGTGTACATACACAAACACACTGTATATTATATTGGGGGACGCCGGGCAGCACGGCGGTGCAGGCAGTGCGGCGCCTGGGCCGGCGAGATCGGGGAGCGGACTGGGACGCCCCTGCAGGCTCACGTCTGTGCTCGGAAGCGGCGGGCAGGCCTGGCTGGAAGCAGGGCAGCGTCCCGGCCGGATGTGGCGAACAGACTACTCGCCGGCGAGTGGTTCCGCCAGGAACGGCAGCGCCCGCGCACGGGGGGACGCGTCCGTGGCTCGCACGGCGACCCTGCGCGGCGTATCGCCTCGCATCGCACCCAGCGCACCGTCGCCTGCGGCCGTGTATCGTGTATGGGGAAGGAACGCCCGGGACGCGCGGGCACGAGGCGGGCGAGCGACCCTGGTACGTCTCCCGGCGGAGATCCCATCCCAGGAGGGCTGGCTTCGGATGCCGTGTCCGCTGTGCACGATCAGTGCGTGGTGCAGCGGGAGCAGGAGCACTGTCACACCGAGCGCGCCGCGCACACGCCTGGGATCCGCAGCGTGCTGGCGAGAAGGGGGGCAGGTGGCAGGCGGCAGGCGGCAGGCGGCAGGCGGTCCAAAGGCCCCCGGCACGCCACGCCTCGCCACGCCACAGGCCCTGGGCGACGAGGCGACGAGGCGACGCGTGCGCACGCTTCGAATTCGCGAAGCGGCGTCTGTACTGTACGTATGCGCTCGGTCTCCGAGGTCTGCGCGCGCCGTGGCCAGGCCCATCCCGCGTCCCGCGTTCTGCGTGCGGACTGCCTCTCCGGGCGTGCAGGGCAGATAGGCTCTGCGCGGTGGCGGCACGGGGCGACGCGTGTCGTAACCGTGACAGGGACTGAAGCGAGCACCCTGGCCGCGACGCAGCGCGCAGCGTCGCTCCGTGTCGCCGAGCCCGCGCGCGCGTCGACGTCGAGGGCAACCGGGCAGTGGCTTTCGCGCGGGGGCGTGGCAGGAACGAACGTGGATGGCTGCGCAGGCGGTGTCGATCGGTCTTCATCGTCGTCGCCCCGAGCGCGTGTGGCCGCCCAAACGGGCAGCTGCCACCTCGGGAACCTCATTGCCCCATCCCGCGGATCGGGCGAGCTGCCGCATGTCCAAGTATAGCGGCGCGGGTGGAGCACGCACGTCAAGCGGGGGGGCATATGTGGCAGCCACAGTCCGGCCTTGTCGGTGGACTGGGTCGCCGCTTCGGGAGAGGCGCCTCCCACGCGTGTGCACGCGCACGTAAGCCCCGACGCGCGCTGCGGACTCCGGCCATCACGCTCCCCCGTTTGGGCAGAAACTGTCAGAGGCGTGCCGCCCACCGCCCGCCGCCCGTCAGCGTGGCCCCGAACGCGCGCGCGACCGCTGCGGCTGACTGCGACTGCGACAGGGTGGCACGGTGGCGACGGGCGAGAGCGGTGCGAGTGGGAGCCGTGCACGGGGAGTCGCGGGCCGGGGCGCCGTGAGGAAGAGATGGATAGGGTGGTGATACGATGGCCGTCTCGTCGTGTTCGCGGGTTCTCATGGCGGATGTCGCCCACACGCGGAATCACCAGCACCAGCACCAGCAGCCTCCCAAAATCCAATCGAGATCCCGTCCCCGCGCGCGCGCCTCCGAGTCAGGATCAGGCCCCAGCCTTCGCCGCGCGTCTCTCCCTCGCTCCTTCTGTGCCCTTTTCCCCGTCCCTCCTCCGCCCTCCGTGCACCCACCACGCGCGGATCCCAGATGCGGCGATGGGAGCCTCCCCC
>OZ037965.1:600000-905784 GCA_964035675.1 Fomitopsis pulvina | reverse complement strand
CAAAGTCGCGTCGCTCCGCGGTCGGTATCAATGCCGGTCGGTGATCGTCACCGGCCGCATACAGCAAGTCTCGACGAGCCTCGAACGCCATGTATCACTACCCTATCGCCACGACCGCTCGCCCCCGCGTGCCGCCGCAGTCGGCGGTCGGCAGTGCGGGTGGTAGTAGCAGCAACCGTCAGTATTCCCGTGAACCGTTGACGGACGTGCGCCGTGGCGAGCTCCGTGCTCCTGGGATGCATCGATTCGACGTGCGCTCCCCGTCGACGCTCGACGCGCGTCGTACACGTCACGCAAGCACACCGGCGCTCGCATCCCGCTTCGCGCTTGCACAAGTGGGAGAGCGTGCGCGCGTCCGAGGCGAGCTGCCCTCAGGTTCAGGTTGACGCTGACGCTGCCCTGCGCCCGAGGACGCGCGCCTCGCACGTTCGCGTTCGTCTCACCGCGATCGCTCACTTGTCGTTCCCGCTTGTCCTTGCCCTTACATGTCGCTCGCGCGCCGCGGCTCGCTCCGCGCCATCCTTTACATGTACCATCGTAGATCCCATTCACGCTCCCCGCGACGGGGATCAATGTGTCATCGACGTGCGGCGTCTCGCGTTCGCGTCCCGTCTCTCGTTCCCGTCTCTCGTTCCCGTCTCTCGTTCCCGTTCCCGTTCCCGTTCTCGTTCTCGCCCGCGCTCAGCACTGCGGCGCGGACTCGGCAGGTGGACGCGGGTTAGTCCTTATCTGCGTATGCGTATATGCGTATATGCGCATGCGCGTGAAATCCACAGTCTAATCGAAGCTCTCCCGCGCTCTTTAGCAATAGCAACAAGTGGCCGAAGTGAGCGCGGGTGTTGGAGCGGGTCGGCTGGGCTGGTTGGCTGGAACTCGGCTGACGGAGCGCGCGCGCGCACGCGGGCCCGAGTCGAGCGGACGGGCCAGTGGGACGCCGTGGTCCGTCCGTCCGTCCGTGGACCCAGTCGACTGTCCAGGTCAGGTCAGGCGAAGCGGATCGGTGGAGCTGCGGAGCGAGCACTGACTTGGACGGGTCGAAGCGGTCGAGTTTCGCGTGCGCGTGCGCGCTTGGGTGAGGGTGCCCGCGAGACGTGCTCACGTGTTGCTCACGAACTTAACGAGTCTAGGAGAAGAGAAGAGGGGCGCGAAAACGACGTGCAGGCTGGAGTCGGGCCTGCGCGGAGCAGGAGCACGGAGCACGGCCTGTGGATCGCTGGGTGCCCCTCACTGGCACCTGCCGTACTTGCTCGGACTACAGCTACCAGGAGGGGTGCGTGAGGAAGGGGAATAATGGAGATCGACGAGGGCCGCCGGTAACCAGTACGCACGCTAGTTCGCGACGGAGGAGAGCAGTCAGAGGGACAGAGTCGGAGATCTTTTCTGGCTCGCTCGATGGCCATGGAAGGCCCAGCGATGCGTGCACAGACGAGCCGACACCCGCTTGGGAGCCAAGTGAGTGCGAGAAGCACGCCGCGGACGCGCAACGGCAGCTAAGCAGGGCTCGGGGTGCGATTCTGAAATCGAGTTTGGGGTCCTTTCCGAGATCACGATCGACAGCGGCGTACATTACCTACTCGCGTACAGATACACACAATGGCGATGGTGCCCTCGGCCTCGGGCGGGCGACGGAGCTGCGCTATATACGGACCGCAATACGAGTACTAGTAGCATCCGGACGGGGAGATCGATGGGGAGGATGCTTCCGCTCGCCGCCGCATACGTACAGCACTCACCAGGGGCGTTCGAACGCGATCTCCAGCGCGCTCGTGATCAGATCATCCCTGCACAGACCCAAAGAAGTCACCAGCCACTCGTCGCCCCCGGTTCGGCCCGCGGGGCACTCGCGAGGCGGCGTTGAAGGCAGGGCAAGCTCCCCCTGCAGCTCGGAGACCCGGCGACTCGCGAGCGACGTACGTACGTACGTGCGGCGGCGCGTCGTGCGTGTGATCCCGGAGCGCGAGGACATACACAACGGGCCGACGGCAGGCACCCTAAAGAAGGAGGTGTCCTGGTCCTGCCAGGAAACCTGATGCCGCTAGCGGGCTTCTAGCCTCGGGCGCGCGCGTCGGCCAGGATCGCGAGCGGCGATGATCATGCGCTCCCCATGGTGCATGGATGCATGCGCCCCGCAGAGACGGCGGGTCACGCTCGCGGAGCACAAGCGCACAAGGCTGCCTAGGGCGGTGCACCCTGCACGGCCCTGCGCGCATGGGTCGTGCGGCGGATGGCGAGTGGCTGCCCGCGCGAACGCGAACGCGAGGCGCACGGCGTCGTCACGACATCATTATGACACATGAGCACCGCACGCGGGGGGCGCTGTCTTCACACGAACATAACGCGGAGAGGGAGGGGGCCGGGGGACGGCGTGCGCGGATCGAGCGGGCCTCGCGCGAGGCACCAGGCTGAGTAGCCGGCGCAGCGCAGCGCAGGGGGCTGCCCGATTGGGCGCCGTCGGAGCGGTGAGCTGTTATGCCAGTGCGATCGCGGGGAAGTGCCCGGGAGGGGAAGGAGACGCGGGGTGGCGTTGCGCGGCCGATTCGGGAGCGGCGTGCTGGGGCCTGCACTGCGTGCGTGCCAGGACGGACGGGCGGTGCGTTTAAATTGATGCTGCCGCCAGTGGCCGGAGGGGCAACCAGCGAGCCGGCGAGCCACCGCCGGGGAGCGCGCGGGCACAGGACGAGGGGGAGCAGTCGGTTCGGCGTTCAGGCCTTTCGGGGCCTCAAGCCGCCTCTTGGGGCGCGGGCGATCGCGGATACATAAGCAGTGTTACGAAAGGTGCTCGACTGCAGCGCTCGCTGCATGCAAGTAGGTAGTGATGCAGGTCGCGTCTGTGGCGTGGCTGGCAGCGAGAGCGCGCCGCGTCCTCGCCCGCGGGTGGCCTTGAATGTTGTGCGTTTGAGGCTCTGAGCACTGACGACGTTGGACGTTGGATGGCGGTCTCGAGCGCGTTGGCGTCGCCGTCGTCGTCGCGACCTGCTCTGAATCTGCCTCGCGTCCTGCCATCCGTCACCAGGCATGGCGAGGCCGCGGTGCACCGTACGATTCAACACTCACACCTCGCAAGAACGCCGCGGCGTCCGCTCGGGGATCTCGACTCGATCTCGCGCTGCAGCCGCGCCACCGCCACTGTCGTTTCCCCGTCGGAGCACCCACCGCGCCCGCCTCGGACGTGCACGTCGTCGCTCTGCGGCGGCGATCGGCGCGGCGCGTCAGGAATCAGGAATCAGGAATCAGGAATCAGGAATCAGGAATCAGGGATGAGGAATCCCATCACGCATGTGTCGTTACGGCATTGAACGTTGGACGTTGAATGGATCGCGACGTCGCGCGCATTCCGATCAGCTGCCACCGCCACTGGCCCACCACAATGTCCAATGTCCGATGCCCGAGGAGCGTCCAGGGACCAGAATCGCCCACGGGCCGCACGCTCGCCGAACCGTCGGGGTCGCCGCTGGCGGCGGTTGCGCTGGCTCTTGGAGTCGGGGTTGGAGTTGGAGCTGCGGGTCCGACCGGGCCTGTCTTTCTGCACAGTCGCATCGCGCGAGCGAACCTTTGGGTCGCGCTTCGAATCAGCCAGCGCCGTGCTGCGTGCACACGGAGGAGGCGCCAGCGACCGGCGAGCGGGCCTCGCCCGACATCCGACGTCAGTGACGAGAACGTGCACGGGCAGGGGCGACGCGCTGTGTGCATCGCCGGCAGACGGCAGCCCGCTGCAGAACGCGAATCGCTGAACGGTGGACGCCAACGACGGTCCCGGCACGGAGCGGCGTTGCGCTGGCAAGTCGCAAGGAAGGCGCGCCCCGCGCAATACGACCTCGGCGATTCCAGACCAAAACAGAACTCGCGGTAATGAGGGATTACCTGGGTGCTCGCGCTCGCTCCGGCGAGGAGAGGTTCGCAGAACGACTACTGCGTGCTCCATCATGATGGTGATCGGCCTGGGGAACGCTCTCGTCCAGGCGGTCGGTCGGTCGGCCCACTGGCCCTTCGACTCCGAGTCGACACGAGATCTGCGTGGGATCGCGAGGCGTTGAGAGCGAGAGTGCCCACGGTTGGAGCTCGCACGTCGTGGTCGCGGTCGTGGTCGTGGTCGCGGGCGAGTCAATCGCCAGAACAACCATCGCAATGTGCCTTCTCAAGTTGGCCTGTCCTTCAGTGGCGGACGGGAACGTCGTCCGCGGGTCCTCAACACACCGCTGAAGCTCGCTCGGCCGCGCATTCCACGCGGCGGCGGTCGCGCAGGACAGGCACTCGAGCCGGTGTCACCGCGTCGCGGTTGCCCGACCCGGACGCTGAGGAACACACCCGACGGTCCGCGAGGGCCATCCAGGCGCGTCACGGGCCCGCATCTCTCGTGGGTCGTCGCGGCCGCACACCCCGCAGCTCCACGGGCAAGTCCAACATCCACGTACGCGCCCTGCACCCACGCCATGACGGTGCTGGCATCCTCCTCCCCCCCAGATCGCTGGTTGGTTGCAACCTGCGAGCCCGCGCCGACGGCCGTCACGGTAGCGCCCTCCTGGTCCTGGAAGCCTTGAAGTCGGGTGGGCGGGTGGTCGGTCTCCTGCGGTTATCCAGCTGGTCACCGTGTCCACCCGCGCCAAAGGTGTGGGGAGTGCGACGCGGATGCGACACGTTCGGTATCCCCCACGCGGCCTTTTCATTCTGCGGGGGTTCGAGTGGGGGGGCCGTCCTCACGGCCTTCGCGCACAGGCGAGTCTCTGAGGACGTGCTCCCGGTGCCGGTGGCTCGAGGCGGGGCGGGACGGGACGCTCGTTCGGTGTCCATGCGCGCGTCTCCGAATGCCGATTTTGATGTCCCTTGCCAGTAGGCGGGACGGCGGTGCCCATTGACGTCCGCGTCGACTCTGCGAGCGAGCGGGAAGCGGGGCGACGAGGACCGGCTGCACTGACGGGCCGCCGATATCGGATCGGGAGGTCTGTCTGATGAAAGAAATCGGCGGGGCGAGTGGCAAGTGGCGCGCGGCGCGGTCGACCGGTCTTTCGAGAAGGCACGCGAGCCGTCGACGTGGGTGCGCGCCGGTGGAAATGCAGTGGAGGGAGGCGCGGGGTCGGAAGGCGCGCTTGGAGAGGAGGTGATCGCGAGGATGTGAGGGGGCCGCCGACGTCGCCAGGCCGCGAGGAAGGCGCAGACTGGGCCGTGCCGATTTGAGGCGACGCGCCTGCAGACTCTCGGAAACCACACGCTGGCGGGAGAGCTACACGTGTCGAGTACAGAGCGCGATTCGAACCCCCGCGGATGTCGACCTGGCTTTTCTGCCAGCCCTGCAGGCATCCGGCCGGTGGCAGGGGGCAGGGCGAGATCGGGCACAACGTCTACGCAGTCAGACTCGGTGGGCGATCCGCGAAGGAAGGCCGAGTTCTCGGCCTTGCAGCCTGGACGGGGCGACTCACAGGCAGGGAATCGGGAAGCTATAGCGAGAGGGGTGCGGCGCGGCGTGCGGTGGGTCGCGGAGCACGGTCGCGGGGTTTGTGCCCTGCAGGGTCTGTGGACGCTCTAGGCCCGCGTGGGGGATGGAATGCAGGGCCCGTGCAGGATGACGGTATCTGCACCCGAGGCCATGGATGGGCACGCGTGACGTCGACGCGCGCAGACCAGCCAGGCCGCCCGCCAACTCGTGACCGCGCACGCAAGAAGCAAGGTTGTGCCTCGCTCTTCGGCGCGGTACGTCCGCTCGACGCTCGGCTCGCTGGGTCGCGTCGCTGCGGATCCGCCTTCTGCGTCGAGCAAGCGGGAGCACAGGGTGTCTCGCAGCGTCCAGGGTACGAGTCAGCGGACGCGCCACACGTTCAGCAAGATGTCTGCCGCGCCCGCGTCAGGGTCTCGCTGCAACCTTAATCCCCGGTAGTTTGGATCGCTCAAGTCCAGGCCGTGGTCAACGCGGCGTTCCACGTACGTATCAACCCTGAGCCGTTCGTCGTACAGCCGCAATTGGCAGGCTCGAGGTCCGCTGTATTGTGGAGAGTTGGGCAGCAGGCCAGGCTTCCGGGTCTCGACTCTCGGGATAAAGTCGGGTTCGACGAACCGCAAGCGAGGGTTTCTGGCGAGGAGATGCCAGGAGAGGAGAGAAGGGGGCACAAGGACGGCTGCGTGGAGCTTGAGCTTGAAGCCTGAATCGCACCCGTTGGCCCCGAATTTGAATCCGATCGGCTTGCCGGTATCTATTCCAGGCTTCGCGCCGAGGCCCGTATACATCCGTCCTCGCAATGCGTCTCTTAGTGCCACCGCGAACTGCGCTCCGACTGGACACCTGACCGCGTATTCAAGGGTGACAGCGTCTCCAGCACCGGACACCTGAGCACCCGAGTGCCCACGTGGTGCCTTCCGCTGAAGGAGAGCAGCTGAGCTACCGCGGGTATCCGCGATCGTACTCTGCGCTCATGGAGGAGGCCACCCAACTTGTGTTCACGCACCTCGCACTTGCTGTCGTCCATGGAACTCCACCTTCCGCCACGCGCGTCCGCGCGGCCCGACGAGGCCGGACGTACCGACCTCGTTGACCGCATTCGCACAGAGAGAACAGGGCAGCGCGACGTGCATGCTCGATTGGGAACTGGATGTCGGCACCCCGGAGGCGCGGAGCGGCGACACCGCCGTCGAATGCGCAGCGATCAAGCTCAAGGTCCCGGGAGGCGCCGCCGAGTGATGTGTCGTCGTCGACCATGGCAACTCGCGGACCTGGTGGCAGACGCTGACTCGGAGGTGGTGCCAACTGTCCCCCCCCCCGGACGACACGGCATCGGGGAATTTGTATCATCTTAGTGAAGCTCGTAGCAGAGATGATAAGGCCTTATGAACTATGTCAGACATAAAATCCACACCAGGCTTGTGATGTGGCTGATAAGGTTATCTATCTTCATCTACCGCTCACAAAAATTGGGAAGTCTATTACAAGCTGACAACATCCCAGTAGCCTCACAGGTCTTGTCAAGTGGCATCATCCAATTTACTTCACCTACAAGCTCATGTAATTCATCTTCACTAGTCCATATCATGTGCCATATCCATTGCCTACATACATAGATGTGTATATACATGTGCAGCCCTACAAAACATAGAACCATAACAGAGGATCATCTTGTTCTGCAAATCACAAATCAGTAAATGAACAGAACAACATCCTGATGTTTCTTACCTGTAATGCATGAGACCCATGGAACATCAGAATTGGCTTCACCTAGTACCTGTAAATGCCAACTACAATTAGTTCTATAGGGCAAAACATATCAAATCTCTTACCAGTGTCTGTCTCAATCAGGTGAGCCTTGACAACATCTGATCTATGGTGGATTTGAGCATCAAGCCTAGGTATCTTGGCAGAAAATGAGACAGACCCATGTGTCATATAAATGCTATGGATGTGTGAATTCAGACTCCATCCTGTCCACCTACCATCAAGGCATCACATGAGACAGTGCAATGGAAATGTATGTTCATCACCTGCATGGCAAGCAAACTGGTCAAGATCTTATCAATCAGGAGCCACCACTGGGAGTTGTAACTGTAAGGCAGGTGGGCTCTCAACTCTCAACTCTCGACAGCCCACCTCTCCAGAATCCACCCTTACTGAGTGCCAAGAGCTCATCAACAATGGAGTGAGATACATGCTCATCCTTGACCACTCTCTAGCTCACCTGATGCAATGCCACTTACAGGTGCCCAGTAACATAGACCACTAGTCTGTAGGGATTAATAGTACAGTCATGTTAGAGTACCAATACAGAACTTGGATACCTACCATCTCCGAGTGGCTAGCACAAAAGTGCTACACTATCCCCAATTCAGAGAAGTCGTCAGGCTTCATGTGAGGTTGTTAGTACTGATACACACACAGAAGAACAGTGGAGATAGTACAAGGATAAAGTGAGCATGAGCATTGGCTCACAAAGAGATTGCAAGGCCTTTTGTTAGGATGGCACAAAGGTGGCATACACCTGACAGGTCCTGATATGAGCAGGTAATTTCTGGTGAGTGCGGCCCAGAATACTCCCGGCTTATGAGCGCTAAAAGCTTATATCATGCAGAGGCGAATTTCCCCATGCACAGTGGCTCGGCGGTGAGGACCTCCGCCTAATATTCGAGGTCTCAATAGGGCGCACAGGGGAGAGGACGCGGAGGACTGGCAGGAGTGGAAGCTGGAGCGTCGGCTCGCCCCGCGTCCAAATGCCGTCACGCCCATCCCTGGCCATGGGGTGCCATCCTGATCTGTTACTCTGCATCTACTGGCCCCTCCTGATATTGCATCGTCGACCGAGCGGCCTGACGGCTGGGATGACTTCTCTGCACGAGGGCAGATGTCATTGATGGGGACGTTCGCAGCGGCCTCGAGGTCTTTGAACTCGAGGTGACCAAGTCGCTGCCTGAGCCTTGTCGTGGTGGTTTCGGAACGTCCGAGTTCGGAGCCCATCGTGTGGATTGGAGCGTCGTGCGGCACCCGTAGGCACCGAGGGCGATTATGCGGACATGCCAATGAGGGTCGGCGTAGTATAGGGATGATCCCACGCACCGGGCCTAGTCAAGGTCATGGACAGCGCTGCCCGTGTGCATAACATGATGAATTAACGTCTCACCAATGATGCCAGTGACTTCTAGCATCGTTGCCTGACTCGGTCGACGGAACCCTCCCAATGGTTCTCCGAAGTAGAACACTTTTTCGTGGAAGTGAACCCCACTCAATCACGACTGGTAGCACACGAGCACCCAATCATCAACTAGCCACGACGAGTAGTTCGTCGTACGGTATCCCTATCACACTGCTAGCGAGCGCCTACTGGCGCAGTTAGCACGGCTCTTTGCCCACTGCTGGCATCCCTTCTCGGAAATTTTATCGCTTCCATTGGGTGATGATGATGAATCCATTTGATGTCACTGAGGGCGAAGCCCTACGTAGACACTACCAGTATAGCATCTGTTTCAGTTCCTTTCTGTCCTAGTCCCTGAGCATGCCGATCCGCTGAGGTTTGGGGGGGTGTAGTATAGTAGTGAGAGGGAATGAAAGTGGACAGAAGGTGGTGTTGTCCAATCTCGTGGCATTCATCACCTGCGCCCTCGCCTGTCAACATCCTTCGTCTCCGTCTCATCCGTCTTCTTCAATTCCGGATTGCCGTATGTGATCGCGAAGTCCCATTGGGTGAGTGTATCTTCTCTGTCAAGCAGGACGGACTTTTGGTTGAGATCCTCGATGTACACTTGCTTGGAATCCTTCGGCTCCGGTTATTTCTATTTATGTGCCACTGGCAAGTACCATCTTGTCAGCATCCGTGCTCTTTATTGTGTGCTGCTTCTGCTTATGACCGTCCACAGTTGAACTTCGCCGTGGCAACGACACAGCCCAGGGATGTCATCCCTCTGTTCCGTGGCACCTAGCGAACTCGCGCAACATTGGATCACTCTCCTGTGAGCGCCAGTTCACCTGGCTTCTAGACGGCGAGCGATTCCATGTGTTCTGTCATGTCTAGCACGGAGGAATGGAGCCGGCTTGCCAACTGGACGTGCACTCATGGAAGCTGGTAGGGCCGCCGCACAAATATCGCTGGGTCTGTCGGGATGCGGTGTGGCCCACGATTTCGCTATATATTTTGATTCAGCAGTGCGGCCCCTCCCCTGTCTCGTCCTTGCTGGAGTCCGGGGCGCGTAGTCTGATGAAATGTTTCGCCTCATGGATGCCCCCTTCCCAGTGGTCTACGCCGCGCTAGCCGTCACCGCCTACGTGCTATGGAAGTTGATCCGCCTCCGACTGAGGCCGTATGCCGGGGGCTCCTGTCTGCACTACCTACCGGGGCCGCCGTCGTCTAGCTGGATTATGGGTGACCTCGGTCAACTTGACGACGCCACCAAGGCAGGCTGGGTGGATCGACATGGGGAGACGATCAAGATAAAGGGTGTCTTTAACGTGCGTTGTGTCTGCATCCACCTTGGGTATCCGAGCCGACTCGTGAAGGCGACAGTCGGATGTCTTGTACACCCTTGACACGAAGGCAGTGCACCATATCATCAGCCACACGCAGGACTACTGCAGGCCAGCTCTTGGGCGTCTCGGCATTCCAGAGCTCTTCGGAGGGGGTACGCGGTAGCCGTCTCTCTCATCAATGTGCACGAGCTCACGCTTCTGTCACGTTCTAAAGGGCTGGTGTTTGCGGAAGGCAAGCGTGCCTCCAAACTATATGCAGCGCATCGCTGATTTGCCGCGACAGGCGAAAGGCATCGGCAACAGGTCGGTTGTCACTAAGAGTAGGGGGACGGCACTGACCGGCATGTTTGCTTTCCAGAGAAAAGTGATGGTAAGCTTTCCGTGTGATGCGCACAATTCCCCAGCTTATGCCGAGCAGAACCCAGCATTCGGACCCGTCCAGATCCGGGAGTTGACGGAAATCTTTGTGCAGAAAGCGCTGAAGGCAAGGCCGATTCTGTATTGCTGTCAAGGCGGACCCTGATATACACGGAACCGACAATACAGCTCGCGGAATTCTGGAGTGTGGAGACTGTCAAGTGTGGCCGACCCGCTCGCATCGATGTACTCGACGGGCTGTCAAAGATGACGCTAGACGTCATAGGGCTTGCTGGTGAAAAAGAAGCTCAGAACCCACGTCTCAGCAACCGCTGACAATGGTGTTCAGGTTTCAACTACGAGTTTGACGCTTTGAATGAGGAGGGTAAGACAAATGAACTGCACGAGGCTTTCAACACCATCTTCGGCACGCCGACCAACGGGCTCTCCCTCTTCAGGATTATGAGGTTCCTGTTCCCTCCACTCCGCTATCTGGTGCGAGCATAGCACCTTCTCCGTGGAAGAAGTTTTGTTTACACGAGCCCGCAGCCAACACCCGGGACCAAGAGGATCAAGGATGCCAACGCGATCATGCGGCGTATCGGCATGCAGCTCCTCAGGGAGAAGAGAGCAGACATTCTGAGGTCGGCTAATGCGGGCAAGAAGGGCAGTCACGAACACGCTCAACTGCAGGGCCGCGACCTGCTCACATTGCTGATCAAGGCGAACATGGATGCTGACATTCCGGAGAGCCAGAGATTGCCCGACGAGGAGATCCTGGCACGTACGTCCCTCCCCTGTTGGCTTCGCGCGTGGAGACCACCTGCTGATCGGGGCTGCAGAGGTGTCCACGTGAGTGTACTCTCCGCCTTTGCGAGCGAAACCTCTGAGGGCGTCCAGTTTTTTGGTGGCCGGACACGAGACTACGAGCAACGCTACGGCATGGGCGCTGTACGCGCTGAGCGTCGAGCGCGAGATGCAGCAGCGACTGCGCGCGGAATGCTTGAGCCATCCTAGCGATAACCCTTCCATGGACGAACTCAACTCGCTGCCCTACCTCGAGGCCGTCGTGCGCGAAGCGTTGCGTCTCCATCCGCCTCTCAGTTCGTCCACGAAGGAGGCGGTGACCGACAACATCATCCCGCTCAACCACCCAGTCGTCGACACGCGCGGCAGGGCGCATGACCACGTCAAGTACGCCCGCCCTGCGTCCTATCCTCTGGGCGTGCTTGAACTCAGGTCGTCTTCATCTTCTAGGATCAACAAGGGCACCATGGTACAGGTCCCGATCATCGCCATCAACAGGTCGCAGGCTATCTGGGGAGACGACGCGTCTGAATTCAAGTACGTGATCGCTTCCCGACCGCTGCCTGTGGCTTACGGTGGTGCCGCGTGCAAGCCCAGAGAGGTGGCTGCGAGTGCCCGAGGCCGCGCAAGGCATCCCTGGCGTCTGGGGAAACATGATGACCTTCTCGGGCGGCCCGCGCTCGTGCATCGGATACCGGTTCTCTTTGGTCGAGTGAGTGCGCAGTGTCTCGGCCGCGTGTGCTGGCGCAGTCTGATGGTGCCGGTCTGCCGCTACCAGGATGAAGGCAATGCTTTTCACGCTCCTGCGGGCGTTCGAGTTCGAGCCCGCCGTCCCAAAAGAAGATGTGGTGCGCCAGTACTCCACCCTCCAGCGCCCGGCCCTCCGTGGCCAGTTGAAGCAGGGAAGCCAGCTGCCCATGTTGGTCAAGCCATATAGCGGTTTTTGAGCTCGGACAAATTAGACTGGTTGATCGTTTCTGTGCCTGACGAGTGATCAGAAGACTTGGGATACCCTGTACTGGTAGATATGTGAGCCCGTAGGCCACACTAATAGTATGCATCTGCGCCTGCGAGCCTGCAACGGACGCAGTGATCTTGAATTGAATCCAACTTATCCAAGTAGAGTCGAGAGCGCTCAGCGCAGAGACTACAATTACATTGCGAACACGTGATACATGCTCTGGGACGTAACGACTCGGCGACATTGAATATTGTGCGAAGGATCCTCTCTCCTTTACCTTTGAACCAGAACTGAACAGATTGCGCACGCGCGTAAACACCATGACATCTGCTTCAAACCTGGGAAGACACCTTGTTCCTGGGACGGATGAAGCGTTCTACATCCCGGACTTCGTGTCGCAGGAAGAGGAAGGATTCCTGATGCGCAAGGTACATAGGGGCCCAGTCCGCGTCACTTAATGTCGTCCGCTGCTGCGAGAGGGTAGCGTACAAGTGCCAGCCTGATATCTGTCTGTACAGGTCCTGGAGTCGCCGCTGCCGAAATGGAAGCAGCTGACTAACCGACGGTGGGCAGTTCATCTGCAAGTCCATGTCATAATGTGGTCCGTTAACCTACGTGCGCCTCCGCAGGTTGCAAATTTGGGGTCAGAGCCTGTCTGCATGACCGTACTTGCAGGGCATTCACTTGCCTTCAGGAGGTAGCATGACCACCAAGGGCGTGCTCATACCCGAGGAACTGCCTTCGTTTGTCAAGACACAGTGTGCCCGCTTGTCCTTACATCTGAATGGGCTGGGATTGATGTCAACTGGTGTGGCAGCCCAGATATTATCGCGCGCATCAAGGCTACGGGGGCCTTCGAGTCTTCACCGCACGGTGCACCGAACCACATCATCATGAACGAGGCATGCTTCACGCTCCCACATGACCGGCACAGCCACATCTGAACCTCATTTCAGTATCTACCAGGACAAGGAATCATGGTACTCCAGAAGCATACGTCTCTGACACTAAACCAAAGTCCTCTTGCTAGCCACATGAAGACGGCCCCGCCTACCATCCGATCGTGGCGACCCTAACCCTGGGCTCGCACACGCTCTTCCATTACTACCACTACGAGCCCTCCGGCGCCGCCAATAGTTCTGAAGCCCGGGACCAGGGGGCATCCGAAGGCCGCGTCATCGACCCTGACCCCGTCCTCTCCGTCCTGCTCGAGCCGCGCAGCCTGATCATCACGCGATCGGCGCTCTACGAGAACCACCTGCACGGCATCGACGGTGTCGTGGAAGACGAGTTCGAGTTCCGAGCTCCCGACGGCGGCGGACAGGGGTCCACGGGTCCCCTGCGGGTCGCGAACTTGGATATGCTGACGGATGCCTCCTTGAGGGAGGTCGTGTCAAACGGCGGAGTGTTGAGGCGAGGAGCGAGGTATAGCTTAACGTGCAGGGATGTTGCGCGGGTCGCTAGTGGCTTGCCTATCCTGAAGCGGTGACTGGGATGGGGTATGACAACCTGCATCGGTCGTGGGGCTTCAGAACAGTGACTTGGAGGACATGCAGTCGTACTAGTACTAGGTGTATACCAGTCACTGCGTTGAGACAAGCAAATCCATCCAGATGTATTACTGTCGCCTTAGTAGTGCAAGGCCAAAGTACCGGGACGTTACTTCATTCAATTGATTTTGGGCGTCTTCGTCATCATACTGACGCGATCCCCGTGCACCGATCGCTTTGATCACCTCCAGATCGCATCGCCGAAGGTCGCGCAAAAATACAACATCATGTCCCAGGTCCCTCTCACCCCCTCCGTAGACGAACTGCGCGACGCGCTCGTCGGTCTGCGGCACCAGAACCCGACTCTCGGCGCGACGAAGCTGCACTCCGTGCTCGTCGCCGAGTACCCACACTGGACCGTCTCCGAGAAGCGCACGCGCAAGGTCCTCCAGCAGGAAGGCCTCGTCCTCCAGCCTGTGTCCTCGCAGAAAGAGGGGCTGAAAGGGTCGGCCCCGGTCAATTCGAACGAGGCGCTCCCCACCTCGCGAATCGTGGAGGGGCTGGATCTACTGAAGTGGACGCCGAAGGTCGAGGCGAAGTATTTCGGGCGGAGGAAGGGTAAGGGGCTCGTTGCACGGGAGAAGATCGCAGAGGGCGAGGTCGTCTGGAAGGAGGAGCCGTTCATCCTTGCGCCCGAGTGGTGAGTCCCCCGTTGCTGGTGGTTACTCCCGCGATGAAGTAGCCGGCCGTTGTTTGTGTTCACAGGGAGATCTACGACCTCCAAATCTCCGGGCTTGCATGCGCCTTCTGCAGCACGCCTCTCGGCGGGTCCCCGCTCATCTTCCCGTGCTCGTTCTCATCCTCCGCCGCGCACTGCCCCGCGCGCTTCTGCAACAGGCTTTGCCTCTCGCGCTCTGCGCGCACGCACCCGCTGCTCTGCCCCGCGCAAAACCCCATGTCCATCGGGCTTGTCGCGTTCGCGCGGCAGAACCAGTGGATGGCCCTCCACGCGCTCGCGCAGTGCACTGCGCGGACACTCTTGATGTACCAGCAGGACGAGGCGGCGGGCGACGCGGACTGGCACTTCGTGCAGAGCATGGCGCAGCTCGGGATGGAACAGCGGGCAAATGCCGGGTGGTACGTCGGTCGGACAGAGTGCATGTTTACTTGAAACTGACGTCGACGTACAGGCTTAACGGGGCAGAGCCGAACAGGGCGACGTGGAAGAAGGCGTACGAGCTCTACGTACACGCGTTTCGCGAGCCTCCAGCTGAGCGCGAGAAGAAGAGGCTTGCGCGGATACTCAGGAAGCCTGCGAAGCAGGAGCTCGTCGACGCGTTCTTCACGTACGACGCGTTCCTGCTCGGCCTCGGGCGCATGAGTCTCAGTGCGCACCCCTGCGTTGTCTCGTCCGCCTAAACATACTGACCGGTCCCACGCAGACCTCGAGGCCCACGGGGGTCTCTATGTCCTGCACTCACACATCAATCACTCGTGCGACCCGAACATCTCCGTGCGGCACCTCGACCAGCGCATCGCGCTCGCGCGGATCACGGTTATCGCGCGGCGTGACATCGAGGTGGGCGAAGAGTTGCTAATCACGTATGTCGATCCGAGCCTGCCTGTTGAGCAGCGACGGCGGCGGGTGATGGAATGGGGCTTTGGGGAGTGCAGGTGCGAGCGATGCATGAGTGAGGAGGCGGATCCGAGGCGTCATGCGGAAGAGAGAAATATGCCGGACTTGGAGATGGAGCTGAAGGTGGGACTGGGAGTGATGTAAGATGAGGGTTATTATAAGTTTGTGTATGCATGTACGAAGAACGGGATAATGGATCTTTTGTGCGTATCGACCACCTCACGCGCATGAACAATCGCACATAATATATCGAACATCATTGTAGGCTACGTACAATACATTTACTACCACAAAATGTGAGGTACCTCGTAAGGTCGAACTGACGTAGACATACAGCACAGAACAACCGAAATAATGCCTCCATTTTTTTAGTCTTTCTTCCCTCCATTAGCAGCTCTCGACTCGATAGAAGAGTATCCAAGTAGAGAGCGAACTGTAAGGGTGCAATTCCGAACATTTGGGCTCATGCGGGATTGTTCCCATTCAATAGCCACATGTGTCTCGAGGTATACATAGGTAAGTTGCTGAAGGCCGACGAGTGCGTCAGAACGACTGAGACAACGACAAGCTGCAGGGTGATGAGAGATCATGAGACAACTTGGTGCAGAGAACGAACACGCATGCAACAGACAACGTTCGTCGGCAGAAAAATGCGAATTTAGGGCAGGTCCGTGCGTGGCGAGTGCGCGT
Source organism: Fomitopsis pulvina (assembly GCA_964035675.1). NCBI lineage: Eukaryota > Fungi > Basidiomycota > Agaricomycetes > Polyporales > Fomitopsidaceae > Fomitopsis > Fomitopsis pulvina. The sequence goes on along the minus strand of OZ037965.1, from coordinate 889,912 downwards.
TTACGAGTGATCGTGTCTGATACGCGTCTGGGTCGCGGCCACGTGGCTGCATCTACAGGACAGAGGTTCTGAACCCGGCTGAACCACTGGCACTCGTACGTCCTCTTGACCTCCTACGGTCGACCACCAGCCCCCTGTCCATGGCCAGTGTCGGCGTTCAGCCTTCCCTCCGCCAAAGGCGCAAAGCCTCTAACGACGCCGACACACCGGATGCCTCTGCCGACGATTCACGCGCACGCAAGACCGACGAGGTCGTGTGGGGCAAGACGCCCAGTGGCGAAGGTGACTCACATTGACTAGTCATCCATCCTCGCACATCGTCCTAATATTTCTGTTAGTTTTCCGGGTACCCACGACTCACGACGTCTTGACGGCCCTGTTCCACCCTGCCTATCCGAAATCGCACTTAGACGTGCTCAATCTCGGCCTGCTTGGGCTGCAGATCGTGCTCTTCTTTGCGCTGCCACGCCACGTAGCCAAGCTACTCTTCCTGCTCTACTTTGCCTTTTGGAGGGCAGCATACGACTTCGGCCTGGGCTGGGTGCTCAAGAAACAAAGCAAACGAAAATGGATCGTCCGCGAAGTACAGCGGCTCGGCTGGCTCGACGAAACCCGCAAGCCTGCTGTGCGCAGCTGGATCAGGCAGCAGCTCGCGGACAAAATGGGCAAGGACTATTCGTTCGACGTGCGTTGCAGCACAATTGCAATCACACGACCTGCTGAACTGACATCTATTATTAGGAGCTGCCCCTCGAATACAATACTTGGCTCCTCTTCCGCCAACTGGTCGATATAATTTTGCTTAAGTGAGTTTCGTTCTTCACATAGTTTCTGAAAGGTCCGAGCAAGAGTAAGAGTCTCCGACCCATACTCATGCAACATTTCATGTCACGAGGGAAAAAGAAGGTAGACGTGTCCTAATAGGGCAGGGAGATCCTAGTCTTCGCGCAGGAAGCAGAACCCTTCGTTACCCTAGCCTAGGGTGTCACCGCCGATAAGAGTATTCATCGCTACATGGCTTTTTGTGACGACGTCTCAGAAGTCGTTAAAGAGCAACCGTCTAGGCGAAGCCCATTATGTGTGGCAAGCTCACGTCTACACGCGCCTTGTGAACCTTCTTCACGAACAATCAACAGAATTATGCTCTCATCATCCATCCATTCTTGTGAGTAGCAACGTAGGGGTGCTGTGCCCTCAGAGGTGGTCGATGTAATCCGACAGGAACATGAACGATTCGATGGACTATCGATTCTGTCTTATCTCCAGTCATACATACTATCTCATCCGATGCTACCAAAAACTTAACAATCGACCTGACACCTCTGCTTGACTGCAGTGATTTTTTGGCTTACTGCATGTTCGCCTTCACTTGCTTCCGCATCCCGACCGGACTATCTATGTCTGTCCACGTCATGAGGTACGTCCTGCGAGCGCCTTGCCTATATTGCAATCATTCACAAGTGGCAGATGGGTTGGCGGAATCGCGCTCATCGCGTTCAATTTGTGGGTGAAAACGGAGGCGCACGACGTCGTCAAGGACTACGGCTGGTACTGGGGCGACGTGTTCTTCCAGCGCGGCGGTCTCACCTTCAACGGCGTGTTCGAGCTTGCACCCCATCCCATGTACTCCGTCGGTGAGTTACGGGAACTCTGATATTGCACATGTTGTTACTGACGTGCGCGTTGTTCAGGATACGCGGGTTACTATGGCCTGTCACTCATCATCGGAAGCTATCTTGCCCTGTTCGTCAGTCTGGCAGCTCACGCGGCGCAGTTCGGCTTCTTGGTCTTCTTCGAGAATCCGCGTATGTTCAAAAGGTGTTTCTCGATCGGCCTAATGCTGACATTGTGTCTTCCAGACATTGAGAGGACCTACGGTCAGAAGAAGCCGCTCGCACACCGCTCGCCCCTCGTGTCGACCTCGTCGTTCAAGAAGACGCCCGAAAGTCCCTCCTTCCATGCACGCGTAGCCTCTACCTCCTCTGTTTCGTCCGTCGATCTTCCCACTCCTTCTGCCACGGAGGGCGAGACCGCCACCGAGACCGATGAGGCAGTGACAGAGACTGAAACCGAAATGGAGTGCCAGAGCAAGGTTCCCAAGCGCAAGCTCCAGCGCCGATCCGCTGCTTCTTTGTGTTCGGCGAGCGAGAGCTCTAGTAGAGCATCTAGGCGCCCCAGCTCGCCGATCCTGTCCCAGCACGATCTCATGAACCGCTACTTCCGCCAGGACACGATGTTCTTGCACAACATCGACCTACTGCGGTGCGTCCAGGTTACCCTCCCCTGCACACTGACTCATACGTGTCCCCAACTGTTTCAGGGCATCGGACTTCAAGCTTGTCCTCCTGATGCTGTACCCGCTCGTTCTGTCAATCCTCCCGCCGCTCTCGCACCACGGCACGCTCGCGCTGCACTTTGCGCACGCACTCGCGTGGTGCCTCGTCCACTCATTCGGGCTCGGTCTCCTCCTGCGTGCCCAGTCCTCGAACCACCTCCTCGTGCGTCACTTCTTGAAGCACTACCACTACCCGCCTGGCGACCATGGGCGCGGCGCCCTCATCGAGGCGTTCACGAACTGGAAGTCAATGTATAATCTGAGCATGTGTATGACATATGGTGGGTTGTTATTGCTTGGACTTTTGCCCCTGGAGACTGACGATGCTTCGTGCGCCTCCAGTGTCGTTCATCTGTTTGGCGTGGAAGACGTATACGATCCCGCACGAGTGGACGGTCGGTGTTGAGCTTCTGCGGCACACAATGGGAGCGGTGAGCGACAACTAAACCCATCCTGAAGGTGCACTCGGTTGACGAACCGGCATAGATCCTCATAGGTCTGCACGTCTGGGCGACCCTGGAGTCGTACGAGGTTCTCGGACCCTTCGGTATGGATACCTCCTTGTCGTCTGTGCCTTCCGTGCAACCTAATCATTTGCATCGCTATAGGCTGGTTCTTTGGTGACTTTTTTGTGGAGGACTTCCCTGCGCACCTTGAATACACTGGCATTTACCGGTGCGCGTCAATTCCAGCCGTTCTGCCCCCGCCATCTCCATTGACATACCCACGCGGATCTTCGTCCTAGGTATCTCAATAACCCGGAGATCATGAGTGGTGCAGCCTTCTTTGGTCTGGCATTAATCAGCGGGAGCAAGCTCGTATTTGCCCTCGCCGTGATTCGACACCTGTCGCAATTGTGGTTCCTTAGCAAAGTAGAAAAGTGCGCACTGAATTTCTCAGCTTTGCTGCTTGACGCGCAGTTCATGGGAAAGAAGGGTGGTACTGACGTCTGCCGTCGTCTTAACAGCCCGCACATGCGGAAGTTGTACGGGGACTCGCTCCGTAACGATGCTGGCTTCGTCAAGGTCATCAAGAAGGTCGCGAACAAGAACGCACGCTTGTTGGAGTCCCGCGCTGGGAGGCACGCGCCCGAGATCCGCCGCGTTGCGAAGGAAGTCAAGGGCACGTTCGATAATGTGTACAAGGAAACCACGGACGTCTTGGAGGACTTCCTGGCCAAGTGTGCGTATGCTTATCTCAGTCGCGTGCTACTTATGCTGAGTTTTACTTGCCCTGTAGCCCGTCCTAAAATCTCGGAGGTTGTGCTAGACACGAAGATCCTTCTCCAACAGTCCAGGGAAAGACTTGTTATCTCGTGCGTGCGACTTTCTCCGTTCCTTCTTCGTCTTTCTTTTGATGTTATTCGCTGAATGAACCACCAGCCGCGTAGCCAATGACCTTTCGTCCTACGACACGGCCAAATACAAGATTTCTATTGTCCCCGCATTGGACGGTTCTCTGCGCTTCCACCTTGGCGAGCCTATCAGAGTCAAGTGGCGGGCGCCCCTGCGCCACTCCCGGCGCGACTGGATTGGCATCTACAGAGTGCGCATGTGTTACATTCCTCCCCAGCAAGGTATTCCTAATCCGCTGTCAGCGCAGGTCGGAGCGAATGTGTCGAACTTAATTACAAAGACATCTTCTCTCGGGATGTGGGTTCCGGTGCATGACGAGGAGTGGGACGGCGACATCCCGCTGAACCTGAACCGACCTAACCGACCTGGCAACGATTCTGAAGACGGCGAGGTAGCGTTCCAGAGGGGGACCCTGCCTTGGCAAACTGGTCGCTACGAGGTAGGTGACACCCGCAGGTGTAGATTCGTACGTAATGGGGGCTAACCAGCGTTTGAACACAAGATCCGGTACCATCATGACGGCAAATACAATGTGATGAGCTTGGATGGTCCGATTGAAGTCTACGGTGCGTTTCACAGCCGCGCTGTTCTCCAGAATTATTGGTAATCTGCGCTCCCGCACAGTGGAAAAGCCGAGCGCAATGAACCTCGATGGCATCCGCAGGAGCCTCATGCATATCGTGCCGCTCTGCCTGGACTCAGATCTTTCCCTGATTCCGCTCTCCTGCAAGTCCGACTTGGAAAGGACGTCTAACGAGGAAGACAATGTACGAGACCCGGACGACTTCCGCTTCTGGTCGGAGCGGCAGGCAAAGCGCATCTCTGTCGCAATCAAACAAGCGTTTGGCGTGGAGCTCACCCCGGAGGTCATCGTTGCGGACGCGAACTTGACGGCTTTAGCTAACCGGATAATGGTAACTAAAGAGCTGCTTTTGGAGTGAATATCGTTGGGAATACTGCCTCGCGAGACGAGATGGTGTCGTCATTGCATATGTTCTTCCTCCGTTCGTGGTGATCTGTGTCTTGTCTGCATTGTCTTTTCTTTATCATCCGATCTACTTCTTTCTCGATAACGAATGCCCCAGAGCCTTCGTCGCTTCCAATGAAACGCGTGGCATACACGTGTGACTGCAGTGTGTTTGCAAGACGTACCTCAAGCTTCAACACATTGTATGCATCCAAGACTACTCGATACTGCTAACATACAGGTCTATCCTATCATGGCGGCGAAGCTATCGGAATGCGAGTGCGACGTCAAGCTCCGTTTTCGTCTGGCCAATGTATGGGCCTTCATTGACCCGCAGGCCAACAGCGAAGTCCGGGAGAGCCGGGTAACAGAGATGTTTGGATCCGGGTGGTACATTGAATGCCAGGCGGAGTGTTTCGACGGTGAGGACGAGTACTATTTGGCTCTGTACCTCCGTCTTGGCAAAGCGAGGGGTTATCCGGAGCCGATTTCATGGACCGTCGTCGGAGAGTCTCTCGGTGGTCAAGATCGCTACTTCGGGCGTCCGACAACCCACAACTTCGAGAAGTACTACACGTGGAGTTGGGAGCACATATTCTCGAGCAAGCATTGGGAGATGTACGAGACGCTCCGCAACGAGAACGCAGTTGTCATTACAATCACTATCCAATCACCTGCAGGACCCAGCCCTCGTTCTGCTGAGACTATCTCAGCGCTGCACAAGCAGATCACCACCGACGACCCATGCGATCTCACATTCCTCACATAATCTTGTCGGGGCAAGTCTGGCGCCTTGGTCAAACCCCGTGTACTGCTTGCCAACAAAGTGGCTGTGCAGAGGACTGGCAACATGTGTGTATAGTTCCTCGCATTGTGTGTCCAGTGCTGAGACGGTTGCAAGGGCTACATAACCCGATAGCCACATCGGATGTCCTGTCCAATCTTTTTGATGCGGATGGCACCACAGACCGTGCGACGGTTGAAGTGGATACTGTCGATAGCGATAGCGAATTGGAGAGTGAAGAGGGAGAAACGAAACGCGATATCTTGACTGAGGCTGGAAACAAAGTCATCCCAGAATTCAATGTCAATACAGATGACGATTTAGCAGATGCACAAATGATATCAACGGTTGGCATGAGAGGGGAGGCAACTGCGGAGGATAGCGTTACACCGGCTCCGTCGGTCCTCAAAGGATTGGCTATTGAAAGTGACATCAATGACGGTTAGTTCTCCGAACATCAGTCATAGGATTGACACTAGTACACTTTCTGATTGTTTTCAATTTCCAGGCTTCGACGTCAACTCAGAATCATGGGTGGAGGATATCTCCAATCATCCCGACATGAAGTCCCTAGGAATACTATAGTGCGTTTCCACAAGCAACTAAGAAAAGTAAGTAAACTTGATTCACTGGTCGGATCCGCGGCACCGCGCAACGATATGGCCACCATGATTGAATCATGGAAGAACGCTATTGACTGCACAGATGTTTCAACTACTGTACAAGACTCCCCGTCACTTGCAGTGTTGGGGACTATCAAACCTGCTATCCTTGTCATGGGTGCTGCATCGGCGACGTAAGTTGCTGCCCCTTTGAACTCTCCGTGATACATGCGTGACAGTGATATCGGCACCATAGGTGGGAAGCCTTCCTATTCTACGCGTACACGGGAATCATCTCAGTTGCACCCTTGACAAGTAGAGGAGGAGCGACCCGGGCTGCGTTCATTGCAAACTACAAGGCCCTCAATCCGGATCGTCCGGCACCTTGTTCGTGCAATCGATGTATCGCCTTTCAAACAAGGTGAGTAACAAAACATATGGCGCGTGTCAAGGATTAGTCCTTAGCTTTTTCGCACTCCCAGCTGAATGTGGCCGACCTGATGGCATTAGCGCTGACTGCACTGAAGTCTCAACTGTCTATGGACAACATCCTCGCCGAGGTCTTCACTAGTTTCCCCTCGCAGTGAGCTTCTACACATTCTGGTGTCAATCCCAGATTCCCAATTTGGATTTTCTATAAGATACGAGGAGGTGAGGGAAGCAGAGCTACGAGTCCTAAAGGAGAATTGGGAGCAGCTCAAAGGGTCGACTGAAATCCAGGAAAGGCTGATCGGGATTGTCAGAGGTGACTACCCACATGCAACGCTGGTCATGACAGCCATCATGCAAAGCGTCTCGATGGCGAGAGCAGCCGAAACACAGTTCGGTGAGCAGAAATAGGTCGTGGAAGACGCCAGGAATGTATCGTATCTGTGAGATGTATAGGTTCGTACTAAGAAAGCTTCTGCCATCAACATACCGGGCTGTCTGCCATACGTTATCGACGGTCGATACATTCCCGCTCAATTGCCTGGTATAATGAGTTACATCAATCGCATACATCCTGCCATGAGTCACGGTGTTACTTGTCGGTCAGAAAAGTAACCCCGAGACACATCGCGGGCTGCTACTTTGGTAAGAATGATGAAGGGTGTCGTCCCGCTACCTCCAAGTCACTATTTACTAGCATCTTATCGCGATTAATAAATACAAAAACACCGACATGAATGCGAGAACATGGTAGAAGGAAGGACTGTTCTATTTGAGGCGAATGGTGCATTCATAGTCCGTATTATACACCTTCTTAGAAGCTAATACAATGTAACACAACATACTCCGGAAGGTGGCTGACAAGGCAACACTAGCCGACAGCTCGAGTCTTGCCTGTAGATGGACTTTTGGCTACATTGAATTCAGACAAGGTGGTATGGTTGTTGGATCGTCACCGCAGAAAGGAGGTGTAGTGCTCAAGTACTCACCTTGACCTCTGATTAGCCCAGTCGTACCCGAATGAGTAAGACAAGAAGAAAATTGCCGTCACAACAAAGGAGCGTGCGGCATTGGCCGAAAATGGTCGGTCTATACCGCCTGTGGCCGAAGATCAGAGCTCTAGATCTGTCTGAGCGATTCGATACCGTGAAGGTTCGAGCATCTTCCCCTTTCCAATATTTGTCCCGAGAGACACGCACTCATTCTTTTCCCCAACACCGTCCCACGTTATTTGAAGAAGAATCTCACTACTTTCACCTCATAGCCACTTCAACACACTATGGAGAGCCTTCTACGATGGAGTATTGAACATTCGACCACTAGCGACGGCTCGCAACCGCAACCCACAAGATCTACGCAGAATCTGGATCCTGGAGTTATAGATGCAATTCTTGGGAAGCCAGACTCGGAACTCATGAAGGAAGCACTTTCGGTCGCTGTTGATGATAAGAAAGATGAGGATGAGCGGATACAGGCGTTAGACAACTTTGAGATGGTAAGCGTGTTCCTGATATTTAGCCGAGCAACACACTTACCGTACTCAAAGCTCGTTGAACAGATAGATAACGCGAACAGTGAGTACGTTCGTGATGTCAATGCCTGGTTCCCTGTATCAATGGGCTGCTACAGACATAGAGAAAATGAAGATGTGGGACCCGCTTCACGCTCTCCTCAGGTCACCCAGCACTTCTGAAGAGATCAAGATGCAGACGTTGTGGATCGTTGGCACCGCCGTCCAAAATAACCCTTCTGCACAAAGAGCTGTAAGCATTACTAAAGGAGGATCGCTTGCGCTGTTCCGAACTTACGGCCCCGTAGTATCTCGCCCTCTCACCAATGTCAACGTTAGTAACATTTCTGGGTCCATCCGTGAAATCAGCGAAGCTGCGCTCCAAGGCAGTGTACGCTCTGTCGGGGTTTTTGAAACACGACGCCGAGGCCCTGAGACAGTTTGATGAGGCAGGTGGCTGGGAAGCTCTGAAAGCAGCTTTGGAAGGTATGTATATTGTGCTCAAGTCTACCTAATTCTCCTATGTTCAAGTGCTCTGCATAGATTCGGACATTGGCGTCCGTCGCAAGACCGCCTTCTTGTTTAATAGCCTCATCGTTCCCACCGAGACCTCGCATCCGACACAATTAACCTCACAAGCCTCTTACAGCAGCAGTACTTCAGATAACACTGGTCTCACGGCGCACTCTTCTGATTCACGACCGCAAGGTAGGAACAATACTGTACACCCGAACTCGCACGCGTCCATGTTATCCGATCCCTCGTCCATCTCGACATCGCCCGCGGCCCTGAAGGCGTTCGAAGAGCATGGAATCCTGCAGTCGCTTGTCTCTGCAGTGACATCGCCTGTGCCTCATGGTCCCGATGGCGAGACTGAGGGAGATGTCGATTTTGACGAGAAAGTCATCAGGTAATGCACAACATTACGTATGGTGTCCGTGAACAATGGCTCATTGATAGCCTGTGCAGGACACTTCATACTTATGTATCCTCATGTGGTGGTCGCTTCTCTGAACAGCAGAAGAGCGACTTGCGTGCACATCTGAAGAGCGAGGCGAATTGGGCGGGTGGCGACCCGAAACTACCTGAGAGGTGGGGTTTGACATCAGCCGAATCGAGAACGCTCAAGCGAGCAATAGCATGAGCCTAGTTGCGTAGTATGCAGCGAGAATCACAGTGTACAATTAGTGGGTGTGTTTCCGTAAGAAATAAGGTACAACAATACAACAATCTACAATAAGTAACAATTAAGTAGCCATCTCGGGCTCGGGCTCATCATAATTCCATGCCCACCAACTCGTCCTAATGTCAACCACCTTGTTCAGATTTACGCACTCAAACATCAACCTCAGACCAGTTGGAACCATCGCTAGTGTCGGCACTGGCATCGGCGTGTGTCACGATCTCGGGTTCTTCTTGCTCCTGCTCTTGCGGTGCTGAACGATCGCGAGGTGCTTCCATAAGGGGATGTGATGTGAGAAGGAACGCATCGCCTTCGGAGTCTGTCGTCGAGGTCCGTTGCCTTCCACCGTGTCGCGAAGGTGCCTCTATAGCATCAGCGTTCCGCGGCGTGGTTGCGTTCGCTATGCTAGAGACGAAGGGATGAATCGAGCTAGGGACGCTCGTCTTGGGAAAAATCTCTTCGACTGGTATATGTTGTCCGGAGCTAGGGCTGGTCGTCTCTGCAGACGAGTACGTGGACGTGACTGGGATACCGTCATCTTGCTCCGCAGAAGACTGAGATGATGTTTCTTCAAACGCAGGCACAACTTCCTGGTTGTTGACAGCAAGAAATTCCTGCGGGCTTTGACCTTCGTTCGCCACGGAGTTGGACACGGTTGACCGCATCACGAGACTAAGCTGCTCGACGGCTGAAGTTGAAGGCAGATTAGATGTAACTGGGCTGTCAAATGTGGCAGCACCAGAGGGGAGGCAGGTAGAAGCATCTACGGTATTAGGTTGAACTGCGCCTCCGTAGGGGATAGGGATGTCCTGTGGAACAGCCGCGTCGCCTTGCAACGTGCCCTCAGATGCCAAAGAAGTCTCGATGACCACATGCGAAAGTGCAGGAGTAGGAGCGTCAGAAGCAGAGTCGACAGTAGACGCAGGCACCGTGTCATCAGCTGCATGTTCCGCGACCGCATCCTCGTTCGCCGCATAGTCAGCAGTAGCGCAGGAAATGATTTGTGGGGAAGCATCGGCAGTGGAGATCGAGACGGGCTCGAAAGCGCGGACCTCTCCGGTCTGCAGGGCGTCGACCTTCACCCCCCCTGTCTCACGCCTCCGCTCCCTCTGCCGGCTCTCCTCAACCCTCCGCTCAATATCCCTTAGCGCACTCTCGACCTCCTTCACGACCTCCTTCCGGTGCCTGCGCACCTCCAAGTCGCCGCAGCTATCCACGGCGTCGAGGCGTTCGAGCAGGCTATTCAGCGAGTGTTCGTACGAGTGCACCGCGCGGTTCTTCGACGTGTACATCAGCCCATTCTCCGCACCGAGCTGCTTCTCGGGGTCCTCGTTCGCAGGTATGGGCTGAGCGGAAAAGTCGAGCCGAGTAGGCAAGATGAAGGAGGCTTGTAGAGTGTGGAGGTCATCCTCGATCTGCTTGATTGCGCCTAGGGATGTACGCCGTGCACGACGGGAGCGATACAGAGCGAGGATTCTGGCTGCAATATCCGGTGGAAGCGCGGGGGAACACTGCAAGTCTGCACCATGTTGCTCAGGAGGCACAGATGAGGAAGCGGTCGGTGTTTCCTTAGCCTGACGAGTATGAGCATCAACGGTACCACGATCTTAGGAGATTGCTTGTAGCTTACCACTTCTACTGACGAAGGAGCCCGAACATCTACGGCACGAGCTTTATCCTTGCCTTTCACGTCAACAGCGGGTGTGGAGACCTGAGCGATCGGTGTGTTCGCACTTCTGTAGAGCTTCGTGAACAAGCTATTGAGCGAGTTCTTGATCTCGGGATCTGCCTCATTCTCCAGACGACGGCGCAGGGCATCCTTCAGAGACAGACAAGACGGTCCGGGAGAAGTCGATGATGAGGGTCTGGGGGCAGATTGTGAAGCAGGAGTATGCTGAGCAAATGCCTGCTGGGACATCTCCGTCGCCTCGCAATCTATAGCGACAGTGCTAGCTGACTGACCGGGGAGGACAGTCAGAAGACCCTTGACAACATCGCAAATATCGGGGTCGGGCTCATGCTCAAGACGCTGTCGGGGTCGCTGCCGAGTCGACGAAAGGGGAGAATAATCACGGTGAGCTTGGATAGCAAAGGTAGATACATTACTTGCAGATGCCTGCTCGATGAATACGTCAGCTTCCGCCATGAGTACTACAACACAACATAGCAAACATACCTTGGGGGTGTCCTTCTTGAGTTCAGCATGGTTAGTATCATCCGCCAACGAGCCGAGCGCAGCAATTGCGGAGAGAAGCTGCTGTCCCTTAGCCCTGCGAAGCCGAAACTGCTCGATGTGCTGGCGTTCACGGGCCTCGAGGAGCACGCGAATGTACTCTCGCTGCAGGGCGAGCGCGAGGCGGCGCTGCCGCTCATAAAGGATTTGCTGTTGAAAAGCCGCCTCGAGAGCAACTTGACTACGCTGCTCTTCAACCTGTCTGCGCCTGAGCTCTTGCTGCCTGCGACGCCAGATAGCATTGGCTCTGGCTTGCGCGACGGCGTCGAAGTAGTCGGACTGCATGGAGAACGGGCCTACCGGGAAAGGGTAGTATCCAGACGAGAACGCAGAAGCAGGAGCCAAGACGAGCATGTCGATGTGTGACTGGGCGAGGGGAGATGGAGACGCTGCTGCAGAGTAGAATCTGAACTTGGTGCGGTTGCTCGAGACCCTCAGGCCTTTATATGTATTGGAGTAGGCATTATCAGCGAGAGGCGGGGCGTCCCTAGGTGGACGCGTCAGCTATTGCGGAGGTACGCGCACATTCCTTTGGACATGCTGGCGGGATCGCGAAGCTTCGCACACCGACGCCTCCCATTTGCGGATGGAAGGTGCGCGAAAACACTGGAAGGTCCTAGATGGGTCATCACGTGATGGATGACCTGCACTCACCAAGGCTTCAAGCTTCAACGCTGAACGTGCTCATTTGCAGCACTGGTGTCACTAATACAAGGGGAATGTAAGACACATAGTAGAGCCAGATGACACAGAGACGTCTCCTGGCTGAATTAATGCCTATGCCGCTCGCAAGCTAGCAGTAAGTCAATCTTTCCCGCATTAGTAACTCCCTCGACCGTGAGTACAATATCAGGTGGGGAGCAGTTGTCGGGAATCCTGACGAATAAGCGCTAGGAGCATAGAAGGTGTAAGAGATCAATACAAGCAAGTGAGTGCAGAAGATACAATGTGCTTCTATATAACTGATAGTTCGCTCACCAACCCTACCACAACCTGCCGTCAGTAAGGAGCGGACACGTCAACGAACGACTAACGCACCAATCCAGCAAAAAGTCGGATATCCGCATGCGTCTCATACATAACGTCCCCTTGCGCACTGTTCACCTTTACCACGTCGAACTTGCCCTTATCCCCATTCCAATGAAATATCCGCTTGATCCCGGCCCATCGGCACCACTCCAGGCAACGCCAGCACGGGCTTGCACTGCCCATGCCGTTCTTGGTGATGCGGGCGACATAAATATCCGCGCCATTCACGCGTGGGTCGCGCCGCCGGGCGTCCCACCCTTTACCCGTCTCTCTAGGGTAGCAACAACTCGTCTCCGTTGCAGACGACCGCGACGTCGATCCACCGCCCCCGCATTCTGCGCCGCTAACAGACGCACTGCCTCTAGAGGTGTTTTGCGGCGTACGAGACCGCCGCTTGCTCTTGCACTTCGGCGAGTGTTGACAATGAGCATCCATGGTGCCTTGAAAGCCACCACCGCTCAGGACCCGCGCTCCCTTTTGTCTGGTGGTCTTTTGTTCGATGTTCTGGGGGAGCGCCGTGTGCTTTTGTAGACTGTGGAACCCGCCACTCCACCCCTTGAACCTGCTTCTTGAAGGAAGGTGACATGCCCGTGAGGTTGAAGATCGCGTGCATCTCAGCGTGCATGGACACCGGCTGCAAACCGTGTAAGGCACCAAGACTCATACCTAAGGTCTAATTGAGGAACACAGACCTTGCGGTGTCCTTGCGTCCTGACCTCCGCCCCGTCGTAGTGCGGACGATGATGGTTGTACCCCGACGAAATGACCTTCCCACCCTTAACCATAACAGCACCAAGGGTGAAGCACATTGGACTCTTCGAGGCAGCCTCAGCACACTGCGTCAAGTAAAACTGCGTCTTGTTCATGGTGAGTAGTAGGATAATGATGGTAGATGCTGATGCTAGTGTAACATTGTCAATAGTCGGTACGATCCGGTACACTCGCAGTGCTCACTCTGTAATGGTTCACTGGGTGCGTAGTTTCAAAACTAGTTGCGAGAGACCAAGTCGACAAGACTTGCACAATGCAAAAAACGACTAGTTGTTCAAGGAGTCAGACGAGCAATATGGACAATTTATTTAATATCTTCGACTGAAGTCAAGATCGTCACACCCGTCACACTGTATTAGCGCCCATCTAACCGCGATCGTTTGTTGCCGCACTCCTGCAGCTCAAGCATCAAGCAAGTTATGTACCACCAAGCGGATAAACACGCGGCCTGAGACACTTGACAATCTATACCATGCATGCGGTCCTAACTAGGCACCAGCCGAGAGCTTACTCGGACAGATAACATTAGGAAACCAAAGGACACTCCAGTACTTACGACACCCTAGTCATCGCTGGAGGGTATCGCCAACAATATATAAGCATACTGCAAGATCAATCGGCCTTCTTGTTAGATACGTCTCCATTCGCCTTGTTGAACTCAGTCGCAAGTCTGTCATACTCCTTCGCATTCTGTTCTGCCTGCTTTTTCACAATTTCTATGCCAGGCCCCTCAGCGCATGCTTACAGATAAACAGTGCTAATAATCACCATAGTCCTTGGTCTTCTCCTCGCTAGCAGCGAGCTTCCGCTTGAGCTCTTCAATTTGCTTGGCCTGGTCCTGTGAGGAGATCTGGCCGCGGGAGGCCTTGCTCACGTCCTGCTTCAGCTTCGCATACTCCTCTTGCGTGTGAATGAGGTCGAGGAGGATGTAGAACGTGCGAGTGAGGACTAATGAAAGGAAGAGGGTAAATCCGGTCAAGTAGGTGTTCCGTTGTGAGCTGTGCAATAATGAGAACGCGTTCGTCGCTGCGGAGTAACACGCGTGACACTTACTAGAATTTCCGTGCTGCAAAGTTCGTCTCAGAACGGACGTCCTGCATACCAGACCCGCTAGTCTTCGCCAAGTCTGACTCGGCCGATACCCTAATCATACGTTGGAACGCATCGACGAACAAAATGCCCACGAATCTGCAAAATCGCGTGGTCGTGAGACCTGACACGTCGGACGGGTAATAAAATAGCGTACATGAAAGAGATCTTGACTGCATACGCGAGTTTCGCGACGAGGGGGCTTTCGGACAGGAAGCGGAAGAACCGCTTTCTGACACTGTGTGGCAAGGGCGCGACGAGGATGCAGAAGGTCACGATCTCCGCCGCTAGGAGCATAAAGGTGAGCGAGTAGCTGCGCCAATTAGTCACTTCATTCGCCACTGAGACGAGGACATACTAGATAGTCATCTTGTTCAAAGTGCTGAGCGTGAGTAGGTAGAAGGATTATGACGCTTGTTAGAGGTCGTGGACGTTGAAAAGTCGCGAGGGAGCTGTGCCACAGGTCTGGTCTGAGGCCACGTCTCCACCGTGCGCCGACGTCATCTTACCTTTGCGAGAGTCCGGCTCGCATCCTTCCTTTCTCGGTCCCGTTCTGGTCCGTCCGCCGGTGCTCACGTGCCAAGACGCGTGTGGAACTCAGACTGGCAGTGGGACGCGCGTTGAAGGGAGAAATCTTGCAGAAACCAAATCTAGTGGCACGAAAGTCCCCTACTTACGTTTCCCTCCCTCCTACAATCACTCGAGGATCCATTATTCCTGACCATCTTGCGTGATGGCACCGCTCTCTGTGAAGATTAAGCACGCCGGAAAAGTGCACGACGTACAGCTCGATCCTGAACAGTCTCCGACGATCTTCAAAGATGCCGTCTACCAAGTGACCGGTGTACCGCCAGACCGTATGAAGGTCATGATTAAGGGAGGGGTGCTCAAGGCGCGTGAATGTATATTTTCATGTCAGAAGTGTGTTGACGTGATCATCGCTTTCAGGATGACACGGAGTGGAAGAAAGTTGGCCCCAAGGAGGTGAGCGCACAGGTTGCTTTCACTAGCTGGGTTGGAGACATGCGTACTGAGGATTTGACCCAATTATGAAGGGCCAGACATTTATGGTGATTGGTGCCGCTGGCGAGCTGCCCAAACCTCCAGAGAAGCCGGTCGTCTTCCTGGAAGGTATGTTCTCGTGATGTCCCATATATCGTCTTGTCTCTCTTTGATCCCTCTTGCGATGCTTTTTTATTTTTATTATTATTACTTCTGTCTCGTTCTGAGCATCGCGTGTCGCGTCAAAGTTAGAATAGCTAATGACACGAGGTTGTAATAGACATGGATGATACGTCCCTCGCAGAAGCTGTAAGCCTCACATGCTTAATGTGTTCAGTTTTTTGTGATTATTCACCTTCGCTTTGGTAGCTGGCCCTCCCGGTCGGGTTGAAGAACCTCGGAAACACATGTTACATGAATGCGACTTTGCAAGCACTGCGTGCCATGCCCGAATTGCAGACAGCCCTCCAAACGAATGCGCCGTCAGGTCTACCATCTGCTCTCGGTAGTCTCTACCAACAGATGTCCAGAACAACAGAGAGTGTTGTCCCCGGTCAATTCCTTACTGCTCTCCGGCAGGCGATTCCTCAATTTGCTGAGCAGAGCCGAGGCGGGAAAGGGATTCTCGGATCTGCGAGGTATGCGCAGCAAGGTATGCTACGTGACATGCTTTGGACGTCTCGATGAATGAATTTTATACTTCCTAGATGCCGAGGAATGTTGGGTGCAACTGACGAACTCGCTGAGGGAGGTCTCGATCCCTAGCTCTTCGTCGGACGGTGCTTCGGTTTCTCGGAAGTTTGTTGAGCAATACATGACAGGCGAGATGCGCCGGGAGTGAGTATTGAGCAGCTCCATACGAGTCCGATCATTCATCGGGGACTGTAGACTGAAGTGCGACGAGGCACCGGATGAACCATCATCAGTCTCGTTCGAGAAGGTCCTGAAGATCGAATGTAATATCTCTATTACGACAAACTACATGCTTCAGGGCATCAAAGACGTAGGTCTTGATCACGCGACTATCGCTAAACTCTAGCTCACCTTCACTGCATAGTCACTAAACCAGAAAATCGAGAAGATGTCGCCATCGTTAGGTCGGGACGCTCAATACACTTCTACATCTCGCTTATCGCGACTGCCATCGTACCTCACCGTACACATGGTGCGCTTCGCATGGCGGACGGACATAGGAAAGAAAGCGAAGATCATGGTCAGTGCTTGTTCTCATTTCCATCGTGGGCGACGTCCTGACTTCTACGTTATATAGCGCAAAGTCAAGTTTCCAACCGACTTCGACGTGCTCGACCTCATTACTGACGAGCTGAAAGGCAAGATGATGCCGCTCGTAACTAAATTCCGGGAAATCGAGGGCGAGCGCTCCGAGCGGCGGAACATTCGCAAAAAGACAGCTCTTAAAGCGGCGAAAGACCAAAGGAACGCCACTGCCGGCGACGCGCCCGCAGAATGTGAGCATCGCATCCAGATGTGGCAAGGTGATCCGAGGGCTGGGCTAATTTTGGGATATGAAATTCAGCGTCTTCGACACCTGCACCGGCGGAGGGCGAGGCTAATGCGATGCAGGTGGATTTGGAAGACGAGTCGGTTTATCGGGAGAGGGAGAGACAGCAGCTCGAAGCCCTTGTGCATCCAGACCTGCAAGCGGACGTTGGATGCAGCTTGATTGGGCAGTATGAGCTCATCGGTGCGCCCTTCAATTGATTCGCGCACCATGCCCATCTAATACCGATGCTGGGTTCCATAGCGATTGTCACGCACAAGGGTGCTGCCGCGGATTCTGGACACTATATGGGCTTCGTGAAGAAGAGTGCCATCCAGAATCAAGTCACGTCCGACGGTGCTTCCGGTGCAGCCGGATCGGCGGCGAGCGCGCAGACCCTGGAGGAGGAGGACTGGTACAAGTTCGACGACGACAGGGTGTCCATCTTCCCGAAGGAGAAGCTCGCGACCCTGGACGGTGGAGGAGAGGACTCGTCAGCATATGTGCTGTTATACAAGACGAAGCCGCTGGCGTAGGTGGGCGTGCTGAAGTAAGGCTGTGTTGTGGTGTACTCTTAATGGAAGGCGTTTGCATGGACTACGGCGAAACGAGGCCGGTGCGCGTTGACATGGACAGGTGCCTTACCCTGCTGCATGCCGTGTGTGGCAGAGGCGCCTTATGGGTTGTCAGCAACTGGACCTTTCAAAGCCGTCAGTAAGCTGCTTACATAGCAGGGCTGGCCAAGGGCGACGCTGCCACGACGACGAGATTTCCTGATCAAACTATGATCGAAAGCTGATCTTGATCGTGTTGCACTGTACTCGGACTGTCCTGGACTGTACTTACCAGTTACCACAGCAAGTTAAGGTTCTGAGTATGCTGATCCGTTCATGCCTTCTCCTCGCCTTCTCCAACGCCTTCTCCAACTAGCGGGGAAGGCCAAAGCACAGGCGAACCGCAATTCTGACGCCATATGTAGGGTGCGTTCGATGGCATGCTCAGTTATGGCGATGTTGTTTCACGTTCTGTGGCTCGTATTACAGCCTCGCCATGATACACTACCGGGGCTAATCCACTCATCTCCGGAGGCAGGTGGCGATCACTACCAATTCGCAACAAAGGGACGGCGTTCACCCCGACGCCTTGTGACAGTGACATGAAGGTGCAGGGACGGTGCTGTGGACTTGTCTCTCGTCAGAGTCTTGACGTTAAGTACCGTCGAGCTCACGCAATCTGAGGCCAGATCTTGGTAAGCGGCTGATATGCAAACCTAGTACACAGTCGCTCCCAACAGTATATATACCTACAGCTCCAGCCTCCAACTCTCCACAACTGCTCGAACCCCTCACATTTACAGCTTTCTCAAAACAATCGATTATCCCCGGCGATGTCTACCAAGTTGAGCAGCGCATCCTATACCGTCGTCCTCGTCGGCGCGACCGGTGGCCTGGGTACGTCTGCTGATTGTTTTGCCGCTCCCCACCGCTCACGGGTGCCGACCCACAGGCGGCGATGTCGCCAGTGTCTACCTTTCGTCCTACAAACGGTTCTTCTCGCGTATCGTTGTCACTGCCCGCGACACGACGACTCCCGCAGCGAAGGCCCTCGCCGAGAAGGGAGCCGAGCTCGCAGCCATTAACACCGGCGCAGACGCCGTCGCATCCCTCACCTCTGTCTTCCAGGGCGCGCACGCCGTCGTGAATGTCCTCGGTCATGCGCCGGATGAGTTCCGCGATGCCGTTGGCGAGGCTGCAGTCAAGGCCGGCGTGAAGGTGTACTTCCCGTCAGAGTTTGGCATGTAAGTAAAACCACTTTTACAACGCTAGGTTCGCTTTTCATCGATGCCCGTACAGAGACCACCGTGTCAACAACTTTCCGGGTTGGGACGACGCCGACTGGATCTCTAAGGGTACGCATACCCGCAAGTACCGCCAGCTCGGCGCTGGCAAGACGAGGGTCGTCGCTCTATACAACGGAATCTTCCTCGAGATCCTCCTGGGCCCTTGGTGTATGTCTCCTATCACCCCCCTCCAGCACCTTCACTGACCGCTGACCATAGTCGGCTTCGATACCGCAAACCTCAAGTACACCTGTGTCGGCTCGCCTGACGCGAGGACCGCCACTACCGCGAAGGCCGACATCGGCCGTGTGCTCGCCGAGCTCACCCTCCTCTCCTTGAACCCCCAGACGGAGTCCAGCGTGCCCGACGACGTGTACATCGCCGGTAACCTCGTGAGCTACCACCACATCCGCGACATCGTCCAGAAGGTTCGCAATGAGCTCGGTGTGGAGCCGAAAGGCGAGATCAAGGTCGAGAGTAGCATTACGGTGGAGGCCTACAGGGCCAAGCTCAAGGAGGAGCAGCTCCAAAAGCCGAAGGAGAGCCCTATCGACCACCTCAAGTAAGTGATCGTATTGAGATGTGCCATGTGAGTGATACTGACGGAGGTTGCAGGGCGATCATTGCTGAGGGCAAGCTTGACTTCTCTAAGAACCACAACGAACTCGTCAACCCTGGTCAGAGCGTGTGGAAGTGGAAGACCCTTGAGGACTATGTCCGCGAGGCTGGCGGGAAGCCGTTCTGCTGAGCAGTGTATTACGAGTCCATCACCTGTACAAATACGCGAACGAATACCATGTGGCAGGATCTGTTGTTACACCCATAGCTGCCCAGCAGACGTTCGAACGCCGACCTACATCAGGGCTGCTGAGCGTTTTGTAACTTCACATTGTACCGTGAACAACGAAGATGGATACAGCATTATGAATTAGCGGACTGGAAGACCGAGACTCGAAGCCCTGCATTTCTGAGTGTACATCATCACGCGGAATGACTGTCGTACTGCTCAAAGCGTGGGTCAGTGGCGCTGGGCGGGCATGATCATGATGAAGCGCCGTGCCTTCCTCTGTTCCTCCTCGGAGTCGCACGGCGGTCTGGAGTCAACGGCGCCCATCGCGTGTGTGTCGTCAATGTTTTACTTCAAGTGCACCGCCTCACGTCCCGCAGAGGTCTACACACGACCTCGCCTGTCCTGCAACCACCCCCCCTAAAGCCGCGCCTAGCAGGAGAGCATCTGGCCAATTCCTCGCTATGAGCGATCCACTGAACACGACGTGGCCAGAGGCTGTGACGGTAGTGCAGCTGGAGGAGCTGAGACGGAAGAAGCTGGACGCAGAGAAGGATCGCGACCTGTTCCGCAGCCTGTACAGCAAGGCCTCCGCACACGCGAGCGAGGTCACGAAGGAGAACAACGAGCTACTTGAGCGTGCAGAGCGCGCGGAGGCGCAGGTGAAGGACGGGCTCGCCATGATCAAGGGCATGTACCATGAGCGAATCCGCCTGCTCGAAATGGAGGTGCAGAAGTGGCAAGGCCAGGCGGCGTTGCTCGCGACGCGGGACCAGCGCACGGCTGCGGACGACGAGCTGAGGAAGCGTGCAGCGGCAGAGCCGGAGCTGCGGGCGGAGAACGAGAGGCTCAAAGCCATGTTGTGGAAGCTGCAGGATGACTATGACCACATGGAAGCGACCCTTGCACAGATTGGCGAGCAGGAGCTGGAAGACCCTGCCCCGCCGACCCTGATGCTCGAAGTCCCTGATGGACGGATACCGCTTGCCATTGGGGCTTTTTCTCCGTAAACTCAGGTGGTGAGCTGAGGGTGGGCGTCAAACTGTTGGGTTGACCAGCAACTACTCACTTGATGAAGTTCAGTTTTCTCGGAAATGTATCGATATCTACATGTTCGAACGCCGTCCACTGTATGGTCCAGAGACGCCTCACAGAGCATTCATATATGATGAGATGCTATATCTATCAGACCACAACCTCCTCGTTCTCGATCTTTCGAGTGCGCATGCAACACGCGAGGAGTCGCAAGAGGTGCTGCAGGCTGGACATAAGGCTGCGTTCGCGCGCATACATATTGGCAGTTGCTTGCCCTCACGGTTGTAAGCATTCGCCACTTTGTTCGGGTTACGTGACGGCATTCACCAGCCTCTAGAGCGCTTTTCCGAACCCTAGTCCGCAGTTATCGTAACCTTTGACGAGGATGAGGACGTTGAATGGGAAAGAACGAAGAAAAAGACGAAGACAGGAAGCCGCGGATGTGGAAGATGAAGGCGGAGGAGGATTCGGCGATTGGAGTCGGAATCGATCCCTTCCTGTCCGCCCGACCTGGCACATCACCTCTACTAACCCGACAGCTCCACTCTGCTTGCACCGCTATATCGTACCCGACTTCACTCCCCACATACCCGACTTGTGATGTTGCGAGCATGGTGGGGCACGACTGAGCCAAAGCGCCAACTGACGTAAGGGGCATCGGCACCGTCGCAGCAGCGGAAGTTGGTCCAGTACGTGTTCCATGTACGCATTAATGCTCGTGTCTCTATACTCTCGTCAATACAGCTAGTGAAGGCTATCGTGCGTCCCGACAGATTATCAGGCGTTAAGGCCTAAGGGTTGGGTCTGAAGTGACGGCTGTCAGGGACCTAAATGGTATTCTTCTGGGCAACATCGCCTCGATCAGGCTGAGTGACATCACTAAGCTCAGTGGTTCAATGTGCCCTGAGAACTTCTATTAGGAACACCTCCATGAAGCACGGCTTTGACGCGCTCTGCAGCGCCGCACCGCAGTCGAAACCGGCGATGTCATTGGTGTCGTCAAGTTGCCCTCGGCCTCAGTTCAGTTAATGCGTGTGTATAGTCGCATTTATTATGCATCGTTGTCGTGTTCTATACACACTGTAGCAGTTTCCCAGTCGAGTATTGGCATCCGTCGGTGACGAATAACCCTAAGCCGTTTCAGATATCAGTCTTGTCCGTTACGCGTTAAGTGTCAAGCAGTGGCTTCATATCTTGTAGAGGCGCGATTGGCATGGTCGCGCTTCTTCTCCCTTCAGTGGACTATGTTCGTGGCCTCGCATGAGTTCTCTTTCCAGTCTTAACAGGACAGTGAGACCTAACCATTAAATGCTGTACTGTCCCACTGCTTGTCTCGGGAAGGATTACATTGTCCAAGAGGAATCCACTACATCAGTCCATGAGAACCCGAGACGAGTCATGCCAGCCACTCGGACATGATATCGGCCTGCAGATCTCAGTCTTATTACCGCCTCGAGTCAAGAAGGCACATAGGATCTCAACGTTCCCCCCACCGAGCCCAGGTGGACTGTGAGGGACTCTAGGCATGGCGGGGCGTGCTCTGTGAGTCACCAATGCGAAGAGCAGCAACACATGACAAGACGGTGCATGAGAATCGTAGGGCGTATCTTGCTATCCCGCCCCAGCACCTCTATACCACTGCACCACACCGTTCTCGCCGCCCGTGACGAACGCTCCCGCCGAGTTGTTCGCCACAGGACGCGGACGCCATGATACACCCCACACCTCGCCCGTCTCTTGCAGTGTACTTACCGCAACTCGTGCGGCGAAGTCCCACACCTTGACCGACTTGTCGGCCGATCTGTGCGCGGGTTGTTCAGTGCATGTACACCATGCTCAAATGCATGCATTGGTGAGGGCGACGTACCCAGATAGCGCCAGACGTCCATCAGGCGAGATGTCCGTGCTCAGTACCCATGACGAGTGTCCCGAGAAAGTCGCGACGGCGCCAGAGCCCTGCTTCCCCGACGGTGAGAGTCGGACATCGTGTAGAATGAGTCGCTTGTCTTCTGACGCGGAGATAAGTAGCTGCGGTGGCGTTAATTTTTTATCTAGCTGGCAGAGGGACTGTAGACATACGCTGGAGTCGGCGGACCACGCGAGTGAGCGGACGGCCATCGCGTGTGTTGTGTATGTGACTGACAAGGCGGCCGACGCGATGTCGAAGATAAAAATCTGGCCGGTCTCAGATGACATAGCGATGCGCTTGCCGTCCGGGCTCTATGAAATAAACAATAGTGAATGTATCAGTAAGTAATAACCACACATTTGTTTGAAATGGAGTAGCGCGAGTGGACAGAGGACAAACACCAATCACGCCTGATTGCATGCATGGGGTCGACTGGCAATGGGGTGGCACGTACATATTTGCAGAACATCCCAAACTTGCTTCGGCCACTGATAAGTGATCCGCGGCACTCGCCAAACGAGTCTCGCTCCGTCGAGTGGATGATGACATTGCCAGAGCCACCCGTGGAAGCATACGTCTGCCCATCGGGGCTCAGGGAGACTGACCAAGCTGGCGGTGTAGCGAGTAGTCAGTATCCTCTCGTAGACAAGGATACGTGCGCTCGCAGCGGAACGAGATGATCGACGAGAGTGACGGAGAGAATAAAAACTCACAAGGGTCGACCTGCTCGCTACCGGACCGCGCGTAGCTCTCAAATCTTCCCTCCACCTCTCCGCTCTCTAAGTTCCATAGGCACGTAAGACCCTCCAGGCTGTTGTACACGACACGTTTCCCCATCGTATCGGCGTCTAGCGACACGAGACCTTGTGTGTGAGGTGGCTGAGCTCGGAGAATCTGTCCGGAGGTCGAGTCCCATTGCTTGATGGTGCCATCGGCAGACGCAGTTATAACGGTGCCAGCATTCGTCCACACAGTGCCCCATACCGCATCCGAGTGCGCTAGAGACACCAGACATCAACGACAGTAGTGACTCTGTCGGCGGAGGACCTACGTTCGCTGCAGTCATACGCGTGCAGGAAAGCGAGGCTCTGATGGGAGTCCGTGAGGCATCGTTTGCTGAGATTACTCAAGAGTCAAGACATACCATAGTTATAGTTCAGCACGTCTTCATCGCATCCGCCATTACACGCGTTGAGCGCAAGTGCATCGTGCCCGGTGACAGCCGGCGGAGTTTAAAACATCACTTATATACTTGCACACCCGGCGAACTCTGTTTTTCCTCACATCAACGAAAGCGGACGAAGACATCAGACTATTTCAACTCGTGCACAAAGTATGTCGTCGTGCTCTGATTATCGCTGTGTGTCTGACGAGTTCTTAGAGCCGACATGTCTGACGCTGGAGATGACATTCCCGTTGAGGAGGTGACCGTTGAGGCCGAGCCGGTCGCTGATGCACCCAAGGCAAAACTATCGGTCGAGGACGCTCTTCAGGCACATAACTTGACTAGTCTATATCGACTTCGTCTGACTTTTTTGCTTTTCAACAGCAAGTTTTGAAGAATGCGCTCAAGCATGACGGCCTCGCCCGCGGTCTGCGCGAGTGTGCCAAGGCCCTCGACAAGCGGCAGGCTCATCTTTGCGTCCTCGTTGAAGCCTGTACCGAGGCGGAGTACATCAAGCTTATCGAGGCTTTGTGTGCCGAGCACAAGATCAACCTCATCAAGGTCGGTGACGCCAAGGTCCTCGGCACTTGGGCTGGTCTTTGCAAGATTGACCGCGAGGGCAACCCGCGCAAGATTGTCGGCTGCTCGTGCGTTGTCGTCAGGGACTACGGAGACGAGAGCGAGGGTCTCCACGTCCTCCTGGACTATTTCAAGAACCGGTAATGGTGAGATTTTGTCCGTTGGCCGAATGCGGGTTCTTTGAGATGACAAACAGACTCCCTCAACGGAGAACTTTGTTCATTGAGGATCAAGTCTAACCGGAATCATTATATACTAGTCTGACATTCTCTTCGATTGCATGGATATGAACAGTTGCTAACAGTTCGTCTGTAGGATTTTGCCGCTTCCTGGTGCAGCTTCAGTGTTCCATGTACTGTGCATAAAATATTTACGTCGCATTGCTGTTTTATGACACAGTAACAATTCACAACTGCCTTGTCATTTTCCATGCCATACACATTTCACTGAGCCTGCAGCATGAATATGGGCTCACCTGTCAGTGCAGAGTCTTGGTGTGAGGTTTGAATCTCATTGGCATTTTGGCTTTGGTGTAAAATTCCTTGCCTTCATCTGGTCTATGTTGGTTCCTCTTTGCTATCCAACCAACTGCATGTGGATGCAGACATTCAGACATGCCGAGGATTTAAGCACTACCTTACAGTATTACAGTGTCTGTGTGCCACTGGCATGACTAGTGCATATGCAAAAAGAACTGATGCAATTGAATGATATCACAGGACTTGTTGGGCATGTGCGGAATGTCCGTGCGCTCAAAAGTATTGGCAAAAATGAAACGACGCCAGCAAGATTCGAACTTGCGCCCTCAAAGAGGAACAGATCAATTCAGTCCAGTTCAGTTTGAAACAAGACCAATTCTAATCTGTCGCCGTAACCACTTGGCTATAGCGCCCTAATTTTAACCCTACTTAACTAGTATTCTATATCATGTATACTAAAGCATGCTCACGTGACACTATGGGCTGCTAATACCGGCCGCCATTCATAGCGCAGTTGTAGCTCTTATACCGAGGTGTGCAGATTGTAGCATCTGATATTTACATTGCGGTGAAACCTCAGCAGCTCTCAATTCAAACAAGTCAGATAATGTTGCGCGTCATATAAAACGCATTGTGGGACTTTGAGAGTAGCGCGTGAATTAACGCGCCTGTGGCACGCGTTTGATCACATTGGTTCCTGGTTTTGTACCGCAACGCGTTCAGGTGCCACATCGTTCAAAACCTCTTCTCTCTCATCCCTAGTTTTCCACCTCATCCCACCTTCATCCTCAATAATGGCGCGAGCCACACGGTCTCGGCGCCAATTGGCGCATTCGCAACCCTCCCAGTTGCAGCCCCGCCGTGGTGTAGCGAACGGTCGGTCACAGCACATGGAAGAGGACGAGGACGACAAGGACGACGACGTCGATGCAGGCGGTGATATCGACGAGGATGCGATGGACGTCGATGGCGATGGCGCAGAAGACGGCGACTT
This sequence comes from Fomitopsis pulvina, assembly GCA_964035675.1. Classification (NCBI taxonomy): domain Eukaryota; kingdom Fungi; phylum Basidiomycota; class Agaricomycetes; order Polyporales; family Fomitopsidaceae; genus Fomitopsis; species Fomitopsis pulvina. Next base: position 864,334 of record OZ037965.1, on the reverse strand, counting down.
GCAGAAAGAGCTAGACAGGAAGGCGGGTGACCTTGCGCGGCTTGCGCTGTTTGCGGAGAGCAGGCCGACCCCATTGAAGAGGGACGAGATCTCGAAGAAGGGTACGCTCTATGTTCACGTTTTGTTTGCGTGCAAACATTGGCCACGAAGCCAGTTCTTCGCTTAACCTATGTTGTCTGATTGCCATGCGCTAATCGTATGCTAATACGGTCTCACAGTGCTTGGCTCAAGTTCACGACAGTTCAACGTGATCTTTAACCGCGCTCAAGAGCTCCTACGAAAAACATTCGGGGTCGAGATAGTTGAACTCTCATCCCGAGCCGCCCTCGCTCAAGACGGCGACGAGCCCGAGCCCACCGCCAACGGTGTCGTCAACGACAACGAGGGCGGTAAGAGGGGCAAGAGGGGCGCAGCCGCGGGCAAGAAGGCTCCCGCGGGCGGTGCAAAGACATACATCGTCCGCTCTCTGCTCGACCCGTCCGTCATCGCGCATGCGAACGCGCCCGATCGCCAGCTGCGCCAGCTCGAGAACGCGCCGGCGGGGATCACGAGCGCGGAACTCGCCGATCTGTACGACGCCGCAGAGAATAGTGATGACGACAACGCCACGGAGAAGTACACCGGGAGCATCCTAGCGTGGGAGCGGAGCGACGAGCCCGCGAGCATCGGCGTACTCTACGTCGTCCTCGCGCTCGTTCTCGTCGAGGGTCGAGTGATCAGTGATCGTACGTTCCATGCATCTCCGCGTGGGATTCTGGTCGAACACATCCCACACAGACGAGCTGCGCCAGATCCTCAAGCGGATGCGGCTGGGCCCCGGCGCAGAGGTTCCGCTCACCGCGCGGGCGACGGCGCCGTTCACGGTCGACCCGCTGCTCATCTCCTTCGTGCGGCAGGGCTACCTCGACCGGCAGCGCACGGGTGACCTCGGCAAGGCCAAGGCCAAGCGTGGGCGAGGCACGCAGGTCCCGGGTGGCGGTGCGGGTGGTGCGGCAGCGAGCGAGGAGCAGTGGGAGTGGCGCTGGGGGCCGCGGGCGCACGCAGAGGTCGGAGAAAAGGCCATCGGGCGATTCATCGCAGAGTTTATGGTCGACGTGGAGATGCGCGGCCCAGCAGCCGCGGGCGAAAGCGACGAGGACGCAGGCGAGGAGGACGGCGAAGAGAGAAAGAAGAGAGTGCAACGAGTGTACAATGGTGTAGAGCGGGCGGCGGCAGGGGCGGCTTTGCAAGATGTAAAGTAGACAGCAACAAGTCGAGTGGCTGGGTTGGTGACCTCTGTGTTGTGCCTTTGCTACATCAGCAACATTCTTCCCCACCTAGTAACAAGTTCATACATATTCTCGGTGACCACCGCGCATCTGCTCATAGGCTTGGCATGGTGCTGTACGACCCACATCGTGCCTCTCGTTTTCGCTGCGACGAGACGGTGATAGTGCCACGACAGACTGTCACTGGCATGGCAAGGACCGCGAAAGGTCAGATAGTGAACTGGCTCATAGTGTCCCCGGTTGTTGAGCTTTAAAGTATAGTTGATCAGCGATATACAGTACGTGAGATAAACGATCATGCATGTGTGCAGAATGATCGTATGATTATAGCCGACAGTTGAATCTGAGTCAACCAACACCAAACTCACAATGTGAAGTACAGTGTTATGATTTGTGCCAGTGCGCATCGAGACGACAGCAAGCCATTGTTCGCGCGCTCTTCTAAGACTGAAACGCACCCACAATCATGTCGCCTAGGACGCATGCTCACACCCATCGCTGCACCACGACCGCATTCACAAGCCCCGCCTGCTGCACTGTCTGCGCGTCGTTCTCGAGCACCCGCGTCGGGAACGTCGTCTGGATCGTATATGGTCGTGTCAGGTTCTCGGGGCGACTTCTGCGGTCACACACCCATCAGCACTGGCACGCACGCCGCACGACCCACAATACTCACGCATTGATAAAATTGCGGATATCACCCACCGTGTGCGTCAAGTTCATCCGGCACACGAGCCGTGTCCCGTCCGCGAGCCGCACCTGCACGCTCGTCGTCGGGAGACTCTGGTCCACCTCGAACCGCGTGTGGATGTTCTCCGCTGAGAGCGCCGCACCGATACTTGCCGATGAGGCGGCGGGTGTGTGGCTGGAGGCTGAGGGCCCGCCGAGGGCCACGACAGAGGGCGCGGGCGAGCCAAGGCGGTGACCTTCACCCGAGAAGGTGCTATGCGCACTTGGCGTCGGCACGTAATCGTCGTTCAGTCGCTTCACCACGCGCAGCTCGACGGGCTGGCCCGGCGCGACGTTCAGGATGTGCGGCGGCGCGCGGCTGTGCGGAGACGTGTCACTGTGGGTGCGGAGGCAGGTAAGGGGCAAGACTTACCCAGAGTTTATCTCGGCGAGGACTTGCGTGTTGTTCTGGTCGTCGTAGCGCATAAGATCGCCATCCTCGATGCTGAAGCCGTCCCGCCAGAAGGTGAGGTGCCGGATGGCGGTCTCTTCCTCTGGTTCTGTGCGTTACTGGGCGTGAGCCTGCAGATCGCCTGAAGGGAAGGTGACATACGCGCAGATGCATTCGGGTCAGGAATGAATGTGCTCTCGACTTCGTCGCTGCCGAGAGTATGTCCACCCCCACTGAACATCGTTGATCGCGAACTTGTAGCCTCCGGTGGCGGACCCGCCCTTGAATGAAGAAGTTAGCGAGCTTGCTCTCACATCTAACAAATTGACAGCCCAAATTAGCCACTTGGAGGCGTATTCAAAATCATGAGACTGGAACCACTGGAGCAATGCCAGCATTCAGCAGCAGCAGCAGTTACGTCGCAAAACGATGCCCCGCAGCAATGTGGCAAACAGCTTACGACGCCCTGGTGACTGCGTGGACATCCCCGGTGTGAGATCATTCCACTATTTGGCTAGATACAGCCCGTTCAGAACCAGGTCGAGTGTCTGAGTTATGCGGGGATCGACTGCATGCACTCCGGAAATCCGGTCTGAAGTGCAATCCAGTATTCTTATGCAAGCGTAGTGGTGGAGTACGAGGTCAACGAAAGTGGTCCAAGGCAGTGTAAGTTCAGCCCAAACTTTGGCGCTGCCCACTACAACCTAGATGGGCGCCTCAGGTCTGATATTCCTGATTCCTACCCCGCTAGGCCGAAATACTGCGGTGAGACCCAGATAAGATTTGGTCACTTCATATGTCCTATCGCTTTGACTCACTAAGACCATAAACTCAGCGACGTGGTCGGTTTCGATGCGTGCACCGCGAGTGGCAGTTTTGTTTCAGAAGGAGAAGAAGTTGGACGAGAGACGTACTCGGCTGCGCGATGTAAAAGATCTCTCACCAGGTTTCCACCTGGGACTGCAGTGGGTCTGTCCGGATTCTGGACTGATATACCGCTACGAGATGTAGATGCGATCAGCCGCGACACCTTGCAGGCCGCAGCTGACGTACCTGCGTTCGCCGCCTGCAAACCAACTCTCACCCTCCTGGCCAGCGTTCTCGTCCTCATCGTCTTCGTCGTCGTGCACATGTCCGTGTCCGCCGCCGGGCGGCATGGCAGGGCCGCTGCTGCTCATGTCGCGGAGGGTAGCAACTCGCGGTCCTGAGTTACTTCTTCCTCTGCAGTCATGGCGGTCGCGTGGTGAGCGGGCATCGTGGAAGAAGAGCGGGAGCCTTACGACGAGGAAGAGCCAGAGCTGCCCCAGCCGCCGACGCGGCCAATCTGGCCTGAGGGACGGCTCCAGACCTTGGCGGGACGTGGTTGTTCTCCAGACATTCCTGCGATCTGTGAATGGAGTGTGTAATGGATGGCAGGTCAGAGGAGTGAATGAGTGAAGGGGCGTCAAGTCGACACGCAACGCGCGTCCATTGCGCACACGTGATGGAGCAAAGGAGGCGCGTCTGACTGCAACAAGTTTGCAAGTCTGAGTCCAAGCACCGTCACACTACCAATACTAATTACATAGTACTGGAGGCTACTGGATGCATGTGTCGCGCTGTCCGGAATGACCAGCTGCATGTACCGACCATAGCCTGATGACTTGTCACTCGCACCACTATCACTCACCCTGCTCTCCGCAACCTGCGACACCGCCCTCTACCATCGCCAACCACCTTTCTTGAAGAAAGTTCTTCTTCGGACCTCAGAACAGGATGGAGGGAAGCACCATACCGTTTAGACCAGACTGCCAACCACCCAGACATTGGGACCCGTGGAACATACCGAGGGTGGCTCTGACGAAGAATGGGACAAATGAGTCTAATTGATGGGGCCCATTCACTCTACTGGGCGATACGACGCCTCCTCAGACTCCTCAACGAGTGTTGTGCGAATAACTCCGTCCCTTGCTTGAGTTAGTCGAAATCTTCTCGGCACGCCGAACGGGCGGATATATTTGCGCGAGGAATGCGCCTCGCTGTACGAGCAGATAGATTATCGTGTCTCACAACAGACAGGTGAGTGCATAGTACCGTAGTGACCGAACAAGTGTATCTTGGTGAGTGCATTACCTTCCCAGCGATCGATACAATGACCATTGTGATAGGAGTCGTACAGTACTCTATCGTCCTCGCACTGTTGCGACGCCGGACGATGGGCGAGTACGTGTTCTTTTCGACTTTGTGGCCGGAAATCGGCATGTGGGAGAAGGGGAAGAAGGTAGGATTCAGTCCCCGCTGTGATTTCCTGGTAGTCGCGTCCCATGTGTGGTATCTCCAGTACCCAGCACCAATCTCCTATTAGGGGACAGTGCCTGTACTAGACGCAAGCCGGGAGAAAGAACTGGAGGGGGTCTTGAGGTTGTTCAGCCCATACTCTTCCCAGTTCTCACCGCCTCCCCAGATGATATTGCAGTGAACAAAAAAGTGGTTATGTAGAGACCTGCAGTTCTCTCTGAGTCAGGGCAGAACCATTGCCCAACGAGGACTGGAGTTTGCTATACTGTTACGTGCCAACTCGATTGGCTTCCACTGTACCTCTTGCTGTATCACAATCATCGATTTCGAGGTATTCCATAGCACCGGCATCGGCTCCGTGCAACTTGTGCGCCCTTAAGGACAATGTCAATTAGAAGGAAAGGCGACGCGGTAAGCAGCTAACTTATGGTCCTAGTGTGTCCTCGCCACGAATCGCCACTCTGGCAGCAATATTGATCAACGCCATAAAGACGGAGAACACAACTCGGAATGGGCAGTCATTTTAGGGATCCCGTTCGGACCCGCTACTGTATGGCAGGTAAGTTTCCGACATGGTTGACCCTACTGCCCGTCAGATCACAACCAGTACAGTGTCTCGGTACAAGACGAAGCCATTTGATTGGCACCGTCTCAAGGTCTGACCATCATCGTACAGGGCGAAAGAAAAATATAGTACATGTACATGCACAAACAAATCACAGCACGCTCACATCACCGTTATCTTACTGCCCCACCCTACTCCTCTCCATCTCTGTCTTATGCTTCTCGTAACACTCAAGAGTAATACTCGCCAGGAAGCCCGGTATACACTGCTCCTGCTCGACCCAGTACCTCATTAGCTGCGGCAGGTCCTCCGGTCCGCCGTCCCCCTGTGCGACCAGCTGCATCCGCATCCCACCCACGCCTTCGCCACTCCCCGCTGAAGAGGTCGGCTGGAAAACAAACGCCGCGTTCAGGTCGAACTGCGAGGTGACGCGCACCTGCCCGTTCGGATAGAATGCGAGCTTGACACCGAGTATGGAGGCTATTGCCTCGCGGAACTCGGCAGACTTGGACTGAAAGATCTGTGGGTGGTGGGATCAGAATGATGGGTTTGCTTTGAGTTTATATGATAGTATAAGAGTTAACGATAAAGGTGTGGTCCGCCCGCTTCCCATGTCCTACGGTGGGCTGAGGGGAGCTGAGGCGTGGGAGGCGTCGCAACGATTGGGATGTGTACGATAACGTCAGTAGAGAAAATCTACGCACCTGCTGCAGCCTCAACAACCGCTTTTCCTTCGCCTTCAGCTCCCCCTCCAACCTCGTCTTTTCCCGATCTACAACCTCCCAGCTCTCCCTCGGGACCATGCTTTGCGCCTCGCCACTCTCCCCCTCCACTCCAGTCGTCATCCCTTCAACCCGTAAACCCGACTCCTCCAGCTCCTTCAGCCGTCTCATCAATGCCTCGTTCTCCTTCCTGAGCCGATCCATCGCTGACTGGCTCATGTCTGCCCACTGCTGTGCCGGGTTCTCCTTCAAACTAAGTACGCGCACCCCCGGCGGGAGGTGCCGCCCTGCGCCGATTTCGCCGCGGAGCTCAAACAGTGTCTGCTCCAAGTTCTCAATCTTGTCTTCATGCTCGACAGCCACTTTCTCGGATTCCACCAGATCTATCGAGTGAAACGAAAGAGACTGAGTTGCATGCAACCAGGCGGGAGAGATGAGAGATTTACCAGCCTGAAGTCGTTCCTTCGAAGCACGCTCCGTCTCCAACTCTTCCTGGAGCCGCTTGAGTGCGACACTCCCGCCCTTAGGCACCACCTCACCACCACGTTCGTCAAGCTCCTTTTGCAGCTGCTGCATGGTTACCTTGTAATCAGCCACGAGATCCTCTAGATGTTGTACCATCTGTGTAGCCTGTTCATTGTTGCGGCCGCCGCCATGCACAGACTCTTCCGCCGAGTAGCTTGCCTGCACACGAAGATCAGCAGGCTCCCACACTGGGGCATTGCGGTCACAATACACACTAGCATGGCCTGCAGGAATGACACCTCCCGCGCGACGAGCTCCTTCTCGTTGTCCTTCCGGCCGACCTCGTTCTGCAGTGCGCGCACATCAGCATGGAGGGCGTCGACACTCGCCTGCAGTTCCACGCTGCGGCGCTCAGCGTCTGCCAAATCCACACCACGCCGCTTAAGCATCGCACTCGTCGCGCCGTGCTGCTCGAGGAGGCGCGCATACGACAGACGGAGGTCCGCAAGGGACTTGGTTACACCAACCGGTGTCTTCGACGGCGTCGATGATGAGTTATCCGAAGCCCTAGACTCCGTTCCGCACTCAGCATCAAGTAGAGCATGCGACATCCCCGCACGTACCAGCTCTCGCGCTCGCGCCGGGCTGCATCGAGCTCCGCCTCCAGACGAACGACCTTCTCCCTCATCCCCTCGACCCCCGCTGCCCTGCGCTCCAAATCGCGCTTCTGCTCCTTCAGCACCTCCACGCTCGCCTGGCGCTCCTTCAGCGCAGCGAGCTCCGCGCCCATCTTCGCATTCTTCGCCTCGAGCGTGCGCATGTACCCCGCCTGGCGGCTCAGCTCCTCGCGGACGACCGCCCACGTCGCCTCGTCGCTCTCGCGCCGCTCGAAGCTGGCGTTCGCCACGCTCGCGTCCTCGAGCCGTATCTGCAGGTCCTCGATGGCGCGTGCGCGCTCCACCGCAATTCGCTTATACTCCGCGAGATCGTCCTGTAGGAGCGCGGTCTGTCGGCTGAGCGTGCTAATTTGCGACTTGTGCGCGGAGAGCGTCTGCGTGGTAGATCGGGACAATGATGCATGCTCGTCGGTGAGCCCAGCGTGTTCCTCATGCAGGGTCAGGAGGGCGGCTCGTAAGGAGCGGATCTCGGCATCCGCCTTGCACTGCATGCAGGAATAATGGATCAGCATGTGAAGAGCAGAATACATCACTAGTTAAATGGGACAGTCTGTATCCTGGGGCAGCCAAATACGTTCTGCATTGCGATGCCGCTGTAGACCATTATGAGATGTGTTCAAAGAGAAAGCAAGACGCCCAAGCCACACGATACTCGTAACTGGAGTTTTTCCGACCAGTATGCCCCTAGAATCGAGCATACTAATGTCCCCGGCATCCGAACCGGCATTCTGGCTTGCTGAAAAAGGTAGGGCGTTGGATTGATGATGCAAAAACCAGAACGATGAAAGCAATATGTCGAAACTGCCAAAACTAGGGCAAGGCGCTTGCAAATGCACGACGCGTCGCACGCATTGTTGCGCAACGCGTGAGGCTCGAACGTGTTGATCAGATTGAGGAATTACTCCTAGCCACAACTCATAGACGGCCATTGCCGCGAGAACACTAGCTCTCGTCGCAGCAGGACGACAAAGAGCTAGCATGCTATGTATAGCCCTCCGCGGTGACCACGAACATTGTGAATCACGTCCGCATGCGCCACGGACGCGCATAAGCCAAGGACCTAGGTCTTGAACAACTCGAAAGCCGCGCCCACAGAAATACTTCATGCCTTGTGTTTGACCACGACAGAGTGTCGTGTAAACCTCGGCACGTTCTACAGCTCGCATAACGCCACACACACACGTGCATGCCTTCAGAAAGCCGAAAACCCCCGTCGAGCCGCAACCTAGCGAAAGCGGCGACCACGATCCAGACGCACCAAGGACGCACCTTTTCCTCGGCATGCTCCACGCGCTCACGCTCCTTTTCCTCGCGTTCCTCGGTCTCTCGCTCCGCAAGCCACCGCCGATCGCCCTCGAGTCTCTCAACGAGCACCTCCTTCTCTCGCAGCCTCGTCTCCAGCTCTGCGCGGGCGGTCTGAGCGGCGACGAGCTGTCGCTCGAGGGACGCGTGCGCGAGGTGCGAGGCGAACGTCTGGGTGCGCTGCTGGCGCTTCGCCGTCGATGATTGTGGGTCTGGCATAATGTGAGGGAGCGTGGAACCAGTTTGTAGAGGAGAGCTGTTATAAGACGCGATTGTGCGGACAATGGAGGGTAAGTGGCACTCACCGCGCTCGAGCTCTGCCGCGAGCGAGTCACGCTTGGAGGCGGTAGACGACCGCAAGACTCTGCTCATTTGGCTTACAGGTGTAGAGAACTTGTCTGTCATGGTGATTAGTATGACATGCACAATTGGCCATCGACGCGAGCCAAGAGGAGCGAGTTAAGAGCAAGTCGCTTACACTTGTCAGGTTTGGACGTTGATCAATGATCATGTGACTGACTATCCTTGTTGTTTAGTGGGCAATAATGAGTGAGCTTTGAGGTGAGGCTTTGAGGCCTTGAGGTCGAGGATGCAGATGCAGTTGTGAGTGACATCCCGAATATCTGGGATGCTCAAAAATATACTTGCCTTCTGGCCGTGTGCTCGTTTCCCAGCGAATGCGTGTTAAGGTAAGGTACCGTGTTGATGCTACTCATTCAATACTAGTCACAAGATAGGTATTTTAGATACTGTCTCATGTAGAAGCACAGAGATATGTATCAGTATTACAACAAGGAGACAAGGCTCAAGCGCAACTGTAGGTTCAAGTTCAAGCACTTCAAGAGTAATTAGTAAGTTACTGTAATACCCGTCAGTGCCTCCATTGCATGTCACATGACCGTGAAGTAGGTTTCGCGCGAAGACGGGCCTTCTGACTCCTTCTCAGTGTCACTCCCTTCTCCCTGCCTTATCTTCACAAACTGACAGTTGTCTCCAACGCCACAGCCAGCCAAATCTCGTCAGGTACCCACATCGGTTACGAATCGGAGATCAGACACCACCCTAGCTGTGATTGGACAAGACAGCGGACGCTCTTGAGGTGAGTCGTCCCATTTACTTGCCCACGACATCCTTACAATCTGTGCAGAACCAGTCGAATCAGCCTTGTCACCCAACACCCCACGAATGAGCTCAGGATCGGGGAGCATCACACGTGTATATACATATGAGTAGATTTGCGCAGCGCCGTGCAGGCCACCGCATCCGCACATCCTCTCCTCACTCCCCGACGCTCCAGCTGGGTGCCAAATCGCTGATTACCACCGCCTCCGAATTTGACTCGAACTCGGACGAGGAGGGCGCAGGCAGAAGCGGCCAGGAAGAGGCTCGAGTGTGGCAGGAGACTTACAAAGAATACAGTGTTGCAGTTGCAGATCACACACCACCTCGTCTCGCTCGTGCAGACGGGACCCCTGGTCCATCAACCTCGCGAGGCCGAGGCCGTCCACGCGGCACGTCCGCTGGGCCTGCAAGGTGGACACGGAGCGCGAGCTGTGGAAGGATGAACAGGACGCCTGCGAAGCCTGTCACTGCATCTCAAGTCTCGCGGATCTCCGCCGATTTGCCAGAGGGGACCCGAGGCCACAAGAACTCGCAGTTGATGCCGAGTGTAAAGACTCAGACGACATTCAGACCTGCTAACCTGGACAATAATAGCTCCTCCAGATCCAGAGTCGGGGACGCGTCCTTACCGGTGCTGCCGACTGTGCCCGCGAAGAGACCGCGAGGCAGGCCACGCAAGAATCCAATCCCTGACATCGCCCATACACCTTCTACCAGCACGGGTGCGGGTGCTTCGATGACGACTACTTTCCAACCCAACTCGGGCTCCCGAGGCCGACCGCCGGGAGTCCCTGATCATGTAGTGAGGTCGGCGGCGGCATCAGTGCTTATGGCGCTGCCTGGTGGATCGATGGGCACGGCAGATCTACACGGCGGGGCACAGAGGCGCAAATCTAATAGCATGCTTCCGACGGGGATGAGATCATCTGGGCGCGCGAAGGGAAGCACGGCGTCGATGGAAGCGGCGAGGCAGCGGGCGAGGATGTATGTGGAGGTGCCGCAGGCGCCATATAACCTACATCCTGGGGGGCGGGGAGGCACCGAAACGAGCAACAGCCTCATGGTTGAGCGCTATGGCTGGACAGCGATCCGAGACGACGCCCATATTACCCAGTCGCACCTGCCGGCAGACTGGCCTGCCTCCTACATGTCTGTGCCCTATCTGCCCACCGTGTACGAGCCCGCACCCGTCGCGATTCCGTATGCGCCTGGTGTGGTGCAGGATTATCAGACGGAAGATGCACTACACGCTTCACTACTTGAGCACATGCGCGCGTGGAAGGAGCGGAAGGAGCCGTTCCGCTTCCACGGCTCGTGGGCGGTGGTAACCCACCCGAACACACTCCTAGATGAAGTGTTCATACGGCGGGTTGCAGACAGGATCGTGCGGCGGAGCGAGATGGAATTCAGGTATGCATGCCTTTGTACCTGTTCGTATTATTGAGATGTGCTAATAGTAGCTCTAGCACGGAACGAAAACATACGACAGTCGTGCTGCGGGGCGAGAATGCCGCTATGCATTTTCCGTGCCAGTGCATGCAAAAAGGGAGCAATGCCCAGCCATGTGGTGGGCGGATGAGCATCTCCTTGATGGAGACAGAGGTGTACGGCATCCCTCTGAATGGGGTGCGGACGATGGTCGAAGTCATCCATTAAGTTTTGTGAGTCCTTGTAGTCGCAGATGTATGTTTCTGGGCCATTAAAAGGCTAGGGTGTCCTGTTTCTTGTACGATCTCATGAAATGTTCGCACCAGTCAGAGCTATCTCGTTTTGTCCATGCCTGTCCTGTATGATTTCCTGTATGCGTTGTACAATTCTCAGCTTTGTCATGTATTTCCGAAGCTATTGCTAACGCTTAGCCAGTAAATACGTTCCGTTCTACAATGGTCTTGCGAAATCTCAAGCCGTATGTAACACCCTGACAGCTCACCTTGATTCCTTCCCCTTTCATGTCTGCTCTTGCACAAGGACGAGCGAATTGTGGGCAACTGACAACTCTATACACACCTAAATCAAGTTCCAGTTTCGATTCAAGCGGCGGATCGTTGAGGCGTGTTTTTGAGATGAACAATAATATCAGCCACAAAAGATACACATCAGGACTCAGATTGCGAGGACCGGGACCAATCCCTTCAACCACGGTTAGTCCGTTTTCACGTTATGAAGTCCGCCAGGCCGCGAAAGCAGGCTCGCCTGAGCCGTGCGTCCTCCAAGCGGGCACTGTCCGTCCACCACGAGCCAAATGTGTAGTGTCTGCGGCGCAGGATGAGGGCCTTCAGGGTGTCCACCACAGGTAGGAGCAGTCTTACAGGCACCGCGGACGCGAAGCAGAACATGGTCGGCCGCAAACAAGGGCGGACCCACCCCTTCTAGCGGGGCCGCGACTCCAGCGTGCGCGCGAGACAGTACAGCGATGCGAGTAGAGGGGCTAGGCGGGTGGCTCCAGGCGGGCGCTCGAGGTGGATGGCCTCGTATACCATGCCGAAGAAGTGCAGACACTATTTTGGCGGGGAGGTGGCCCAAGAGGAGCATAAACGAGACTCGTCGAGTCCACGCCAGGAATCGAGACAACAGAGGAGTGGCTCACGGCGTTCTGGAGCTAGTGAAGGTATCTGCAGTGCGTCTGATATCGTTGATGTGTCGGACAAGCCAATCTGTTGCTACATGCCCTCACGAGCTTTGCGATCTAGGCCTATACTGGCTGTTCACGTTGTCTCGGACTGACCAAAGCTGCAGTCACTTGAGCCCTCGCTATCTGGTAAAAGGACTGACATCCTCATTGCAGAAGCTCTGTCAGTCCACGTCGAATTCCTGTTGGATCTACAGAAGCGGAGAAGTGAGGCTGACTTTAGTGTGCGGTAGATGAAGGTCATAGCGAGTAGGTCAACCCTTGAATCGTTGTCACGTACAATAACATGCAGGCTCTCTGGCCCTGCACAAATCATTGTATATGATCTCCTGGCATCAATTTGCGGCATGTGATGGCCAGGTGAAGTGATAGAAGATCAGCCTAATCACCATCCCAGTAGTCAGGCAGAGGAATATATGATCTGTATGACCGATCAGTGGCACAGGCAACGTAAATAGTATGTCGCGCGTCGCTCTTCTAAGCAGTCGCATCAGAAAATATGAAATATAGCGCAGCGAGTAAGTTGCATTCGTGATGGGGTGGTGTATGATAGGTGTAAGTTAGCGGTACAGCGGAGAGCACATGGGAGGAATACACTTCACGGTATTCGGCATACATCCAGATAAAAATAGGTTCCGCAAAGTGCGGGAACGAAGATGAGGGCCACAATGAAGGTCATGACGAGCTGCCGTTCGTACTTGGCTCTGCGTCCTCTTCATCCAGATCGTTTGCCGAGGGCACCGCGGCAGATGTAGCCGCGCCGACAGCCTGCCCTGTTTGTTGCTGCGGCGAGATGTCCCTGTGTGGATGTCAATATTCACGTCAGTGCAACCGACGCGGACAACGCAAACGGATGAGGAAGACGGTCCGCGCGTCTGAAGCCACGCCCGCACCGATCCCGCGGACGAACAATCTCGTGTATTGCATTCCAGGGTGTCCTAGCGACAGCAGCGTCGTGCATAAACCGAGGCTAAACACGCACCACTTAATCTGGAACCTCGTCACTCGCGGCTTCGAGTTGATATCTCTAACCAGCCTGTCAAAATTGATGATCTCCGGCGGCGCCTCCTTCATCTCCTCGTTGTCATACTCCGTGTTTTGGTAGTACCCAACGCGCACGAATTCCTGGTCCTTGTACGAGCCCGTGAGGATGAGCGCCGCGACTCCCAGAACGTCTTCGCGTGGGATCTTGGTCGGGTTTGGGGCGGAGCCCTCGAAGTCGAAGGCGTTCACGCCAACTGGGACGGGCCCCACGAGACAATCGTCCAATTCTTGGTCGAGTTCTTCGTCTCCGGGCGAGGAAACGTATATGAGGCGCCACTCGAGATCTGCAGGACCACCTTCAGCACGGGCCACATAGACGAACGATGCGTCACCTCTGCGCACTGACCTTCAGGAAGGGGTGCTATGCACTCGAACGTCACGCGGAAATGGTACGGGTCGAGGAACCGTGCAGGGTTGTTGAGGAATTCTACGTTCTAGAGATGTGTATGAGCGGCATCGCCACTAGCTAGGAGAGTTGCGCACCCGTATGGACACAATCGACATATTCTCTGATGTGTCTTTTTAGTCAAAGACAGAGTGACAGGTCGCGGATGTAGGGCCCCAGCGAGGAATAGAACGGCGGTTGAGGGTGGCAAAGATAGTTGCGCGGCAGCAACGCGTTTCTGTGGTGTAGGACGCGAGAGCGCGAGCTGTCGCGAGGCAATTATAGGGAGGATGACGTGTAGAAAATGAAGAACTCGATGCGGCAAACACCTCGGGACGCAGCGCGTTCCCAGTGTTTTGGGAGAAAGGCGTTGATGCGACGAGCGTCAAGTTTGCAAGTTGATCGAGGTATGTGCGTCTATTTGCCGTTTTAAGAAGACTCATTGGCGCTCATTCACCCCATCTTGGCACCACACGCCGTTGGCGGACGAGGTCTCCATTTTTGACGTACAGTACGTTGTTTTTTCAGACGGCTTATATTCTCTTGAGTTGCTGACTATATTTCCTGTGCGTCGGCGTCAAAATGTAGTTCATAGAGCTATGTGCTGCCCAAAAATCAGACTGTACTCCGCGTGCCTTGCAGTAAGTTAGCGGCCGACGTGCCGACTTCCGCACATGGGAGTTGGGAGGAAAAAAGTTATATGCTGACTGTGTCGGGTGTTCCCTCTAAGTGAGCAACGTGCAGTCACGTGTGAAGACTAGACAGTTTTGGTAGGCCACCTGCCTAGAGCGGTATATGATACGCGGTAGCGAGCCTCCTAGTGCGACTTGACAAGGCTTCCTCGACTCCCACAATGGGGCCACATTCGGACTGACCGGTCCACCAACCGCCCGGCGTGGTCTAGTATTTGGTACCAGTGGCGTGAATGTGATGTGCCGAGTATGATCCTTGCAGTGAGCATCGTTCGAGAGGGCACACTCAGAAATTCAGAGGCCAATGAAGACCGTGACTACCAGTGGCTGTTTAGAATGGTCCCCCACGACACGTGCATAACTCGTCATTGACGAAAAGCTTAAGCCTCACCAGGTGTGCCGAGATGTTCTTCGCTCAAATGAAGGACACCGTTGTTGGCCTCTTTCAAGCCAAGGGTAGCAGTTGAAAGTATATCTTCCGTGTCTGTTAACGCAACACATTGTCTGACTGCACAGGCGGAGAGTCGTTTGCGAAGTCTCCAGTGCTCATGATCAGCATCCTGGAGATGGACTCACAAGGTCTTCAAGCACATTGGCAAGTCTGATAAATGACTATAGCTTTTTGGCAACGATTTGACAAACTTGACATCTGATGCGACCGCCTGAACGCGCCAACCTCACCTGCCGCTCTGACCGTCATTGCGGGTCCACTCAATGTGCCAATTGCCACCACCCACAGCTGGAATGGGCTCAACCATATCCCATGACCCGTGAATGCCTTTTCCCTCTTCTACAAGGCCCTCTTTCAGCAGCTCGTCTCCTTCGAGAGGGACGAGCACCTCTTCTCCCAGATCATCTCCACCGCACGGGCCGCGCTCAACTGCAACACCAATGCCGTCTGGTACTAAGCTGCCACCACCGCCGAGAAGGCGCACGCAGACAGGTCCTACAAGTGCAGTATCGAGCGCAACGAGCGCCGGGACCAGCTCATTGCCCCGAGCATGCACACCCACAAGCTCGAGACGGAGGCTTGCGGCATCGACACAATCATCCGTGACTGCGAGTGTGCGATGCCGCGGCGGTCGGTCAGAGCGGGCCCTGCAGTGAGCATGCCTCTCGAGTATGTTTGACGCCAGCCTCGAGGAGTCCGTCGACGTGCCCCCGCGCCCCGAGCACCAGCAGTCTCAGGCTGGCGTCCCCACCTGGAACGTAACGTACTCGCCCGCCAGGGCGTCATTCCAACTTCTGTACGAAGTCGTGAAGAACAGCCAAACCCCGCGCGTGCCCTCTTCGCCCCAGTGGGCCTCCACCGAAGACCACAACGCCAAGGAGGCCGCGTTCCCCATAGGAACCACCCGCTAAGTTTCCTCGCGCGTGCAGTGGTGACTAACTCGATGCCGGTCAGATGTATGCCCTTGGGTGCTGTGCTGTGGGCGACATCTTCTCATCATGATCTGTTCGCAGACCTGCTCACCGAAGCCATCTCATACGATTTCTGTTTCTCGCACTGTGAAGTAAGACTTTACGAAAAAACTTGGACGTAGTGCAACCTGTATTGGAAACATGTGTGATACAAACTACCTAACTAACATTGATTTGATTTGTTTGCTCCTTGCATGAAAAGCTGAGCCATTTTTATATTGTACTTTGACCCTTCGAAATTACATTTGCACAACACCAAGGTGTACAGTCAAGCATGTCGCGGCACGCGACGCTTCCCGAGTCCGAGTATTATGGAAACTACACAAATTCCGTTCTTCAGTCAGCGAGCGAGCCGAATGCCCTCATCTGCAACGCGAGAAGTCGCCCCAGTGATCGGTACAGTGTCTACTGACTATACACGCATCTTCCCGTCCTCTGGCGGTAGCACCACCCAAGAATCACCTACCGTCTCCAACAACCCCACGTCTTCTCTTATGGATCACACATGCGAACCATGTTCCATCAAGCGTGCCTATGAATTGAATGCTCTGCTATGCGTCGAGGCTAGCCGACTGGGCGGCGCACGCATCAACCCATCAAGTCTACAAAGAAGTGCAAAGGTGCACAAAGGGAGGAACGAGAAACCAGCCCAGAATCAGACGACACTACTTAGTACAAACGAGGGACGGACAGCGTGAACGAAATGGCGAGCCAGGTTGCGTTGGCGTTGTTACACAGAAAAGGCTCATTCCCAGAGCCAGCGCTTGCCCTTACCAGTGCTCGCACCCGCACCCTGGTTTCCACCCTTCGCGGCGGCGGAGGCTCCAGAGGCCGCTGCTCCCTGCGAACCGGACGCGGCTGCGCCAGCATTGCCGGTGCTCGCACCCTGGGCTCCCGTCTTCGCCGCAGTAGATGATGCAGAAGCTGCTGCTGCCTTCGAGGTGGACGCCGCGCCGGCGGCGCCAGCAGCGCCAGTGTTACCCTTGCCCGTGCCCTGGTTGCCTGTGTTGGCAGCTGCGGACGATGCGGAAGCTGACGCTGCCTGTGAGCTGGACGCTGCTGCTGCCGCGCCGGTGTCGGCTCCCGCGCCTGCGTTGGCGTCAGCACTACTGCTTGCGCCGGTGGCAGCACTCGTGCTCGTGCCAGTGGCACCGGTGTTGTTGCTGGCTTGGCCGTTCGCAGAGACCGTGAACTGCCGAGACCGTGTCAGGGACCACACCGCATAGAGGGGAAGGGACAGTACGCACGTAAACAGCATCATCCAGGGAGCCGTGCTGTGCGACGGCGACGAGCGCCGGCTGGTGATTTGCGGCACTGTTGATGGACGATAACTTGTAGACACCCGCGGGCAGGCCGCCGGCGACGTCCGCGGTGAGCATGCCATTGACGGCCGCCGAGTTCAGGCCCTTAAAGAACGCGAACTTGGTCGGGTCCGTCGGCGTCGTCTGCGTCATCGACTGAAGCTGCTCGATCACGACGTGCGAGTGGCCCACGATGAGGCCCTGGCTGTCCGTAAACTGCGGCGCGGCGAAGTAGTTCGTGTTCGGGTTCACGAAGTTGCCCGTGTTCAGGTTGTTGATCGCCATCTGGATGGTGAAGTTCGTGTTCGCCTGAACCGTGTCGAGGTTCGCCGGGTACACGAACTTGGACGACGGCATCGCGGTCGTCGCGGCGATTATGCCCATCGGCGCGGGGTTGCATGAGCCGGTCGTGATCTGCGTGCCGTTTGTCCCCGGCAGGTTGGTTGATGCGCAGTAATTGATGAAGTTGTTCGACGATGTTATTGACGCGACCTGTCCGGACTCGGAAACACTGATCGCATATGTTAGACACGCGTCACAGGCCAGAGAAGTCACAAAACAACTCACTTGGCCTGGCCATTCTGCTCGAAGCCAGTCTGGATCAGGGAAGGGTCAAGGGCTGCAGGACAGTGAGCTCAGCAGGCAACACAGTATAGAAAAGACACCCACACAACGAAGATTGAAGATCCCCAGAAGCAGCGGCAGCAGTGGCACTCTGGTATTTCGGTTCAAACGTCTGCACCGCCTGCCAGTATGCACAACATCACTCACCGTGCTGGCAGTGCCCGCGTTGCCCGTGTTGCTGGTGGTAGTACTGGTGTTGCCAGTGTTGCCGGTAGTACCAGTATTGCCACTGGCACCAGTATTGCTGGTAGTACCAGTACTGCCGCTGGCACCAGTATTGCCAGTGGCACCAGCATTGCCAGCGGCACCACCAGTCTTGGCCAGGACAGCACCAGTTGGCGTTGTCGTCTGTGAACAGACGTCAGAACCGACTCAGTCCTCGATCCGAAGCACTCACGGAGTCAGCTACCGGAGCCGCACTCGCAGTGAGAGAAAGAGTGAGGAAAGCAAGGATAACTGCCTTCTTGGCAAACATCTCGACTAGGAGGTATCTAAGAATGGGCTGGGGTTAAGAAGGAATGAACGGAATGCTTTGCGGGCTCGACGACGAAGGAATTCGATTCAGAGGAAGGAAGGGAAAGAACGACCCCAGGTCGAGTTGACGCGACGCTAGGCAACGGCCTGCGACAAAGAGCAAGAGCAACGCAAGATGGAAATGAGATGAAGGTGTGCTTGGCTTGGCGGAGTGGGCCATGCTTTATATCCTCTTCGCGGGTCTGACCCAAGCGAGGGTGAACAAGCGACCGCGAGTCCCAATCAATGGCGGAGCATATGACTAGTTGATAATAGGCGGTCAGATCAACAAAGCGCGCTGAATCGCACATCACCGTGCCAACCGTCTTTCTCGGAAGAACATCTGGGTCACTCCTGGTCGCCAAGGCACCTCACCCAGTGTAGTCACGCATGCTGCCATACAGTATAATGTGCCGCCAGCCAGCCCGTTGATGCCCGACTCGCTCGACTTGCGTTCAGCAGTCTTCTCCATAACGGGGCTGTACTAATGTCGGCGTCGCGATGAGCTGCAAGGTGCTGGCAAGTTACGGCACAAGCAGTCACCTGCTGCACTTGCATCCATGGCAAGTAACTTCGCTACAATTGGCATAGTGTCTGATCTAAGAGGTGGCTGGCGCGTTCGAACGCCCTGATTGGTCGACGCGCTCTCATGCCGCTATTGAATCGCCCCCGCGACGACTGGCTCGCCTTCCGTGCATGGCAACGACGATGCGTAACATTCCCGCCCAATCATCGGCATGCTCTCGTGCCGCGGCGATACATGCAACGTGCGGGGAGGCGCGTCCGTGCAGACCATGTATGGGAGAAAAGAAAGTGCAAGGTTTGCCCTTACCCCAGGCTTCGTGCTATGTTTGTGCGCGATCTGCAGGCTTATAATTGGTGTACATGCTGTCATGTCATTTCATCTCTCCGGCCCGGGCAATGTCTGGCAAGCATTTCCTGTGTGGTCTTGCATATTTATAGGTCTGCGAGATTCACGCTGCTTCCGACTGCCGCGGATCAGACGGCATGGGCCGCATACATCCATCGGCTGAACCGACTAAAAACACCATCGTAACCAAGCCAATTGTCGTTGGACATGCAGCCACTGGAGGGGATTCATAGTTGGCTGCCCTGTCCGATGTTCAGATGTCGCCACAACACAGACGACGTGTCAGAGTGTGGGACCTGCTGTGAGGTAGAACACATGCGAGATGAAAACCTTCCAAAGTGAATAGTCCATGGCGAGGTAGCATGATCGTGTCCACTGTCAGGGGATGTCCCAGGAACTTATCAGGCAGTCTGTTGTCACGGATGCGGGGATGATGCCCGCCCTCAGCGGCGTGCACAAGGCGACATTTACGGCGAGATCTAGAGACACCTACACAAACGAGCAAATGCGAAGGAGGCAACATGCTCTGTCCTTGTGGGTGGTGCGGTGCCTTGTTTCCTCGTCGAGCCCGTCGTCGCCAAGGGCAACGTGAAGCTCGCATGCCCTGTTGTTTTCTGCTCAGTGGTACTACAGCCAACCATTGTGCGTCTCTTCACCAACTCCAGACCAACCAAGCCACTGCATGTGTATTGCACCACGCCGGGCGGCAAGAAGATGCCTGTAACAGCCGTCATTATGATTCTGGGTCGTGGTCGCCATGACACGCGTGCATCTGCCAGCTTGGAATGGAGACAGAGTTATCAGATAATGCAGAAGCAGAGACAACCCTCACGATATGCTCCCAAGTTACAACGCACCATATCACGGGGTTCTGGACACCGCTGGCGCCATAGAGACCTACAGCCAATGGGATTTCAAGTAGCTTCTTTGAACCATGTAGGTCACTGCCTGCGTAGGTTTGAATGGGATGTCATGCACGAACTCCCCAAATTCTCTTGCAGAGACGCCTCGACTTCACACAGGTCGTCCGAGAATGGGTCGGTTGGAGTGGGTCTTGTTAGCTTGCTGTCATCATGCCATTATGGGAGGTGTGCAGTAAGTAGCGACCAACGGGCACCACACACCGGGTTGCACCCGCGGGCCTTATTCGCCGTCCCCACCTGAGCCATCCCGTCCCTGCATCATTCCCTCGCTCCTCCGTCCCCACCTCCGTCCGCATCAGCACCCACACGCAAACCTATCAAGTCGGCGAACCGAGATTCAAGGTAGTAGTGGCTATGAGGAAGGCTTCACCTCTGTTTGTCTTGAACGGCAGTTCAGGCGCCGTTGCGATGTTATAACAAAGCCAGCTATCATGGCACGATGCTCCCAGTCAGAACGCCACTTCTCAACAAAGATGTTGATACATACGGCAATAGAATTAAGGAGCAACTGGAGCTACCCAGGTTGAAGGAAGCACAATTCCTGAATAAGGTCTCTGCCTGTCACGATATGTGTCCTTGAGTTAGTCATAAGCACAAGATACACAGCCCGGCCGCGTCAACACGACGATGTGTCAGTGCGAGACATCATGATCCTATTCCTTCGTCCAATTGTCGAAAAACTGCAAGGCCTACAGTCTGTCAGAAAACGGTCGTTCAACGAATCGCATAGCTAGATACAACAAGGATTACGACAGCCATTACTGGATTATAACGAACGAACTGCATAACTTATGTTCTACGTGCCCCGCACGGAATGAAAGTTCCCATCCTGAACGCCGCATGCTCAGGTGGACACAGGGAGGTCGGGGCACTCCTAAACGTCGATGCGGAAGCTAGTGACCTGTGGGAGGTAGGCAGCACCGGCGAGGTCTAGCAGATGGACGTCGTCAAAGACTTCGTTCCCGTTGAACCCACCAAAGATGAACAGCCGGCTGTCTGCGAGGAAGGATACGTGGTAGCCGCGTGGGGATGGTGGCTTGCCAGCCGTTGCCCTGGGCTCGTAGCTCAGGGCAACTACAGACGACGGGAGAAGCAGACAATTCAGTGAGTCAGGCGCGACAGGTTGCACGTGTTGTACGCACCGAGGTTGAATAGCAGCAGCTCCGACGTGTACTGGCTACCGTCGTGACCACCCATGATGAACAGATAAGAGCCGACCTGCGTCGACGTATGCGATAGTCGCCGGTACGAGGTTTCGAGCCTCGGCTGGTGCCACCACAATGTTTCTGCCACGCCGCACAATCAGCGGGGACAGCTACGTCTTAGCAAGGGAAGGACCCACCGAGATTGAGACACCATATATCTGAGAAGCATTCCCGTCCGTCGCTCCCGCCGACTATGACCATCACATTGCCGACGAGGTTTGCTGTGTGGTATCCCCTGGGCATTGGTCTCCGCCCCCGTGTCTCCACCTGCTCCCAGCGCATCCTATCAGTCGACCCGTTGCATTCAAGCGTCCACAAATCATTTAGTGCCTCCATGCCGTTTCCGCCGCCGAACACCCAGACCTTCCCCTTGTAGAGCACTGCTGTATGAGCACGTCGGGGCGGCGGGAGGGGCAAATCCTCAGGGAAAACCTTGTGTGTCCATCGTCTGCTCACAGTATCGAGCACGTACACGTCGTTGTAGTACGCAGAGCCCTCTCCGCCGCCGAACACGACTATCCGTCTGTCAACCAACGTGCCTGTATGCGCGCGACATGGCGGCGGGATGTCTCCCGACATTTGTGGGTGACTCCACTGCATCGTCTCTATAAATTCTCGTCAAGGCGCCACATGGCATCAGTGGACGCAACGCGCACCGGTGTTGAACAGATAGATGTCTCGCCAGCAGCCCTTCTCGTCGCACCCACCAAACAGCCACGCAACGCTGTCCACGAGCGTCACACTGTGCGCGCGTACGCCGTGTTGTGGGAGCATCCCATACACTGGGGCGCGGCTCCAGTACATTAGAGTCGCCGGTGCGAGCTCGACGTCCTTTGAGTGCGGCAGGTGCGGTGTGTTGCGTATACGCGGTTGCGCCGGGCCAACGTTAGTGGCGGTCTTTGTGCTCTTCCCCGCGCGGTCTTTGCCCTTCTCTCGGTCCCTGTCCCGCTCTCTCCCCTTCTCCTTCTCTCCGTCCTGGTCCCTCTCCCCGTCTCTGTCCTTGTCTCTCGAGGTAGCGGGCGAATCCGGGCGCGGCGTGCCCGAGGGGCGCACCGCGGTCGTATTGCGTCCATTCGGCGTGCTCGAGCTTGAACCAGCATCACTGGCCGATCGCGACGCTGCAGCGCGCCCTGGGATTGATGGACTCCGTGGCCCCGCTGGTGGTCTCGACGCTGAGCCCGTCATGCCGGTGCTCAAGCTGCTCGTGCTTGCCCCCGCGATTGCCTTGAAGGTCGACGTCGACCCTGACAACGCGGCATGGTAATAGGGTGACCGCGGACCTGGACTTGAACGTCCCGGTAAGCTGTCTTCAGACACTTCGCTGAGAGTCCCCACGCGGGGCGAGTCTATGGCCGCCCAGCTTTCCGGCGCAGGCATCGTTCGACGCTGTGCTCGAGATCTGTGGAGACAGGTGGGAGATACCCGGATGGTCGGCACGAGTGTCGTGATTTTTGTCAGTGAGGGAGTATCGTAGCAAGGGTTCTGGAAGTCCTCACCAGACGCGGGCTGACTTTGTTGCGGGTCGCGGTGAAGGTACGGTTCCGAGGTCAAGTTGCACCCGTACATGTGCGGTGCTGGGGTCTGTAGACGGCAAAGTCCGCTGTTCGTTTCACCAGCGTTAAATAATTTCTACCAAATTCCTCATCAACGTTAACGTTCAAAAGCCGCGCGGAAGACCCAAAGACGAGGATATAAGTAGTATTACGTTGTCAAGAGACAACTCGCTTGCTGAGTGAGGAGAGGATTCAAACCCGGGAACTGATTGTGCGTACCGCGCAGCAGTGAAAAAAGTGGGATGTAGTGCGAAGTTGGGTGGGCATCTTCAATTAAAATACCTTGTGCAGACAGTGGATGCGTCTCAGTAAGGAATCTAAGGGCTTTTGCAAGCTCTAAACTATGCTTACTCATATCGGAGTTCGAACGTTTCACTAATTTTTGACGAACTTCCACCAATAGAAGTCGTCTGAGCTCACGTCTCGGCGATATGATTGGGCTTGTCCTCTCTTTCCTCATTTGGGTCGCCTTCAAGCGCCCACTTGCCACCCTCCATTCGGAGGCACGTAGGAACGAGATGCAACACCCACTCAAAGAAAGGTTTTCAGAGTCAGCTTGCACACACAGACAGTCATAACCTGGCAGAGTTGTGGAAAGAGGAGCTGTTCGAATTTTATGTCTTATGGTCACTGGACAGCACAACACCTAGCCAAATATGGTAATATGATGGCATTACATCGCCAATTCACATGTAACTTACTCAGCCTGCCTTCCTATATGTATTAGGAATCACTCAAAAGGTCTTGAAGAGGCCTGGTAGCGTCACAGCAAGAAAAGCCCAACTTGGTGAAATCGAGATTCATCAAGATCCAAGAGGTTTAGTGTTTAGAGGAAATCCGGTAAGATCCTTACGGAAACGCATCCAGTGTCGCGAAGCAAACAGACATACAGGTGACTTGAAGACAGTTCTAGTCATCAGCAAATCGAAAGAAAACACATGTCACGGCGAATAACCTGCAACTGTCGACCAAGAAAACAGAAATACGGACCGGCCCAAGCGTTACTTACTTGCAGACAATGCTACATTACTTCGAGCAATTGAATTGCATATTGCATGATCTACGCGGATCAGTCTGCGCTAGGATGGAAACGCTGGATAACGATCATGAGACACGATTTCGGCTGGTTGCAGAGCACTCGGAAGCAGCTCGGAAGCAGCTCGGAAATAATATGGTCCGTTCCGCATTCATCATGCAACCGTGCTGAGCACCTCCGTCCCCCGCACGAGGCGCCCTCGCACCTCCCTTTCGCCTTGCACCTTCCGGTCAAACGGAGTAGGCCTCCGGTCGGTCTCCACGCCACAATCATCCTCGTCTGGGTCATCACCTTCTACATAGCCCTCCTCGTCTCCCGACCCAGTATCGTCGTCCGGGAAGAACATCTCGCCCAGTCCAAGGTCTGCACATCGTGTCATCTTCAGCAGCATCCCGAGCCCACGGTCGTTGTCCGCCGCACACGTCCCAGGGCCGTCGAGCAGGTCCCACGTATCTGCGTCGAGCTCTTCTGCCATGCGTCCCCACGTCGAGCGAATTGTCCCTGGGTAATTGAACGCGGCCAAAACGAAGCACATTGGTGAGCCTTTGTCGATACATGAGTGTTATACCCGGCAGAGGATAAACGACGGAACGCACAGAGACCGCTGAGTTCCTGTTCACGGAGGAGGTTCGGGGCAGTCGGCTCGTCAGGCATCGGATTGGAGTTCTCATCAAGCAAGTGTTCGGGTAGGACGTCGCCTAGTCGGTATAGTCTTTGACACGCAGGGCAGACGCGAGCAGTCTTCCGGCTCTTGTTGTACCACAGAATCTGCCATTTCTGAGTACCAGGGCTCCATGATCAGATATGAGTACGTTGCGCACCAAGGCTGTCTCCTCGGGCAGTACCGACAGCAACATCTCCAGCATCTCCTCCTGCGCAAATTCCGCGCACAGAGGGTCGTCGAGCGTAGGTGGCGAGGCGAAAAAGGAGGAGAGGAAAGCCGAGACGTTCCGGACGCGAGGACCGTTTCCCGGATCGTATATAAATGGCTCGGTGATAAGTGATGGTGGTACAGAATCAAGTTCGTCAAGTCCAACAAGAGTTATGAGCGCAGATTCGGCGTCCTGGTGTAGTGCCAGGTCGGGGTCGTGGTATGCATCTGGTGATTGGCTATCGTGTGAGCGGTATTCTTGAACTAGATTAGCTTGGGTGTGCAAGTGTTGGTCGTCGTGCACAGGAGGTTGACGGCGAAGCTCGGACGCGTCGTGGTGGTCGTCAAGTGGCTTGCAGCCTTGTGAGCGCCTTGCCTTCTTGGCCTCCTGCCTGGCCTTCTTCTTTATGTTGCGCGGCCCGGGCATGGCAGGGTCGTTATAGCAGGATGGAAGCAGTGAAGTTGAACATCGGAAGGCTCTCCCCGAAGGGGTAGGGCGACCAGGACGTGTTGTCACGCTCGCGACACGTCACGCGTCGGTCACCGGTGGCAACTGATCATGCCCGTTGTCTAGAATCGGTCGGGGAAAAAGGCGAGCGTACTTGTACATCAAAACTCATGCTATACATTCGCAGCCAGTGTCGCATGTCTTAAGATCAGAGATATTCATTTCGGGACCGTGACAGATAAGATTGACGTCCAGGACATTAATGGCGGAGACCAATTTTGAGCATAACTGAAAGAGCATCTCGATTTGGGGTTGACCAAACCGAGCAAGTGCACGGGGATGCACAAAAAGCCTGAGTCAAGGTTCCCTAAAGATGCCGTAATTGAGAGGGGTTCAGGGAGGGTGCATGTGGGGGCTGGGGACTGGAATCAGAGAGGGGGGCGCCTAGGGAGAGGGTAAGTAAGGGGGACCTGACTTTTGGATGGGGGAGGGGGACGTTCGGGGAGGGGGTGAGTAAGGGTGACCTGTTCTTGGGATGGAGTAGGAGGACGTTCAGGGAGAGGATGAATATTATGGTTTGTCGGGGTCGGGCGATGAGGGCGGGGCGTTGAGGGAGGTTCCTGATGTTGAGATCGGGGAAGGGGGTGTCCATGGAGGGGATTAGCGAGAGATTTTCCAGGTTGTGAACCTTGTGGTGCAGGAAGGGGTCGTTCAGGGAGAGGATCAGCGAAGGAATCTGGAGACCCGGCTGAAGTGGGATGGCGTGGAAGGAGGACCGAGTGGGATGAAGTGCGCCGCATATGATGCTGACTTCTTTGCATCAAGTCGTGCAAGGGCCATATCTCACGTGTTGAGACTCGGAGGCCAAACCACTATTTGCGCACATACAATGAACTCAGGTGTCACTTGCAGAACTAGAGCGCGAGTTTGAGAGTGCGTACCGAAATCGGAGCAGCAAAAACAATGGTAGAAAGGCATCGAGAAATGAAGAGCAGGAAGGTAAGCCTGAGGCGCATCTTGAGCTGGGACGTCGTCACAGTGTTGTTGGTGGAACACTGTGAACAGCTCAGAGAATGAAACAAATGGCGGTAAAGAAGAAGTCAGAGGTAGGGGAGGACGAACCAGTCGCCCTGAACTTGGCAACTTGAACATCCTGATCATATATATGGCAGCACCACGATGGCGATGCAGTCCCATAAGCAGATAGCTACTTTGTGTGATGGTACCTGAAAGCTCTGTTATACCTGAACTTTTGTGGGGTTCTGGGCGCTGCAAGAAACCATGCACCAGACTCAATCTTCGTATGTATGTATTATGATCAGATACATAGAAGTCTGGGAGCGATCCGCGCGATATCCAATGCATGTCCGTCGACCCCATCTCCCCGAAGCTCACCTCAAATCTGGAACGGGTCCCCGTATGACCTCCAGTGTCAACTCCGCAGGCGCTAGTCGCCGCTCAGAGAGACGAGCGTCGCAGGGTAAACACTGGAAGAGGGTGCGCTTCCGTGTTGAACACCAGGTCTTCGTTGTGAAAGAGAAGATACAGGTTCTTCGGCCTGAGCAATCCAGGTTAGGCGACACCTACGCTTCGGCGAAGAAGTAGCTGTGTCGGGGAGCCGGAGGGTGAGCCGGGTTCGTGCGCAAACGGACATTGGGCTTCTTCTCAATCGCCTCGGGGATGGACCACCCA
The DNA here is from genome assembly GCA_964035675.1 of Fomitopsis pulvina. NCBI lineage: Eukaryota > Fungi > Basidiomycota > Agaricomycetes > Polyporales > Fomitopsidaceae > Fomitopsis > Fomitopsis pulvina. The sequence continues at coordinate 837,607 of OZ037965.1, read as the reverse complement.
CGCTCCCTCCATATCGGATCGCCCATAGTTCGCAACATCAGATACAGCGATTCGATGGTCTGACATGAGCAGATGACATAGTCACGTTAAAGCACCTTGAGCTCCTCGCGACTGTACTTCACCGGCTTCTTCTCTCCCAAGCCAGGCGCATACCCTTTAGCGTCTGCCTTGCGCCACTTCACCATGCCCAGAGCTTCCCACTCAGCTGCAGCAGTGCACTCCGCGGGGAACTGAACCCATCCTTTGTCAGGAAGCGCACAATGTCAGGCCCAAGTCTGGATGGCTGGTCTTCATACATCAGCTAGCAGGTCGTCGCGAGACCCTCTGCTGCCCAGCGATGTAGTGCGCGAAGGTAGTTGCGCAGAATGTCGTACGAACGCTGGCCAACGGGGCCGAGAGTATCATAGTCAAAGTCGCTCAGGGAAAGATCGAGCTGCTGTGCGCCAAGCGCGAGGAGCCCAGGGAGGAAGCACGATAAGTGTTCGAAATTGTGGCTGGGGACGAATTCGCGAGGGGTGTCCGTCACATAAAGAAATTCGCGAGCTTCAGAGAGGTAGAGTAGGTGCGTCAAAATATGGTTAGTCGCGCGAAGGTCTGTGACGCCAGAATCTCAATTCTTTGTGCTAGGCAGAGGAATGGCGTGGAGGACGTAACATCTGATATGCTTGTTTGCCTATCCTTCCAGTTAATAAATATTGCCTCAATGAATACTCGTACGCGCTGTCTGCTGTGCTCCGACGCTCAAGAATTCTGGATTGGCGGTTGAAGTAAATGTCCAGCTCCTCTATTCACCGTCATTCAACATACCGCCTGTTGAATTGCCTGTCTTGAGATCCCGTGCTGTCGGCAGCAAGCCTCCCGTTCTCTCGTCCTAAGCCCTTCATGACTATGTCCACCTGAGAGGAACAGTATGAGCAAAACGTTGGACTGAGGGCAAGCGTGCAAGATCAACAAGAGCCGTGCACCTAAGTGGATGAGAAGGCACCCAGAAAGTACGTGAGAGTGTTGACACTAGATGCGGAAAACCCGCTGGGAGTGTAGAAAGCCGGAGTGAGCATCCGGCCAAGTTCGTCTGCTCGTTTGAGTAGCAACTACTCTCGTGACAGCGCATAGGCTGAGAGCAGTCCACCTAGATAACGAATGACGGTCTCGAAAAAGTATTCTTCTTATACTCACAACAACGACGGTCTCAAGTTTCGCTCTGGAGACCATGCGCAACGTCCGTGTAAATTCGTCATTGAGCCCCATCATAATCATGGTGTCCAAGGAGTCGAACACGGTCACGCCCCAGCCATTGAAGCTAGAAATCATGTCTTAGCTGGACTTGCCGCATCCAAAAAAATGGCTACTCGCTCATCCTTTGGAGCAGTTCGTCGTACGGCTTGGAGTGTCTCTCGCTTGTACCCATGGTACCCATGGAGAAAGGCTGTCTTGATTGCTTCTGCTCTTCGTTCACACACACGGAGTGGCGTCTTGGACACTGGGCGTGTTGTCCTCCAGATCTCCTTCCCGGGGACCGAAGAGCGGAACGCAGACCACCAGAGTGTTATTACTAGCGGGCAGCTGACCGCAGCACGGGCTAGGTGTCGGCTTGAGACCCGTCGTCTGCCACGAGTCCAGAATAGAACGCAACATCCTGCCGAAGCAAAGGCGAGAGAGAGAGCTCGGAGGATGACGACTGGTAGCACTGGGGGCGTTTGGTTGCGCGGCTAGAAGGGAGGCAACTACATATAGGAGGATGTGAGACTGCAATAACCAACCAGCTTATTAGCTCGGGTGATGCAAGTGGCTATACCATACGTGTGCCGAAATCCCTCTGTATAGAGCACGACAGCGAAAGAAGGTAGCGGTGTTGTATATCGTACACACATTTGCTACGCGCGCTCAAGCACCTATTAATCACGGGTCCGCCAGAGGCGCTCTTCACGTGGTTTGGTCGGGGTTTTAAGGGGCTACTAAGAGTCTCGAATTCCTTGCCAACATCTTTTCGAACAGTTTCGAACAGCAGATCTCGACTCAGTGTTTCCCTTTAGACACTATGGTGAATAAGCTGGCAAAGGTAGAAACAAAAGGCACTCGTGTACGCAAGATGTGGCAGAGCGTGAGTCGGCTTGCAAGAAGGTGAGCACCATTTGATTTGTTAGTAGACGGCAGGCATGAACGTGCCACATCCCACTCAGGCGTCCCACAGCGATTCCGGCAGAAGAAATCTTGCCTGTTGAGATCTGGGAGATGATTATTGACGACCTGCAGAACGACCCGTCGGCGCTCGGCGTGTGCAAGTCTGTCTGCAAAGTCTGGCACGCTCGCGCACAGTTTCATGCGCCGTGGGGCAACAATCAGGTTACCTTTCCCGGTCGAGGACGTGTCTATAGATTCTCGAAGGCGGTTCCCGTTGACCCAAGTGCCCAAGCAGTGCGCGATGTCACCATTACTGGTGATGGCTCCTCAGGAGGATCGGTTGCGCATTTTGGCACCTTCGCCTTCATGCTCGGTCGCAGATTACCTGGCCTCTCGATGCTGACACTGAAGGATGGCATATGGAGGACGGGTGCAGTACATGTGGGCGCATTCCGACAGTTGATCACATTCGACAATCTTACTACTCTCCGTCTCTGGAACGTAAAATTACAATCGAGCACGATTGTCGCTCGGCTCGTCGGCACACTTCCTCGCCTAGAAAAGCTCTCTTTCTCCCATGTAGAGATTTTTGGAAACCCGGCCAAGGTAGATCCAAATTATCCGCGCGGTCGGCGGGACTTGGCAACTCAGGCGTTAGATGTGGAGTTCGATCACACTGACTCGGATGATATTTCGCGTTTCATTCTTGCTGTGGGTCTGTCAGGCCTTCGGGCGGTGATGTGGGTCGACCGCCGTTCCGCTTACCACAGGGACCTCTTAGCGCTGTCCGCCACCGGATTCAAGGGTATTCATTCCAGCCTCCTACAGATACTGGAGCATCCCGTGCAATACAACCAGGAAGGTATGCTTTCTGACTATCTTTTGATACCAAGAATATCGCCCGTTCTTAGCTTCTGTCATGCAGTACTCGAAACAGACATACTGAAACCCCCCGTGCTGTTACTGGTCTCACCCCTCACGGACGACTCTGAAGCTAGCCACATACCTTCTCGCGTAGCGCGTAATTTGTCATGTGTGTCCGGCGACACTCTAATTACCATCGTCATTGGTGTTGATGCCCGCCTTGCACACCCAAGTGCACAGGTCCTACCCCAGGTGCTGCTCGCGCGCCTCGTGTGCGACCTTGATCTTACCCAACTGGATGACGTTCTCTCGACGCCGCCCTTTGTGAACCTCAAGGAGGTCTGGTTTGAGCTGTACGTTCAGCCACGTTGGGCCGCATTCTGGGGTGATCAGGATTCGCCCGTTGGGCGCGCGTGGCAGAACATCATTAAACAACACTTAGTGCGATTGCGAAAACGAGGTGTATTGAGGTACGTGAGTGTAGGTAGCTTCCTCAAGGATTGCTAACATAATACCGTCCTTCTAGATTCGGGATGACCACGGTAGCTGCTCTCGAATATACCATTGGCTAAAACTAACTCATTAGTATTCGATGACGGCACTCGCTAAGTGGGATCGCATGGATACTTGGGTGCTTAGATGTCCTGAGCTGGAGAAACCATAGAGCAGAGTCCCCGGCGAACCTAATACATAAATGCGAGGAATCGTGTCCAGTCGGGAGTATAGGTAGCGATGTTGCCAGCAGATACACTGCAAGAACATTTTAAGGACTCAGCGTGGAAGCTTGAGACAGATTTAGAACTTATGGACGTCACTACATGTCTAGCCCACGCAAGTGCGCCGTCGTACTCGTAAGCGTCATTGGGAGGTTAACGGTCACTTCCCAATGTCGCTTGCGAGTACATGATGATGGTGTACACACAGAACATGATCGTAGTACTGAGCGACACTCTCAGCAAGCGAAGGCGCAAGCGATCATTGTAAGAATGCATCAAAGCCCTTCACGCCCTCTCTCAAGCTCAAGATCTTTTTCCTCCACTGTCGGCCGCGCATGGCACACTCGAAGCAACCCCTCAGCATGATCTCGTGCATCGCGAAGATTCGCTCGAAATCATTGCCCCAACAAAGGTCATCCATCGAGAATAGCACTCCGTCTCGGAACGGCTTCCACACCCCGCATTTCTTGCGGCCGCCTTTGTGGAGCATGACCTCGGGGGGTTGGCGGGCCTCTCTGACCACAGCTTTTCTGTGGTCACGAAAAGCGACCTTTGAACCAGTCAGCCTGATTTTGAACGACGCTCAGCAGAACAGGGCCACACCCAGCTGGCGAGGTGCGCGGAGTCGCCGAGCATCTGCTCAGCTTGTACGAAAGAGGTAGACGTGGATAGAGGCGCTGCTTCCATGTATAGGTCAGGGACCTTGTGTTTCGTCGCGTACGCCAGCACACCCATGGGCGAATAGGGAATGCGATTTCTGAGAATTACATATCAGTGCAGATCTCTGTCCGCGGAGCGCGCAGAGACTCTGTGGTACCTCAGCTCCATCTTGCATACCTGCATTGCAGGGTAGACGGTGTACTTCTCGACAGCCTCCGCGAGAGCGGCGAGCTCACCAAACGCCATCTTGCTCACGTCCGGTTGCTCCTGGCGATACATGAACTGAAAGAGGGGTTGCAGCGTGGAGGCCTTTTCTTGCAGTCCAACATATTCGTCGTTCGTCGTACTGACCTCATCCCCAGGAAAGGCCTCGGAATGTTCGGAGAGGTTCCGCTTGTGTACGCGGAACAAAACCCCGTCTGACGAGCAAATCGTGACGTCCGCATCGGAGAAACGGACTATAAAAGATGGTATCGGAATGTTCTCTGACGCAGATGAAAGACGAATATTGATTACTGCTACGATCACTCACATTTCTCGCTATATCGCGGAGAGATCTGGTTTACCGTCGACGTCCCGACACCATGGACAAGCATATCAGTCTCTTGCGTCGTCATCTTGATCACAAGTGAGAGTTCGCTGCTACAGGGTAGACGTGTGGGTCGGGCTATGATCGAGCAATGTAGTGCTTGCCCTGTACTTAAGGTGGAGGTCTGCGAGAAGTGGCGCACAGGACAATGATAGAGATAAGGGACCGGGACTTGTTAGATAGTGGTCAGAAGTATCAAAATCGATACCCGTGTTTCATTTCCTGTTGTCTGAAGGGGCTGCAAGACTAGCACTCTGTAATTTGGTCTGCTGCCGATGTGGGAGCTGATACATGCTCATCGAACAGAAGCAATTCGAAAGGTGCTCAAGCCCTACTCGGTGTAACCATTGGCCACAACCTCCTCGTTATCAGCAGAGCCTTGAGCTTACGAGCTTGGCAAACAACTGAACGGAAGTCCCAGAAGCCTCGTGTATACCTCCTCCTGGATAGTGGCATCCACGTCCGTCTTCGTCGTCGCATTCAGCACCGACACGCTGTTGAAACAGCCTGACGTGGCGATAACGTCACTCTCCGCCGGCAGCGTCGTGCTTCCGCACGTCCAAATATCCGTAGTGCCCGAGTCCGCGAGGTTCCTCGAGAAAACCCACTTGTAGTCAACAGCGCTTGGGCAATCGTCGATGGCAGCATAGTTGACCGATACGATGATGCCGGGCGGCAGGAGTGGGTAGCTGAAAGACGCGATGAGGGTCTCCGCGTAGTGTACGGTAAGAGCGGAGTAGATCCAGGACGACAGTGTTGAGGACGCCGTCGGGTCGCTCTCGAGCGTAGTGTATGAGACCTGGGAGCCAGTGCCTCCGGAAAATGCGGTAGCCGGTATACCTTCCTTCGCAGCCTCGCAAGCCGCGCCACTACAATATGCCCGTCAACACAAGACGCACGCGGCGCTCAAATGAGTATTTGAGGATATTTTCACGTACACAGTTCCAGATATGAGCACTACAGTACCTAGATTGTCTGATATGATGGCAGTCAGTTGTTTGCACGTTCCTTCGGCTGCAGTGGAGATGTATACTCACTTCCGATATTGGGCCCGCTGACAACGAACTCCGGCTTGAAGCCGAAGAAGAACTCTGGCGCTAGGGTCTGGATGCCATAGTGGGCCGCGTCCACGCTATTCCACGAGTTGTGAGCATAAGCTTAAGAAAGGTGATGAGGTTGCTATGCGCACGGATAGGCATTGACATAGTTGAGCCGAGCTAGATTCACGTTATTTTCCACTATAACGAGTTTCGACTGGGTGACTTACGGTTGCTGGAGTTGAACCCTTCCGGTGGGGATCCCACGGGACATGTATCGTATTCACAAGGCTCAGTGAGAACGGTTGGGGTAGCCGTAGTGGACCCGGTACCAGACATGTTCTCGGCGGGGCAAGACAGTACGACCTGGTGAAGTACAGATCTCTAAGTTCAGCAGGCGGACCAAAGGATTGAGAGACGCACGTCGAAGCCCGCATCAGACAACTCCTCGTACTGTGCTCGTATCTGCGCAACAGCCCAACCGTCATCGTTGGTCAGGACGACGGTACTTGCGAGAACCGCAGAGATACATGAGAGTAGGGCAGCATACTGGAGCCCAGAGACGTGACGCATGTTGCGCAGGATCAGAGAGCAGGAACAGATGCGCTAGCAGGCTCGTTATCGCTGCGGCACCGCAGACAGTTAACGTCTGCGCTCCATACTTATAAATGGTCGGAACCGACGAACGTGCGTAGTGGCGAACGTAAGGGAAGATACTGTACATGACATGTATACCACCTCCGCAGCTAGACAGCATGCCAGGTCTCGGCTTCCGGCTTCCGCTGCATAGTTCAAGTTGAGTTGAACTAGAATCTGAGAATGGCTGATGCAGTTGAACGTTGAACACGCTGCTGGCGACTGTGAAGCGAAGAAGACTGTCGATTACATAATCCCTGACACACCTTGACGATACACCTGCCGCTTTGAACCGGAAGTGTCTAAAGCACGGCTAAGTTTAGCTGAGAGTCCACAAATCTAGAGATACATCAGTCGAGCAGAGACAGAGCCTAGACCATACATAGTACACCCACATGAGGAATTCTTTGAATTCCTCCCTTAAGCCTTATAGTTCTTGGAGCTCCTTATGCGAGATGCAGCGCGACGCGACAAAACTCCACAGGTCAGATACCATAACTTTCTTTTAGGACCCTGGGCCGAGTTGGGGACAACTACAAAGGAGGTTGGAGTCTCGGCAAGTGCCGACAGTAAGTAGCCCCTCACATTTTTAGAGTCCGACCAGGTAGTTCCGTCAGTATATAGGCAGGTATAGGGTGTGGAAATCAAGACTTCTAAGTACAGTACGCCTGCCCCTTGAGTAAGCTTTCTGCAGATACAGCACTACCCTTGTCTCTGCACATAGGCAGCCCACGAAATCTAGTTTGCAGGCGCAATATATTGTGCCAGCGTCTCATGGTACGGGTCTGACACTTCGATTCTGTTGTGAGAACGCGATGTCTCATTCCCGTCCTCCGCACCCTTCATGCAATCCTACTCTCTAGACTGAGAGCTGACCGAAAACCACCCAGGTGTGCTCGGCTGGGTGGGTACAATTAATGCACAACGGGTTTAAGCACCGATTTCTCCAGTCAGGACATTTCCTGCGAATCATGTCGCAACCTCTCACAAACTTCGATAACTGGTCCAGAGAAGAACTCGTCGCGCATCTGGTCGAGCTCGAAAACGAGAAAATCTCATCTCTGCGACGAAGCTCTGCCGACTACTTGCACAGGACCAAGCGGGTCTTTGATTCATCTGTATATCCGCGCCGGAAGATCGCTCTCAAGTTCTGCTACCATGGCTCGCACTATGCAGGGCTGGAATACCAGCCACTGTTAGCGGCGCTGCCTACGGTGGAAGGCGTGCTATACGACTCTTTGGTGCGCACGCGTTTAATTGACCCAGCTGCTGGGTTTGCAGGCTGTGAATGGGAGAAGTGTGGGAGGACGGACAAGGGGGTGAGCGCTGCAGGACAAGTTATCAGCTTGTGGGTGCGTAGCTTCCATGGAGAGGTTCAGAATAGAGAGGAGGATCGCAAGACAGTCACTGTGGAAGCAAGCGGAGAGCAAGAGCCATTGCAGGAGGATGCTGTTGCTGCTGACGGCCCTGGACTCGAAGGAGACCTCGGCATGATGGGTGACTGGGATGACCCACCAACGAACTCATCCCTACCACCTCCCGCGAAGATCATTCTCGATTTTCCATACATATCGAAGCTCAACAAGGTCCTCCCGCCGACACTCCGGGTCATTGCCTGGTCTCCCGTCGCCGACGACTTCTCCGCACGGTACTCCTGCCGCTGGCGGCACTACAAGTACTTCTTTCATTCTCACGGGCTTGATCTCGCAGCGATGCGAGAGGCAGCCTCCCGACTGGTCGGGGAACACGACTTCCGCAACCTGTGTAAGATCGACGCGACTAAGCAGCTGTCATCATTCAACCGGCGCATTCTCTCAGCGGAGATCAACCCAGTCGACGGGGATGGCTATATGTGCGTCCTCGATCTTCGGGGTCGGGCGTTCTTGTACAACCAAGTGCGGCACATCATGGCGGTGCTCTTCCTCGTCGGGACGCGCCTTGAGCATCCATCTATCATCGACGCACTCCTCAACGTCGACCCTGACAACCCGCAACCTGCCTCGAGAACTGGCGAGCCGTCACTGCCCGTCGTCGCACGCAAGCCCGTCTATCAGATGGCCGATCCCTTGCCCCTGGTGCTGTGGGATGCCGGGTACGACGTGTCTGACGTCGCATGGCGTGCCGGTGCCGACGACGGGAGGGATGAAACGATCGCACCGAAGCACTTCGTGACCGACTTGCATCACGATCTGAAGGCACAGCTTCATCGCTCGGAAATCAATCGCGCGATTTCGTCTCATTTCCTACACGCAGCAGCGAAATTCCACGAACCGCCTCCACAATACTTCCCCATTGGCGGCGAGGGCGCTCGACCGATCGAAAGGGGGAACATGTTGAGCATCCCGCTTGGGGCAGGCCTGTACCACCGCGAGGCGGGGTATGTCCCGTTGCTGGAGCGCAAGTCGTTGGATCTGCCGGAGGAGATCAACGAACGATGGAGAACAGGGAAGGGGGCCAAACAGCTGGAGCGTAGATCAGCTGCGACGACCGGGCGTAATCGCAGGTAGCATCAGCTAGGTCACAAGCTCCGTCGCGAAACATGTGTACGATAGATCTGCGTGCCTTTTCGCCACACCGGGATTACGCAGACAACAGCTAAGTAATACGAATACAGCATTGATAACTGTTGGGATCACATTAAACTAATGCGAGTATGGTACATTCGGGAAGGCTGCGTCGGCGTGAAAGGACTCGTTCGCCTTTACTGACATACGACAGACCACCCCTCCCACTCGATATTACCCAACTGGATATCCATAATTCGCTCGTACATCGCTCTCGCAACCGGCCCGCGGCCGCTCACATGTTCTTTTAGAACGATATCCTTTCCGTCCTGGCCGATGCGCCCAACACTTGTGACAAGAACCGCCGTGCCCACAGTGAATGCCTCGAGCAGCCGGCCTTCCTCATGCCACTGCGTCAGATCCGACATCGTCATGGTGCGCTCCTGCGTGTGCAGGCGAAGTGTCTCTGGGAGATGAGGGAGCCTAGTGCGTGATGGGTGTGCTGCGGCGAGGGCAAGGCAAGAGTCGCGTGTGACGCCGGGGAGGATAGTCCCATCCAAAGGAGGCGTGATGACATCCCAATCTTTTCCTCGAGATCAGCATGGTTCATCCTGCCCACAACAACTGCGTACTACTAACCATTGTCACCCCGCTTGACTACGGCGAAAAAGTTCATTGCTCCCGCTTCTGTGATCTTCCCGTCCAGAAGCCAGAGAACCTGGTTGTAACCCTGTTGCTCTGCGAGCCGCTGGGGCTTCAGAGTGGGCGCGTAGTTGAGGGCGAGCTTATGGCCGCCTGTTCCACCTGGCCACGAGCGCACCACATCTCCGTTGGCGAGGAGCGCAATCTGGCGAGCACAGCCACGGAAATACGGGCCTGCGGGCGAGCAGATAACATACAGGAGGGCATGGTCGGAGGCAGCTACACTAAGGCCTACGATGGCACAGTGAGTACCATCGAGCTAAAACAACGATGTATGACATACTCGGTCGTGTTCCGATGATGGTGGGCCGAATATATAAGCTATAACCCTGCGCATTAGGAATCCAGCGCGACTCGAGCAACACCAACCGCTTAATCAGGGTCAGCAGGGCGTCAGTGTCAAATGGCTGCAGGAACGTCAGTCGTGAAATAAGATTGAGTGGGGCTCTGGACGACGCACAGGAAGGGCCACTCGGTCTGCAGATCGACTTATGCGCGCCATGTTGAGGTCTGGCCGGAAGATCCTGACATCGCCATATGGTCCGATGTAAGCCTGGGCCGATAAGTTGATCAGGGAGCGTGACGCGGGACAGTGGATGCACCAAACCTTCATGCCTTCAAAGACATTGGTGCTGTATTGGAAGCAAGAGCTGGCGGGATCCAAGCAGATGGGGCCGTAGGGCTTGATCTTAGGCGCGGACCAGCCGCTATCAGGTTCGTAGCTTGCAACCAGCATATGGTCCGTCATAGTCTGCCATATAAACAGCACATCGTCAGAAGGAGCACCAATCACACGTGGGATACGTCACAGTGAACTGCCCAACCACATGTAGAATAGATGAGACAGGGAAGTCCTAGCCGCATCGCGGTTGAGTCCGTTGTGAACAGCAAGGTGGCGTCACCGCCCAAGACCATCTTGTACATGGCTCAACGGTTTGCGGGCTCAATTTTGCATGTTAATAGTCGTATACTCGTCAGATTGCTTGTGCCCTGCCATCGACGTGCATTGGCCTCAACTTGGTGCCTCCCCCTACGCGCCGCAACAGTATGATCGCGAGACAGAAGGATTTAATGATCGGGGTATATGGAAAGTATGCCCTATGTCATGCGGCAGAGTCGACGGCGCGATTCCGTTCAGTCGACAGTCGTGGCCCAGGCCAAAGCAAGCGAAAGGAGACTTCTACGGCCCGATGAATATAAACCCCGCTTTGAGAGCAGCCTACCCCATGCGAATCGTGCCTTAGGTATGGCGCTTGTTGCAGTCGGACGCGCCATTCTGAGGATGTGATGTACACACCTGACCGAACTTCAGAGTCTCTGGGCGGGGGATCGACTTGGGTGACCGAGTCAGCGTAATTTGCAGCCTTGATACCTGGGGAGTGTCCACAACAATCAGAGGTGTATTCACAATTCCAACGTCAAGGAGTACATACATCGAGGTTTGCGCCAGCATACAGTTTCGTGTGTCCATTGACGTGAGGGTCATCGATTGGGCTTGGAGTTGCGGTGACCATTCTGCTGTGCCGCCAGAGATGTGTGGGGGCGTGTCCTCAAATAGGGGCGGATGAGCGAGTCATGCTGTTATTAGCCTTAAATACTTTGATCCTGCGATATGGTCAAAATCAGAGCGCAAGCCCGATCATTGACGTTAGTCTTTGGGAAAATCAATGCCTGGTCTTGGGTCCGATCTTATCTTAGATAGACGCTCGTCCTCCAGTGGCGCTTGCCCCTCAGATCCTTCAGTCCACCATTCATCTGCCCGTACGCACTCGCATATCTCAGGGCAAACAAAGTCAATTTTCTGTATGGATCCAAGGACTCCATCATCCTCGTCTCCAGAAGCTCGTTTGTGTTGCTTTGCTTTGATATGGGACATGCCCTGACGTTGGGTCATCAGCGAAACTCAAAACGACAGGTTTGCCTGAAGTAGAAGATGATATTACTCCGCATACCCTGAACGACCGCGTCGATGTTAATGATGCACAGGGTTATACCCTGGATAACGGTGAGAATCATTGTACTTTTACCTAGACTCTTCTCATTCAATGTTGCACGCCACAGAATTCGAGCCCTTTACACCCATCCAAACGTATGAGATGAATCAGGTATGTTTATTCTGCCACTACAAGTGAGGCCCTACATCCATGACAACAGACTCTGCTAGAATCCTCCGTTCCAGACCATCCTCTGATTGCGCCACTCTCACCTATGGCAGTCTTGCGAGCTGAATATGAAGGAGGATCACAAGTCTTTGTGAAGCAGATTGACTGGCTTACAGAGCATGGGTACACTGGTATCAGGCGTACCAGAGGAGATGGTCAGTCATCTCCCATGCTCCGCAGACAAATTGATAATTTTCTTCGCTACAGGCGACTGCTTCTACCGATGTGTGCATGCTATCTTGATGTTTAGGCACGACAACTGAGTCTGACGATTGCAGCGCTTGCATTCGCTTATATCGAGCGAATAATGCTCTCGAAAGACAAGCCTCTGGCCGTCACGAGCGCTATATCCGTTTTGGAGGCTTCGCAATTCCTTCTGGAGCAAGCAGGTTTCCAAAGGATGGTCTTCGAAGACTTCTATGATTGCCTCGTATCAGTCATCAACACGGTCATAACGCCCGAAGGCGACGGCCGTTTGCTGACCCCCGCAACACTTATAGAAGTATTCAACGCACCGGAAGGTATGAGGGCTACTATCGCGACCGGGATCTGACCGTGCTTACTCTCAAACTCTCTGCCAGTTTCCAACTCCATTGTCGTCTATCTCCGCCTCTTAACATCCGCACAAATCCGGGCTGATCCTGAAAAGTACTCTGCGTTCCTCTTCCATCCCGAGATCGGAGAACCGATGGAAGTTCGTGACTTTTGCGAGACGTTCGTGGAGGCTGTAGGAAAGGAAGCCGGTATAATTTTCCATCTTAGATGAACCATCTTGGGGAGCTGACACACTGTGGCGCAGACCATGTACAGATGACCGCTCTATCCGGTGCGCTGCAAGTGAACATAAGTGTGGCGTACCTGGATGGACATGTTCATGGCGAAGAAGGCAAGGTCGACTTTGTCGAGTTCAAGAATATCGAGGAGTCGGAAATAAAGCCAGTTATCTTGTTGTACAGGCGAGTCGGACGTCAAAACATTCATATACCACGTTGAAAAACTCCGCTCCAGGCCCGGTCATTACGACATCCTGGACCAGAGAAGTGAGGACCCACTTGAGGTCGAGTCTTGAATCGTCGCCGAAGCAAACGTGGACGCCGCTGCATGAGTATGTCCCCGATCTCTACATTTGAAGGGTAGTGTATAATTGAATGTATCATCACATGTGCATTACGTCGCCATGTACGGAGCGACCTGGGAAGCAATTGGATGCATCGAGTCTGGATTTAGATAACACTGACGCGTGATCCCTGGCTTCGTGTCATGGTTCCAAGCCCGACGAGCGGTTCCAGGAGGCCCATCTTACGACAACATGGATGCCTGGGCTGGCATTCCAAGTCACGATACCCTTCATACTTTTGGTTGACCAGGTATGTTCCACATGTAGGTGCAGTTCGAGGTCTCATTCCATCGCTCCCTTCTCACTGGTGGCAGCTTCGTCTGTCTCACCAGTGCCTTTATTCGTGGACTTCGGTGATTTCATCAGTCAGTTGACTTCATGACCTGATGTTGGAAAAAGGTCCGATGAGCCGGGCTTGTTCGGTGTCCTCTGTTGCCTCATCGAACGTGGGAGATGACCCACAGTGCTGTTCTGCCGAACAGCTTCGTCGCATCGGATTTCAGGTGTTCTGAGTGACGTGCATCGGTGGATTATCCGGCCGCTCCACGAGCATGATACGGGCATGCCAAGAAGCACAGCTGCGCCTCATTCTGAACAGCGAGTCGAAGCTGTACTCGCAGGATGTCAAACTCTGAACAGGCTCAGCTTATGACCGGGTCGGGGCGTTGGACTCATGCCACGGGTCCCATGTTCCAGAACAGGAATCACATAGCTCGACACGACAGTAGTTGTCACGTTACTGTCTTGCGTCTATTGCGATGTTGCATGCGCTTGCCAAAGGGTCAGATCGTGAACCCTACCCAGTGCAACTGTCCCGAAATGCTGCGCCATGACTATGAAGGGTCCGATCCTCTCGGAGAGGCACAAGAGCAATGTACTGTAAAAAGACATTAAATTCTAGTGGTAAGTATTCTCCACTGTAGAGTTTCTCAATTTCCCGTAGAAGCGCTAGCCCTCACGTTTTGTGTTCTAGAAGCGCACAATTGACCATCATCTGACGGTTGTCGGTTCCTATGCTCCCAAACACGCTCACAGACGGAGACATTGGATTCTGGGGTGCCGTATTGCATATAAAGGGGATGCAAGCACAAACCAATCCCGTGCACTCAGGTCCTCCACATGAGTTCTCTACTGACGGACCGAATCTGTATTGTCGGTGCAGGAGCCTCTGGGTTGATCACCGCCCACATCCTCATACAAGATGGCTACCAACGCGTCGAAGTCCTCTCACGCGACTCTTCGCCTGGGGGCACTTGGGCTGCCACGCGAGTATATCCCGAGCTAGTCATCAATAAGTAGGTCTCCAAATCCTGTAAATTTCGCAGATGATGAGCAACGCTAAGCGGCCACTCCCGTAGTATTCATGGAGAGTACAGCTTTTCCTGCCTTGACATGCCTCCGCGTGCAGTCGCTTCCGATGACATCCGCCTGTCGGGCCTGGAGTTGCAGGCGTACATGGAGAAGTTTGCCAGCACCTTCCTGACAGGAAAAATACGGTACAATGCAGAGGTGCTCAAAATACGACCAAGATTTCGAGATGCAGCTCAGGCCGATGGCGCGGACAGCAACGGATGGACTATCACCGTTGAGAATACGAATAATAAGGTCGTCGAGGAACTTGAGTACGATAAGGTGGTACTTTGCACCGGAGTGAGTGTTGTCAGATATCACTAACAGTCAAGGAGATCACGAACAGACTCGCAGGGCTGTAGTGAGCCTTACACGCCTGTAGGCTTGAGTGAGAAGGAAGCGCGCCTAAGCGGATTCCAAGGTCCAGTTGTACACTCCGCCGAGTATAGTGCCCGCACGCAGGAGCTACTCGACGCTGTCCCGCAAGCTTCCGAGGGCGGTGGCACGCTTCTCGTGATTGGGGGCGGGAAGTCCGCTTCAGAGTACGTGGACAACAATAGTTCTCACGATTTCAGAGGAAGGCTGACTCTGAGCACCGTCAGCATAGCAGCGCATATGGCAGATAAAGGCCGACGCGTGACCATGGTATTCACTACGATTGACGCTGCTGTCGCCAGCCCTTTCCCGCTGCCAAGCTTCATATCCAGGAGCAGGTTCGCGTGAGGATGCGTATGACCTTGGGGCTTAGCTCAGCCTCGACTAGGTTCTTTTCCGCACTGTCGCCTCATATCGAACTCCGGACACCTTTGGAGTAAGTTTACTATTGGCCTGAGGTCCACTGCGGAATGCTCAGACCTAATACAGGCGCTTTCTGCACACGACATGGGCGGGAGCGAAGCTTGTTCACGGGTTCTGGGACTTTTACCAGTGGATGGCGGTATGTATATTCCTTTACTCACGCGCTTGTCCAGACTCATCGTTGAATACTAAGTTCAAAGCTCTCGGTGTCCCGAATGACTCCCCTTTGCGACGCGCTCCCAAGCTATTCTGGTCGACTCACGCGAACAACCAGGGCTCAGGCGGCGCATTAGCCCGCTTCTATCATCTAGCCAACGAGGGTGCAATCAATTTGATCGCGCCTGCACGAGTGGCATCTTTCTCGCATGTCGCACAAGGCGTCGTACTGAGTGATGGGCGAGTGATACAAGCGGATGCTGTCGTCCTTGGTACTGGGTATGCTTCCTCCTGGAATAAGATCTTCGATGGTGAGACCCTGTCTTTCGTGTTATCTGACACCTTACACGTCCATTGCTGTGATAGATGTGGCCTTGGAGGAGCTAGGGCTTGGCTCCCACACTCCCTCGCCCGCTACTAACCACTATAGATGGGATTATACTACCCTCTGCAATGCACCAGTGGCACACCCATCCAACAAATTGTGGACCCCCTCCATCTACCGAGGGTTGGTACCAGCGAGAAATATACTGCGGAGGAACCTAGCGATCAACGGAGCCATTGTTAGTAACAAGAGTTCGTGTTAGACAGCCGAATAACTCGTCTCATCCATTCAGTTCACGCCTAGCTGTGGCTACGCCTATGAGCTTTCTGCGCATTGGATAGCCTCATACTTTCGTGGCGACCAGTTCCTTCGGCTCCCATCATCAGCCGAGGAAGCGCTGGCCAGCGCAGCATATAATGGTGCCTGGCTTCGGAAGCGATACCCTGATATCTATATGGCGGCGAATGATAGCGTTAGAAGTGATCTGGCGTTATGGTGGTAAGCACTGGCTTTGCACTCGGTTCCACAAGGTTACGAAGAGATTTATCTCATAGCTGGCCACAAATATTTGATACTTTGCTGGAAGACATGGGTCTGCAGATTCTGAGAGGCGGCGGAAATGTCCTGACATGGCCGTTCAAAGTAGTTGATGTAAAAGAAATTGCACACCTGAAAGAGGAGCGGGATGCTTTGCGTAGTAACGTGGTTTGATGATTACGCACTTTCTGGATATATGACTAACAGCGTCCTTTGTATAGTAGTCATATACTGGACGCTAAGTGACGTTGGGTGTCAAGAACTGAGCACCGTTGGGCAGCATTGGCGAGCGCCTATTGACCTGCAGTTCGACATGTCTCTGGAACAGTGCATCGACTGGCCTCGACCGGCTCGCTACTGGAGGAGATAGATTTATCGGACCTGTTCTCTGCACGGGTCAGCCTTTCAACTGCCTAATCATCTTATCTTCTGTCTATGCGGGCTCAGGCGAGGATCGCTATTGGACAGGGAACGAATTTGAGGCTGGACTACCAACCACTGGCTAACGCCGCGGCATTTATCCAACTGAATTGACCCGTCGAGAGAAATCACAACAATCTCAAACATCCACAAAACTTGAGACTTCAAGTGAGCCAGGTTATCCAGGTGCTCGAGTTCCTCACGATTGCCGCAGATATCTCTCTGGCAATCACCCTGTCCGTCTGTTCGGATGGGTGCAACTCGTCGTACCTATGCATAAGCGCAGTGAATAGCAAGTTAACACTGAACTGCACGCAGAACGTCAATGCGACACACCATAGGAAGCTATCGCGCGCTGTGCCTTCCGCGACGTCGCATGCTGCGGGACCCACGGTGCTCTCATTCAGCGCATAGACGCAAGAATTGATGCATCCAGTGACATTGTACGGCGCCGTGCCGTTGAGGTAGTTCTGTGGGTGAGCGTATACGTCCGAGATAAGTGCATACGAATCGAAGATGCCTGTTATCCATCAGACGGTCAGATAATTCACTGGGTCCTGCGAATGTCCGAGTACTGACCGAGGTGAGCACCTGTGAGCGTTGGCGCGAGGGCCTGGAGCATGACAGCCGACAAGGCGTTGCCGGTATTCGTCAACTCGGTCATGAACACGTTCCATTCGGTAGTATTGCGTTGAGCTGTCCAGTAGCGGTTTGGGTAAGAATCAGCAGAGTACAGGATGGTCAGTTGCAGAGGCAGCATCTGGGAGGGCAGTTCGTGAGTTATTTCTCGACTAAAGTGCATGCACGCTTACGTTTTGGACGATGAAATTCCGCGCCCCGAGGCCGTACAGCACTCTCACCCAGTCCACAGCACAGGTGATCGTGTCCACTAGGGTGACACCCGCAGTCTGCCCTCCTGTGATGAGCTCGCCTACGCCGACGTCGTTCGTCCCGATCCAAAGCGTGTACATCGTCTCCGTGGGGTCGAGCGTGAGAGAATTGTTCTCCCGTTCAGTCATATAGAGCGGGAGCTCATCTTCGAACACGGAAGGAAAGAGTCGAGGTGTGAGGTAGTTCGAACACGTCGCTCCTGACTTAGCGTATGGGTACAAGTTGAAGTTGCCATACATGGCGGCATAGACGGGCCACGCAGTGGCATTGTCTCCCGGGTCGCCCTTGCTGTCTTCGTGAGTAGGTTGTAGGAGTCCGTTCCTTCACGTATACTCACCACATCTGTGTATGAGTCGCCAAAGGTCACCAAGTTCTTGATCTGACCCGGGTATGGACCTTGAGCCGCGCCCCATTGGACGCAACCTAGCAGTAGGACGACGGATGCGATGTATGGGAAGATGGCCATGCTCGACTATTTTGGCTCACCAACGTCCAGAGCGCATTTATGCTAGGGCGGAATGCGAACGGCCCTCCACGGCTGTATCGCGTCCCCCTGATGCTGTTCATGTGATGGGTCATTGCTCTGGTTAGCTGCACCTTTCCAAAAGACCACCCAGGACAACCCTGCGCGTGTGATTAGCACGGACCGCATCTTGATTCTCGCAGTTGGGTGTCGACCTATACCGTAGACGATATCAGTGGTCGCTTAAAGTTGTGGGGTTAGCAGAGCTATGATCTCAGCATCTGATCCTCGGTGTTCATGACGCGTACTACAGTGACTGGCATTGCTGAGGCGCTGTTGCTCAACCCCGCATTGCGCGTCGGATGAGTGGATGTGTAATCATCTTGTGAATGGGAATCATCTTGCCATAGTCATATCAGGGCTTCTGGAGTTCCCCACGCGTCCCCGGTACGGTACTACTCTTTTCATTGATACCGAGCGCACCAGTCCTCAGATTACCGACTCACGAGTCCTTCCATAAAGTCCAGTACGTGCGATACTCAACTCAGCCATGTGATCCATGCCGACGAGTTGCGCACGAGAGCGGATGCGATCTCGCGGGCGATGACCCTGTCCGTCTGCTCCGACGGGTGCAGCTCATCGTACCTGCAGTACAGTACCCATTTAGCACAAGTCTTCCATGGCCCCCACGGTGTGCGCACGCACCACATGAAGCTGTCCCGCGCCGTCCCCTCCGCGACAGTGCAGGTGTAGGTTGTGTTCGTCTCGTAAACGCAGGAGTTGATACACCCGGTGACATTGAGCGGGACAGTGCCGTTCAGGTAGTTCTGCGGGTGAGCGTAGATGTCGGAAATGAGGCCGTACGAGTCGAAGTAGCCTGGGAACGCATCAGTATCCTGGCTTCTCGAGCGTGGGAGCAGTCGGATGTTCGGACTCACCGAGGTGCGCCCCTTCGAGCGTCGGTGCGAGGGCAGTGAGCCAGGCGAGCGACAGCGCATTGCCGGTCGCCGTGAATTCGGACATCATGACGTGCCATTCAGTTGTGTTGCGCTGGTCGGTCCAGTATCTATTCGGGTACGAGTATGTGGAGTAAAGGATGGTGTCTTGTAGAGGAATCATCTCCATTGCAGGTTCAGGATATTCCCTTTGCATGACATAGGAAAGACAGGCTTACGTTTTGGAATAGGAAGTTCCTGGCACCGCTCGTGTACATGACCCGGACCCACTCCACCGCGCAACCGACGGTGTCCACCAGCGTCACACCCGGGGTCTGGCTACCGGTCAAGAGCGCGTTCACGCCGACGTCGTTCGTCCCGATCCAGAGCGAATACATGGTAGTGGTTGGATCGAGCTCGAGGGAACCATTGTATTTCTCAGTGAAGTAAAGCGGCAGCTGGCTCTCGAAGACGGGTGGGTACGGGCGATATGTGAGGTAGTTTGAACACGTCGCACCGGAACGGGCGAACGGGTAGAGCGTGAAGTTGCCGTACATCGCGGCGTAGATGGGCCATGCCGTGCCATTGTCTCCGGGGACGGTCTAGCCTTGCGCGTGAGTGGTGATTCGCCGCCCCGCACGACTGATTTCACTGGCTTGTGGCAACACTCACCACATCTGTGTAGGAGTCGCCGAAAGTCACCAGGTTCTTGATCTGGCCCGGATAGGGACCCTGGCCATTGCTGATCCACGCAAAGCCGAGACAGAGGACGAGCGCGGAGAGCAAGCGGAAAACGGCCATTTCGAGCCTTAAGGAACTCCACTCCACGCCGCCGACTACAGACAGCTTATATATCAGCGCAACATGCGGGTTGCAACACCACGACCGGGACGATAATCCGGGATTGTGTTTCTTCCACCACCCTCACGTACAAAGCAGAGGGAACTCCTCCCAGCGGAGGGATCCAGCGGATGGTTTAAATATACAGTGCCTCAAGTTCACGTAGGAAATATGGGATGACCGAAGATCGCACACACCGACATTTCCCCGGTTGAACTTGGGCGCGACGCGTCACAGTCATATGATTAACCGTGTCACTCAGCCTGCGTTCTGCCGAACCTTGCTTGACTCGCCATGAAGTCGCAACTCACCAACACTTCTTGTTGTGTATCGACTGTGTCTTTTATGAGTATTTGACTGCAATTCTCCTCAGAATTGGAAGTCGAGTATGTGGTACTTTCTGGGTCTGTGTAGCTAGTTCTTAGACGTGCAGTAGCCCTCTTGTCCTTTGGCATTTAAGGTTTAACTGGATAGAGCTTGGCCCCAGATGAGGTAGGCATCAGAGGTTGGACGTTTTGAGGTAGCCTTCATGAACACAGCCCGAGGATCAAACGGATCGAGGTAAATCTTGTCCGAGAAGGGCAGCTTAGGAGTACCGCGGGCCATTTCAAGACGACGGTGACTTTGGATGGCAACAGCCGTGATTAAGAAGGGCTATCCATCCACCATATATATTTGCCTGCGCGGTGATTACTATAACATATGTCTTAGACACATGGGATGTACCCACCTCTGCATTGCCAGGAGCCAGGAGGCGCCATGGTGAACAAGTTGACACACAGCATCCTTTTCGACTGATTGGATTCAGATAGATGAGCCCAACGTGTGGATGGATCCACGCGCTTGAATTTGGTGAAATATAATACATCGTAAGGCATTGAGTCGTCCGACAATCCCACGCACCCTCTGCATTAAGCGTCCGGGGTACACTGGCAGCCAACGAGCTGCCTCGAGCCGTGCGAGCGTGCGCCGCACGGCAAGGTCGGAGATATAATGGTAGGGGAACGCCGTCACTGTGCCAGCCGCGGCGACGCCGACAGCGCCCAGGCCGCCATCCCATATCGCGGCTCAGAGCCCACCAATTATCATCTACTCTCCAACCGTACCTGCTATCACATTTCCGTGCACTCCCCACGACACACCGAGGCCAAAGATCACCCAGCCGATCGCGATCACCACACCGCCCGTCGCCAGACACACCCACCTCAGCCACCCCCACTGCGGATTTGATGCTTTCAGCCTCCGTTCCATCTCCTTCACCTCTGTCATGCCCTCCGGGAGGCCCTCCTTGGATACCGTGATGCCTGTCTGATCCGCAAGGCGCCCCGCCTCCGCGGGCACCAAACGTGGGTTGATCTGCGAGAGTCGCGCGGCGGGCAGGAGCGTCGGCCACACGTACGAGACAAGCAGCAGAGCGCCAGAGATGACGACGGAAATGATCCCGTACGCGAGCCAGAGCGAGACGCCCGGTTCGAGCGAGTCGGTCGGGGAATCGTCCTGGAGCTTGCCCGCCGCTGTCGTGATGATGACTATGGACGCTTGCACTACGGATTCTGAGAACGAGCTAGTTAGCGTGTGTGAGCGAGTCCGGTAGCAGGAGACTGACTCTTGATGGAAAACCTTGGGGAGTCATGGTGAGTTATGGGTCTCTGATGCCTGCTTCGGGGGTACTCACCCTGTTGCGTAGTCCTGGGGGTCCGGAATGATGTTACGGACGATCTCCACTTGCGGGGCCGGGGTAACGCACTAGACGCTCTCATGTCAGGACGGGGCGTTCCTTCGTAAACGTCTGAGATACCTGGGACAGCGCGTAGAAGACATATGCAGCGACTGGGCACGACTTATCAGCAGTCGGATCTAATGATCAGTATTGAGCGCTCACTGAAGGTGGGGACCGTTTCGGAGAATCGCAGCAAGAACATCGACACCAAGAAAGTCACGCCGGAGAGAAACACTGACAGGATCATACGTCAGTCAAGCCTCGATCTTGTGTAATGAAAGACACGCACGGAAGCCTATCCGCTGGCCGAAGCAATCGATGTAGATCCCGAGGAAGGGCGTCATGCATGCTGGCAAGAGGAGATAGAAGCTCGAGACCCATCCGCCAATGACCGCCCCCTTTTTAAGTCGCTGCTCTGCGAACTGTCTATTACCGCCAGACAGGGTCCATCAGCCATCGCCGCGGAAGCCTGAGGGCGGTCATGTGACGTACGTCGAAATGGACACAAACGCCTGCACGCCAGCGTTCTCGAACACAGCGAAGGCGACCACGATCCAGAACGTCAGTGGGAGGCGGCGGATGGCCTTCAGGTCAAACGATGCGCGCCGGCTTTGCGTGTGCCCGGTGTGCCGCTTGCCGTTTGTCTGGTCCGTAATGTCGTATTGCCTGCGCAGGTACCGGTCGAGGAACACGACGCTCACGGCGCATGCGAAGGAGAAGGCCGCGATGGCCGCGCTGATCCAGAGCGCGTATGCGTAGGATCCGAAATGAGACGTGATGATGTTTGCTGTCGACTGGCCAGTGAACTGGGCGAGATTGGCGATACCCCTGGAATAGACACACGTAAGTGACGCTTGGGACCAATGGGCTGCTCCTGGTTACCAGATAACGCCTGCACACAAGGGCACAATTAATCAGAGCGTTCAGGGAAGGATGATAATGGAACCCGCCTATTGAAACAGCGAAGCCCCTGCCGGGCGCAAAGTATGTAGAGAATATCCGGTGCTGCGCGTTGTCAATGGAGCCATCTCCGATGGCGGCGACGACCTTGCCAAGGATCAAAAGAGCGTAGCTATTCAGGTTGTTGGTGGCTGCGCCGGCCATGATCATGGAACCAGCAAGATGAAAGCCGGCGAAGATGACCGTCAGAGGCGCGCCGCCCCATTTATCTATGCAGAACCCGAATACTACACACAGAACAGTGTTGATCTTTGTGAGAATTTATCAGTGGACAATAGCTGTCTAGAGCCGTTACAGTCACTGACGAGGTTCGTGATAGCGACCTGCCCCATGCTGATCGTGAGTATATAACCATTGTACAGAGGGCAGTACCAGTGCGTACCAAGGTGGCGAACTGAGAATTGTTGATGTGAGTCTCCTTGATGATCGTGGTCTTCAACGCACTGCAGAACACGATTAATAGGGCGTCCTTGTATGTGAGGAAATTCATACACAATCAAACCCTGAAACACCAAACATGAATATTCGTAAAAGGTGGGGTAAACATTGTGCTCACATTGGACCAATGATTGCCAACTGCGTCAGAACGTGAGTACGATGGCGCAAGGCGTCACAAGGAGTTGAACGCACATGAGCACAAGCAGGTCAAGACGGCTATCGCGACCTTCCAAGCGACAGGGAGTTTCCTCTTTCCAGGTGCATTGGAGGTAGACGAAAACGAGAGGTTGTCGTCGGACTCATTCACGACGGCAGACTTGTCCAAGACAGGCGACGCTGTCTTTTCACGGCCGCGATCCTCCACACCCATTTTTTTCTGAGAGGTACTTGGGCGGGGATGATTTGGTGGGAGGGGGTGAACCAAGTGGACGTGGAGGCCTGTTCATCTTATCAGATACCGGGAGCCAGCTGGATGGAATCTTCCGTCGCAAGTGAATTGGTGACCACGAAGAGCGGACGTAATCCGGACGAGGTCGGCGTACGCTGCCAGCAAATAAGTAAGAGGGCGTTCATTCTCGACACCAGACAGCTCGGATGATCATAACGTTATAAATAGCATTCGCATCTCTCTAGCCGCCTTGCGAGGCCGCGTCGGCATTCATCTCTGCACGATCCATTGTGGCATTAGTGTTCAAACGTGCAGTTGAAAAGGAAAAAATATACATCCAGACAATTCGAACAAGGTTGTGTGCAACCGTTCGGAGCGCTGTGCGCCAAAGGCAGTTATCTGATAACGCCCCAGGAGTTATCAGATAGCGGGCTGTCATCTAATCGGCAGGCGCATGTTACGCTACGGCAGTGTAATAGTAGGAATGCGCTCACTGCGATACG
Source organism: Fomitopsis pulvina (assembly GCA_964035675.1). Lineage (NCBI taxonomy): Eukaryota > Fungi > Basidiomycota > Agaricomycetes > Polyporales > Fomitopsidaceae > Fomitopsis > Fomitopsis pulvina. The sequence goes on along the minus strand of OZ037965.1, from coordinate 813,775 downwards.
CCTCTCGTTTGTATGCAACATGCTGCGTAGAGCGTCCGGGCCCACAAAGAAGCGCTAGAAGAGCGAGCTAAGCCAGTGTTGGAGCGAGAAGCGCAGTGGGGACGGCAACAGAGCGGCGATTGCGGCTCGGGCCCGTTAGAAAAATCCAGCACACAGGAACGAGTAATACAAAAGTGTAGAGATCTACATACCATGTCGCATCACGTTGGTCTGCGACCTTGTCAGCCTCCAAGGCACTCTTGTCAACCGGTTCAGGGCTCATGTGAGCGAAGAACGGGTTGGACTGATAGTTGAGCCTGTCCTGACAAGTGTCGGTAAGACCGGTAAATGCTTCTCACCGCATGCGCCAAATGTGAGCCATTATTACATGTAAAGGAGGAGATGATGTATGTAAACGCACATGCATGCCCACACTTTCTCTGACCTCCAGACCGAATGGAGCATGCCCAGACCACGAGGAAGGGGCAAATCAAGGGCAAAGTCTCGCTTCCATGCAGCATAGACTGTCTGCAGCGCCAAACGAATTCGACATGTGGACTGTCTACACACAATAGTTTTCACTTGAAGCGCTTGGGTTTCTTCTCGGACCTGTCTTTGTACACCCATCAACTTCGTTACGGTAGTCACCGCCGAATCAGAACCAGAGGACCCTGGGCAGCATCTCTCTCCTGCGGAGAGAATATGGCGGGCAAAGTAAGTAAGGTGATTGTAAAGGCGGTGTTGCGGGTTGCATGATCTGCGAGGAAATTTGTGAACACTGTCTACTCCGGGCGACGCTTACTCCTCGACTTCTGCTCTGCCATTGCAATGTCCCCTCACGCAGTAAGTTACTTCGAGATGCGAGGACGCTTTGATGTCTCAAGGCACGTGAGCGAGGGTCTCTGATTTTGGCTCGAGCTGGTGCCCGGAAGCTGACTCAAACAAGGGCACCGCATCGCCCTTCTCGATTTGAGGAGTCGTCTGGATACATTCGTGGCAATTATCATCCGGTGACCTGGCCAGATGGAATTTGCTTTGTGTGATTATCATTCCGACTGCCAATACCATTGACGATGCATCCAGATGCGGAACGACAGGTAGACTGGCAGGAGCTATGTTTTACTGCAACGCAATACCGTTAGAGAAACTTCTCGAATGGCTTCATTTCCAAGACACTCAGCCGCTGGAGTTTGCTGTGCCACATTCCAGCACATATCCCGCAATGGTGGCAATCATCGAGCTTGTAAATTGCTTGGTTGAATATCATGTCGCAATTCTTCAAATCCTCCAGGCTGTGCAGTTTGGCTCGCAACTGCCGGTCGAAGGGCGCCCACGAGTCACACTTCTTGCGTCCATGCTTGTGGGCGACTGGTCCAGGGGCGCAGCGTGCGTCGTTGAGCACTTGGTTCCATTGCTCCCGGTAGCTCGCCTGCCCACTACGTAAGCAAGGCGTCCCAGGACATGCAGCTCGCAGCGAACGTACCCAGCAGGCGACATAAGCATCGCCGAGAGTGTTCCGTACAGTGTGGAAGCCGCAGTGAATTGTGTGAGGAGCGGCTTCATTGGATATAGATCGATACCCATGCTTCAACGAGTACAATAAGACGTCAAGAGGATAACAGGGGATCGCGAGTCTGATCTACTGTCAGACAAAGGTGAAACATGGCAAGTGATACTCGTACGACGCACCTCATTCGAAACTTGCAGACCTCAAGGGCAGAGAACACCTGGTACTTCTCTGCCGCGTCAGCTAACGCAGAAATGTTCGAGAACGAGATCTTGTCGAGTTCGGGCTGTGGCCCGCGATACATGTATTGGAACAGCAACTCCAATGTGGACTTGTTCTCCGTCAAATGGACGATCTCGCCAGGCGCCACCGCTACATCTTTCCCCGGGAAGCCCTCCGAATGCTCGTGGAGGTTCCGCCTGTGGAGCCCGAAGAATACGCCATCTGACGAACACATAGTCACGTCGGCATCAGGCGCATGGACTGATTCATGGATCAGCACTGTCGAGACGATTCCCGAGTATGGGTACGAGTGCACTCACACTTTTCGCTCCATACCACGTCAATATCGTGGCCATCTTCTTTCTCTGGTGTTGTCATACCGAAAGGAACCTGAATACAAGATCTGGTAAGCTGGGCCATGCGATAGTAGGACAACATACTGGGACGGGGGTGCCAGGGATGGATGGAGACGATAAGAAGATGTAAGGTTAAGCTTCGCAAGGACTGGCTTCTCGTTTACGTGTGCAGCCTGGGAGGTCCAGAACCAGCATTTGTAGCAACACGACCCCACCTACTGGCGAAACCCGATCCTCGAACTGTGGTCAGATTCGAGCCAGCTCACACATCCACAGAAAGAAGACACAGAGTGCCTGCGCGATGCATCAAGGACACAAGCTTCCCCATAACCTCCTACAGGATGCATTCCGACGAGGTGTTACAGTATACGCGTGAGCGAAAGTCACAATGTTGAAGAACTGACTGGGGCCAAGAATTCTGCACCTGAATCAGCGTCCGCATTCGCGAACTGCCTGAAAGATAAGGATGTATCAGAGCAGACTGGGGTTCGTCAAACGAATATGCGGCGCGCTGCTCGCTGCCGAAGTTGGTACATGGGCGATAAAGCATACCAGTCGCTCAAGAGTACGGAGGTCAGAGGGCCTTCTAAGCCATCGTATTAGTGGTTCTACGAGAGTGAACGTGAGTCTTGTCTTCACAGGAGTGAACGCTACGCGCGTCAACTAACATGCATGACACGTGATGCGGATCAGTGGTAGGAGGACAGGCATGATAAATCACTTAGCTACAGCGCCGCGCTGTGCATCTCCATATACATATATACAAACCAAGTCCAGCCGGACATCGAAACGCTAACAGCACGCCCCCTCACTTACTACAACAGCGCCGTCGGCACACTCGCTTCGCCAATCTCCTTGACTCCCACCTCCCGCCACCACCGCTCTGCCTCCTCCTCCGCATCGTAGCCAAAATGGATCGCGACCTTCTGCTTCTCCCCCTCTTCCAGCGTCTTCTCCTCCTTCACTCGCTCCTCACCCGCGGTGGTCGCGCTCGCGCTCCCCGTGACGGCCTCCGCTGACTTCGGTGCGGCTGGCGTGGTGCCCTTCTTCTCGCCGGAGAAGATGTTCCACATGCCCGCGTCGCGCCTCTCCTGCTCGGGCCCATCCGGCATGTGTATGTAATGCTGGTTCAAACGGCTCTCGTTCTGCATCGCGGTTGCGCGCGGGAGACGGAGCACCTCATACGCGCGGAGGAACATTGGGAGCTGCGTGCGGTTAGAGATGTGCGAGAGGAGCGTACCGAGGACGGCGGCGTCCTCGAAGGCCATTGCGGCACCTTGCGCGCGGTAGGGCTATCATCAAGTCAGATTTAGTCGGTTTGGACCAGCAAGGTAAAACATCAGCACGTACAAGCATAGGATGGCAGGCGTCGCCGAGTAGCGTGAGTCGGCCTGTGGGGTGCATCCATGTTTTAAGCGGTTGCCTGTCGAACAGCCGCCACTCGAGGGTGCTCTCGATTAATCGGAGCAGCTTCTGCACGCTGGCACGTGACTTTAATTGATTCTGAGATTGCAGAAAATAAGGTGCAACGACGCACCGAGGCTCGAAGTCTGTGTAATCACTCCTCATGAGCTCTGCGCTTCCCTCTGCCATCCATGACTCAACCGCACCCTTGTCTGGATGCGCCATGACGACGTTGTAGAGTTTGCATGCGCGCTGGGCCGGCAGACCAAGTTAATGGCAAGCAGGTGTCATTGACAACAGGGGAAATACTCACAACATTGTACGCGACGATATGTCGGTGTGGGCCCAGCCATGCAGTGACCTCTGGTACCTCCACGAATGACTTCAGATCTGGGTCCTTCAGCAGCAGCTCCGTCGGGATTAATGCCCTGTAGGCTGCGTCGCCCGTCGGCGTCGCAGGTATCTTGTGGCCAACGACTGCTTGCTGGAGGGTGCTGTGCACGCCATCAGCGCCCACGACCAGATCTCCGTGCAATACCTCTCCGGTCGCTAGCGTGAGACTCGGCGCCTCCGGGTCGACCTCAACCACCTTTGAGTCTAGCCGAAGCGTGACATGCGGAACGACTCGCTCATACAGCAGGCCGTGGAGGTCTGCACGGTGGACATTGTAGAAGGGCAGATCCGGGGACGTCACGCCCTCGCCATTGAGTGGAGTCACGCCGATGATTTTCCCATTACTGAACCGCCGGCTGACGAAGCGCGCAGGCTTGACGGCGACCTGCGCCAGAGCGTTGCCGATGCCCCAGCGGGCGAGGAGGCGGGTGACGTTCGGGGAGACCTGGATGCCCGCGCCAACGTCGCCGATCGCTGAGGCGGCCTCGACGATGGTGACCTGATGGCCGGCATCGATGAGCGCGCACGCAGCCGCAAGCCCGCCGAGGCCGCATCCGACGACGAGGATACGGAGCTGCGTCGGCGCCCTGGCGATGGTGGGCGAAGAGGAAGACATGGCGGTGGTGTAAAGACTAGAGCGTGTGCAGGGGAGGGAACGGGGAGTGTTCGGCGGGGGCGGTTGAGACCAGGTTGGGACGACATGCCAGGGTGCACCATCACTCTGAATTCCCAGGATGTGTTCCGGATCCGGAGGAAGTGTTCATCCTAGCCTGCGCCGATAGAGGAAGTCAGAGGACTACATGATGAGGCTGCGAGCTTCGGGACTGGCTTGGGGATGGCGGCAAAAGCTTACCACATGACGAGACCCTGCGCGCGCAATGGCTGTGGGCTTGCAGCTCAGGCTTTTGCCAGGCCAAATGTGAATCGGCACTGGCAGGCCAGGCGGGGGGCTGGAGAAACGTTCTGTCCGCGAGGAGAGATTGTGAGGCGGATTGTAGGATTATGTTGGCCAGAAAGAATGTAAGGCGTAGGTCTGTTAGATCATGATGGGAGAACGAAGAGGTACGCACGCCACTAAATTTGCGCACAATTCGCTTCCAGGCGGTCGCGTCAGCAGGCGCGCGCAGCGATAAGATTTCCCACTACCTATCTACCTGCCTGCTAACGTCACCTTGTGGGTTGTGCTGCCTATCTCAGCTGTGTGTGGACTTCATACGGTAGTGGCCTGTATCCATTCGCAGGTCATGAAAACTGGAGCGCGCGGTAGCTGGGCGAGGATCTCGGTCACCCATGGCACTCGGTCAGTCAAATACCACGGGCTCAATATTTGAGCGTACTCCAGGTTAGGCAACCAGCAGACTACTAGAATCTGCTGGTGTAGTGCTGTTCTAGCCAAACCGTCAACGCATACAACGCTGAGATGATCGAGGAGGGAGGTGGCCGAGATCCCGGCCCGATCTGGCAGTCACTTTGACAAAGTCAAACCTTGAGTCTTATGTATTGTAGCACGCAAGGCTCTCCGGGAACTAAGCCAGCAACAGGGCAGTTGCTATGACCTGTATGTACATTGTGAGACCATACTGTTTATGAATGCTAATGATTTCGGCCACTGCACACGCCTTATCTCTCCTAACGAGAGCATATTGGGCTAATGCATGGCCAATGCACTAAGGTAAGGAGCCCCGCTTCAATCTCCCTACCGTGTCCAACATAGGGACTCCAGCACGCGTTGGCTAGACACACACACAGGCCAAAGAGAGAGCAAAATATTATGGCCAGTTGTCATACAATGGTTTGAACAAGCTGTGCCAATGCACACCCGTGATAGTAACAAAGTACAACATCCCTGGTACATAAGATATTTCAGCCTCTGTATGACAGAAGCGCAACAATAGTCATACCGTCGCAGTATAGAAGGAGGGGAAAGGTGCTGAAGGATTGATGTTTCTCTGACTGGTGGAGCATGGTTACGACAATAAGCACGACTCGAAGGAAGGTTTCGAAGATGATGCTGTCAGCATGATGCAACTGCAACCAGGTCAGGAGGGTCTACATTGACGGAGACGAGACAGTTCTCTTCGTAATAGCAAGTACAGTACTTACCCGTAATGTCAGGAGGCAAGAATTTCAATGTTTATTGATGAGCTCTACTCATGTAGTCTGGGTTAAGTTAACTGTTAAAGGTTGTGGCAGGCGCGACCACCCTAACCCAAGGGGCAATCACTACAACTTGCCGTGACTCCAACCCTGGGTGTTGTTGTTCCAATCTCGGCCCCGGGGTCCTGATTTCCACTTGCAGGGCAGTTTTTCAGTCAATCTCATGTAACTCATTGAGGGGGGCATGAAATGTTCCAGGAAGTGGCAGGAGCCCTATTTGTACACATCTAAGTGTTCCTATGTTTGGTCAAAAAATGCAGTGGTAGATGGTGGACATAACAGAGGTCTTGACCATTATCTTATCTACATTCCTTTTTCATTGCTCTACAAGTCAAAGTGGCTGAACAATGCTCAGATCCATAAATGTACTAGCAGTAAGATACATGGATGTGTATTGATGACTTGAAAGTGAGCGGAATGGTTCACTATTATTCTTTGTCCTGTCATGACAAGCCATCAGCCCAGCATGTCAGGAGATGAACCCCATTGCCCTGAGGGCATCACACTTACCCTGCCAGACAAGACAGTGCTTACAATGAGGATTAATACCAGAGGAGTGCATGAGGTTGTCTGTGACTTATGTGGGGGAGTGAAGATACTCACCGAACAAGCGTGACCAAGCAGCCTCCGGCAAAGGTAGGTAGACACTTGGGTTGATCGAGGACTGTGAGCATGATCATTATCCTAGCCAATTATATCTTATCAGTAGTAGTCCTTGAGATCTTGGACCAGGGTCCTGCCATCTCACTCGCTTGAGGTTGCGGTCAGAAATCAACCCAGTGATTGCCCCTTGCCCTAACCCTAGCGTGGGTGTTCTGCGCCACTGAGGGCGGGTGCGATGACGCGCCCCTGGTCAACGGTGACATGACGTAGGACACTCCCGTCAAGCGAAACCTGGCATGGAGGGACCTTTATATACCGTTGCTTGCCGTCCAACGGCCCCCATTCCATTTCCTCTCTCTCACGACCTGCTTATGAACTATTAGCGAACCGCAATCACCATGAAACTCTCTCCAAGTTTTATCCTCCTCGCCATGGCCCTGAGCTCCCAGGCATCACTCTGGGGCTCATCGTCCTCCTCTGCCCCGCCACCGAGTATGCATTCTTGTCTCGTCTTCTTCCCCATGTGGTCAGACTCATTAGTGCCTCAATCACAGTATACACCGGTTGGTCGCCGTCCGAGCTCCAGGCCTGGCTCGAGTCTCGCAACATCCCAATACCCACCACTACACCCGGCCCATCTGTAAGCGAGCTCAAATCGCTCGTCTCCTCCCACTGGGACACCGCAACCCACACTGCCGCGTCCTGGGGCGCCGCCCAGACCAACTGGGCAGTCGACCAGACGGGCCAGGCGCAAGCCGCGTTCTACAACATGTACGGCCACCTCAAGCAGGAGGCGTTCGACCAGTGGGAGGAGTCGCGCCTGCGCGAATTCCTCCTCAAGCAGGGCGTCGTCGAGCCGTCCGGAACTCGCGAGCAGCTCGCATTACTCGCGAAACAGAAATGGGCGCAGGCGTCGTCGTCCGCGTCCGCGTACAGCAGGAGCGCAAGCTCGTTGGGCAGCAGTGCCAGCGCACAGGCAAGCACGGCGGTGTATGGCGACAAGCAGTACCAGGCGAGCGTGAGTGTGAGCAGTGCGGCGAGCGAGGTATCCGCGCAGGTCGAACAGGCATTGGATGACGCGAAGGACTACGTGTACTCGACGTGGGACGACAACGCGCTCCGCGCGTACCTCGAGAGCAAGGGCGTCATTGAGAGTAAGCAGCAAGCGACGCGCAACCAGCTCCTGCGATGGATGCGCGACACCTATGCGTCGGCTGCGAATCCTATCTGGGAGGCGTGGAGCGACTCATACATCGTGCGTCATCTCTTCTGCATTTCGTGCTGGTGCTCTGACTGCGCATGCAGCATCAATGGCTCGTTAAACATGGTATTTTGAAGTCGGATTTGCAGAAACAGCGCGAAGAGTACCTCGCCATGATGAAGAAGTACTACTACGGCCCACAGGAGTCAGTTTGGTCAAGCTGGAATGATTCTCAGATGAAGGAGTGGCTCGTAGCTCACGGTGTCATCAAGAGCGACGCGCAACTTAAGCGGGAGAAGCTCGAGAAGCTTTTTGCGTAAGTTCATAAACCGTCGTCAAAGGTAGATTAACTAACACGTTGTGAGAGTAGCGACAACTACGTACACGCACAAGGCACACTCTGGAGCGCGTGGAACGATTCGGACATGCGCAACTGGCTGATTGAGCACGGCTATATCCGGGGCGACGCGCAGAAGACACGGGACGAGCTGGTGAAATTGATGCATGACAAGCACTCGGAGTACAACGCTCACGCCGCACCGTACCTCGTCTGGCCCGACGCGCGGCTCCGGGCGTACCTTCGTGAGCATGGAGTCTCTGAGGACGCGGTACCAACATCACGCCCGGGCCTTCTCCAGGAGATGCGCATCCGGTACGTGCAGACGACAGGCCGCGCGGAGGCGCTGTTAGAGAAGGTGAAGGCGGCGGTTCATGGTGCAACAGAGGCGGCAGAAGAGCAGCTTGGGAAGGTGAGCCAGGCACCATGTAACCATGTGGAAGCCTAAATTGAACGCTAATAATGGGGGCCGCGTAGGTTCTGGAGAAGCTGACGGGCAGCGCGGAGAGTGCGAAGGAGCAGGTTGGACATGGGATGGAGTCAGGAGGAGAGAAAGTTAGCAGCGCTGGGGCGAGGGTGCAGAAGACAGAGCTCTGAGACCTGGTGTGGCTAGTATCTTAATCACCTAGTTAGTCTTAGTGTACTTGTACGTACGTGTGCGCGTCTTGAGCGCATTTAGTAACTAGGAAGGTGTCGCGTAGCTCTTGTTATTATACTTATGAACTGGATGACTGCGTGCGCATGCATCTAGAGCCTGTGTGGTCTCGAGGTGAGATTTCACGCACACTGTGACTACGCGGGACGACAGGGAGTGAGTACTAGTGAGTGGCACCAACACATGGGGCACGGACGGGACGCGACTATGATGCGGCGGTGGGTGCGGTCATATCAAGGATAGGTGCGAGACAAAACGCAGTTAGCAAACCGAGAAACACAAAAGAGTGGATTGACCTTACCAAGAAAGTTGATCATAAGTTAATGGCCAGGTTCAAGCAAGGCACAGCCAAAGTATGCGGAGACCGCCCAGGCGGCAAGAAAAGTTCAAAATCCATAATGATTAGCTTTGCTTAGCGCTCTTCTCCTCGCTATCCTTTCGGCATACGGGGTCATATTCAGGATGAAGAAACCGACCTAGTTACTGACATCAATAGGTGGTCCAACCATCAATGCATTACAGTACTGTTGAGAGTCTGAGACGCCCTGCCTTGTCACCACATGAGGAAAGTTTTATGAGCGTCTAATCTAGATATGGGACTAGCAAACTAGCGCTGGCTGGTTTCCTCCCGCGACCGACACTTACTGGTGGTCCAACACGCTTCCGGAGGTGCAACGCTCTCGAATCACTTGAAACCACTGTCTACTATTCTAGTTTCGAGCTCGATGTCACGTCTTCCTCCAGCTCTCCTTGACCTCATGCTCAGTCGTGCATTCGCTCGTGTGCCAAAAGCGCCTCCATGGTGCAAAGGATTGTCGCTGCGACGGAGTGCAAGTGCGCAAAGCAGACATGGTCATAGCGCCGCTGCGCTAGCGCGTCCCCCGCAGGATATGGATGTCGATGTGCATTCCCTTTACTCGAGGTGCGCAACAGCCTGTTTCGTTACCAGTGGCGCTTGTTACATTCCTTCAACAGGCGGAAAGAAGTCACCGCACGCAATTCAGGACAAGAAAACATGATGCAGGCTTTTGAGGACCAGAATAGTGCGGTGGTGGAGCTGGAGGAACGCATCCGCGCGTTGAAGGAGACTCTGCAGGACGAGGTACGGTTCTGCTGGCCGGCCGAGTTGCCCTCCCTGACGCCCCTAGTAGGACGCCTTCAAGTACTCGGAATCGTACTCGGAGCACGAGCTGTTGCAATTGTACGAGGATCTCCTCTCGTTTCCTTCGCTTGAGCCGGCGCAGACTGTCGAGTCCCGCGATCTAGAGAAGGAGGATGCAGTGGCATTGCACGGAGTGATTGCTCGCCTACTAGATCCATCGGAGCCTGTGGCTTCGTCCTCCGCCGTACCCGACAGTGGCCATGGATTCAAGGAGATAATTGCTCGATTGCAAGAGATCACCAACGATATCGCTCGCCTGCAGCTGACACCCCCGTCAACCTCGGCAGAAGCACAGAACACAGACGAGCTGACAATTGACGTTCCGACTGGTATTCTGGCGACGGGGGAATGGTTAGCGTTGACGCGCACATGTGTAAGTGGTACCGCACGACCATCGAAATCTCATGCACTACCATGCTCAGCTGTTCTGTCGGCCGTAGCTTCGAGCCGATGATGTTGCGGCCGCTGAGACCACACTTATCCTCATGAAGGTGCGCTTTCCCGAAGACTGCGTTGTGCTGTGTAGTGCTCAGAAGTCGTCCAGGAAATGAGTGGTCTCGGGCTAGAGGAGGTGGCTAACGAGGTTCTCTCTTCCTACGCAGCGACAGGTGATGTCGCCAACACGGAACGGCTTCTGAAGACATATGCACCGGCTCCTTCTGAAGTGCAGCGTGACCTGCATGTCAAGGCATATTGCAAATCGTTGACCCTCGATACGTTCCCAGACCAAGTAGAGACACTCCTGCACACCTATGAGTCGCGCGGGACGCCTGCGCCGATGAAGTCGTACACACGTGCATTGGTTGCGTTACTGGCGACTCATAACCGGCCCGCCCTCGCCCGCGCACAGGCGCAGGATCTGTACGCACACATGCGGTATGCGGTTCACCTACAACCAGATATGGGTCTCTACGCTGTCATGATACGCTCGTGCTCACACCCTTCAATGCCCGCCGAGCCCGAGCGTGCGCTAGATCTGTTCACGGAAGCGACCATCGAGCGTCGGCTCGAGCCCACGCACGGGGTGTACTCCGCGACAATCTTCGCGCTCGCGCGCAGCGGAGAGAGGCACTACGTGCTTGAGGCGTTCCGGCTGGCCAAGCAGATGCTCGACGGGTACCGCGATGCCCGGGGTCGGAACCTGTTCCGGCCGGACCAGCGGATAGTGTCCGCTCTGCTGGAAGGTGCGAAGCGGATCGGAGACCTGGGTAGAGCGAGGTGGATCCTCGCGGTCATGGTGAGGGAGACGACGGAAGCAGATACGAATGCTCGTGCGGTTGTAGTCGGTGGCGGCGACACAGACGCGACTGTGCTGCTCAGCGAGGCAATTATGAAGCATGTCTTCCACGCTTATGCCTCCTACAAAGTGCCTTTTGTCCCGTCCATGGCGAAGCTGGTCGAGGATTATGAAGCAGACGCCGCTGTCGCCGCGATGACGGGCTCGCGGAACGCGCCTGCAGAGAGCAGCAACACCCCGCAGGAGAAGATAGCGAAGGAGATGGAGGAGGACTTCGCTACGTCTGGGCTCCCGACGGCAGTTGACAACTCGGTCTTCACCCATATACCGCCTCAATCCCGTGCGGACCTCATCAGAGAAGTCGACATCCTGTTCTGGAGGATCGTAGAGGATAACAAAATAAAAAACGACCTCGCCCAGCGCGACCTTTCCTCGACGGAAGATGTCCCGATGCCCGGGCCATTCCAGCACGTTGCCCTCACGACGCGCCTGCTCAACGCGTACCTCTCCGTCCACTATGCACACTCTCAATTTGAAGTATACAGCGAGCTCTTCCGCACACTCTTCAAGCAAGTGAACGTTCCCCGCAATGCGATGACCTATATCGACGCCCTCGAGCGCCTGGCCAACATGCGCAAGGATATGCGAGGCGGGGCTTTGAGGCTTGCTGAAGAGATATGGGGTATCTGGCAGAGCATCGAGGGAGCGTGGCTGACACGGCTGCCGTTCATGCGTGATGACCCTGCCGTCAGCACTGTCAATGCGCGACTAATCGAGCGCGCGAACGCAGCCATGATCCGCATACTAACGCTGTGAGTCCTGCTCCAATTTCATTGCAGCGGCATGGCAGCGCTGACGGCGATCCTCGTGACAGCGCTGGTCGCGGTGAACGCGCGTTCGATCTCGTCCAGGCGTTTGCGAGACGGTACCCACCGGAGCGGCTCCTCGACGTCACGCCGAAACACCCCCTGCGCTCGACCAGCACGATCCTGGATGGCCCTAGACCACTTGTCAGGTTGTCCAGCAACTTGGATATCCCCGACGATGTCGTTCCGCCCTTGCTGACGTTCACTGACTTCGAAATTATGCACCAACACTTCGTGAAAACGGGCAACGAAGCCGCCATACGCTATATCAAATGGCTGTCGAAAGCGTATGAAGGCGCCCTGAGACGACGTAGGGATGCCACCGTCGCCGCGGCTCCGTCAAAATCTCGTGGGCACAAAGAAAAAGTCCCCCGTGAGGTGGCAGCATAGTAGTCGGTGTATCATAGAGTGTTTGCGTCATGTTCGTCTCATCTTATACCTATATAGTACTATGCTCGGCAATCTAATAGGGCATACATTTGGTTATGTGAACGCGGCGTCTCCGCGACACCGTCCCGACATATCAACACCTCATTCCGAACAATTTCCGACATGTCGCGAAATACCATCTCGGACGACTCGAGAATGGTGAGTCCTTCGCGTATTCATGAACACAAAGCAATGATTCAATGCCGTCGGTGTTACTGCGGCGGTAGAGTCTTGAGCAGAGGATATAGAACGACACGCGCGCAAGCCCAGGGACCCACTAGAACCAACAGAGCAAAGTTCGACTTCCGCTTACTGTACGTGCTTTGGTCATTGCAAGAATGCCAAGGACTCATGATTGGTGCCTAGTCTCACTCGCTTCAGTCTAGAAACGTCACGCTGACCCAAGCTATAGGGGCTGATCGGATCGAGACTTGCTTCGAATTCGCTTCCGCTAGAAACAGCATTTCTGGGCAATCGCACTGGAGCCGAACGTCGCAGGACGATGCAGACAGAATTGCGGTGTAGTTCACTCTCGCGATCGTTGCAAGTCGGCTCATCGCATGGTATGTCCGCGCACCCGTCGCCCTGTCCCGTGCCCTCAGTTCCCCGCATAGGGTTCAGGCGCTCAATGCCCATCTTGGGCAAAAAACATCCAGAGATAAACTGCTCCGAGGAACATCGGCGAACTGGTCCGCCGCTCTCCCGTCTCCGAGTTAAGCCGCGGCCAGGGTGTGTACTTATGGAGCTAGCCTGCAGCTGCTCACTTCCCTCCCATGTAGAATTCGGACGACTGGAACACCGGACACAATGCCTCTCATAACAGCCAGAATGCAAAAACCTCGGTCCCCGATACAGTGGCCGCGGAGGTGCCGCAAGACTAGTGCAGGCCACACTCTAGCATTCCGTGTTCCTCATAAAGTGAAGCGCGCAGCAATCGCGGGACGTCATTTGCGGCGGCTAGTCGCAATTCTGCTCCCCCCCTTGTTGAATCGGGTTGGTACGTGACTCTGGTCGAGATAGGCTGGCTTGCCTGCCAACCCATAGGTATCTCACGGATGGCCAATGTCCGCGCTTCGCGTCGTCGCTGCCACGCGTGATCTTCAGGGCTGTTAAGGATTTTTAGTGGCACGTGTTATGTTGCAGAACGTGTCCCGTACCTGGACGAGCAGTAGATAAAGCTCTCCGGTCACCTAACCGCCAACTCTCATCAGTCTCAGAAGAGCCGTGCGACCACAGGTGAGCAACGAGGACACCGTCCATTCCGCGTCCCTTGAGGCTGCGTCAAATAGCCTCTTTGCGGCCCTCATGGAGATGCACGCGTGCCTTGCCGTGATATCGATGCAGCCGTGTATTGGTGAGTGAAAATTGGACATCGGACTGCGATCTTGCTGAGCGCATCAACACGGTTCTCCAGGTATACCGCGGAGGTTAAACTCTGCCGCGTTACCCGCACCGGCGTTCGCGAGCGAGTTTGCGATAGACCCAAGAACAGCTTGGGCGATGTATCCCACTAACATGACATTCGCTGCCGCCCGCTATCGAGTCTCGTGCGTTGCTAACTGCCAAACCCGGAGACGACACGACAATCAAGGTTTGAAGACATACAGTGCCTGCACCTGCATGTCCATCTCAGTCACTTGGCGCATGAGCGTCCGGACCACATATGCATCGGTTATCCGGCACGTCTGAGCGCGCATGGGGCACTTTAAATGTGTCCGACATAGGTGCATTCTCTCTGCCATCCTCCTGGACTAAGCCACCCTACGTTGACGATAGCTTGATGGCTGTGAAACACGAGATTACACTGTATGATGTCCAAAGCACGTTGGACCCTCCGGCTTGGTCCCCCAACGTCTGGAAAGTCCGGTAACGCATCCTCGCCCTTAGGCATCGTCGTGTCCGGCTCATGCCCTTTCAGCTTCGTACTCAACTACAAGGGGCTATCGCACACCACATGCTGGCTGCCATACCCAGATATTGGCGAGGTGTTGTCCGCGGTGGGCGTCCCTCCCACGCGGACCCAGAAACCATTCTACACCGTGCCTTCTATCATCGACAACACCGACGGTCTGCATGTCGCGCTATCGGATTCAGCGAACATCGCCATGTACCTGGAGAAGGCCCACCCGTCACCTTCCATCTTCCCCGATCCGTATCCGGGCGTCCAGGTGGACTATGTCGACTTCATCGAGGAGCACGTCTACCCCCCCATGATACGCATGACCGTGCCGAGCACAACAAGAATCCTGGAAGGCCGTGACCTGGAATACTACCTCTTGAGCAGGCAGGGCTTCCTGGGTAGGCACGTCCGTCTTGAGCAACGAACTGGCAGCTGACTTGTGCTTGGGGGTAGGCGTCGCCCTAGAAGACATGTTTCCCCCACACAAACAGCCGGCCGTCTGGCGAAGTCTGGAAGAAGGACTCGACAAGCTTTCCCACCTCGTCGACACTTCTCCAGCACCGGTTCGAGGAAGAGCGCGCTTATGGCTATTCAGCCAGGGCGCCGATCCGGGTTATGCGGACTTTGTGCTCGGCGCAATGTTCTATTGGTTCCAACGAGCGGGTCCAGAGGGCGCCTGGGACAGGATCAGACATCGCAACGGAGGGAAGTGGGAACACCTCGTGCGGGAGCTGCAGCCCTTCTCGAAGGTGATGTAATTCGATATTACTCTACGCGCGTCTGTTACGCCATTGTGATAGCCCCGCTCTCCTGTAGGTTATAGTTATTTGATTTGTGGGCTCCTTGATGTATTTGCCTAGTCTATCTTATTCATCCCAGAAAATCCCGTAACTCAACCTCCCGCTCTCCCCGGCAGATACCTCACGTCGAGATGCCCGGATAACCCTGAGCCGGACTGGCGGGGTTTGACCACGGATCATCAGGCAACGATGCCGGACAGGACACGATGCATATGGTGGGAGAGTGAAAGCCAAGGTGATAACTCGCTCTCGAGACGGCATGCAGTGCACACGACCCCTCGTGTACTCGTTACGATGTGCTCTCCGCGACGGCCGTGACTGATCTGTTGGTTCTCCCGATTATCGCTGACTGAGTGCGTAGCCCTATGCAGACTCCGTTCATTGCACATGGCTGGGTGCGAATGCGGTTGTCATGGTGCGTGGGGAAGCATTGGTGGCCATCCGGGAGTTCGGGTCCGCGAGAAACATATGGAGGCCGCGGAAGGACGAGTAACAGGCGCAGCACGATAGGTTATACGAGCTGCCACGACTCGTCCCGGCAGCACTTGAATTGCTTGCCTCATCCACTAGGGCAAGGCTATGCGCACCGATCTCGGGCGATGGAACCACCCCATTCGAAACTTTCGAATGCTCGCGCGGCGTGCGTTGACAAATTGAATACACTGACGGCAGCCTCATGACACTGACGCAACTCTAACGCCGGTGGCGACGGAAAACAGATGCCGAGCGAATGTTAAAGCATGTCTTTCGCCAGTAATACATATTGCATTTTCAATTCGTTGTAGATAAATAAGGTATCGTGGCTGTTTCGAATGTGCAAAACGCACGACTGCGGCGCGATTCGTGCGGCCATTACACCACCACCTTCTCGTCGTCGCGAGCAGTGGCACCCATCGCGTCTTGATAACTGGGAACCTTGCCACCGGGGCCCTTATAGTGACGATGCGCGCTGATAGATTGCCACCATCAGGTCATACGGTTCACTGTATTCCAGAGGGGTACCGCTTACCCACAAACGAACCATACCCTGAGGGTGCGTGCATCAGCGACCACATCCGCCTGGAGATAAGCAGGCTTTACACTCACCCCGAAAGGAAAATAACACCGACCGTGATGACCTATTAAAATACAGAGCTCAGTGCCGTGCGGCGAAGCAGGCGCGGAAAGAATGGAGGTAGAGGCGCACCGAGGCATAGTTCATGTTCGTCTTGGTCACGGGCAGCTCTGTGGGTATGCAGAAGATCACGCAGACGAACATCGTCCAGAATATGCACGCTAGATTGGCCGCCCACCCAAGGAGACCGTCCCCCATATAGAAGGGGCCCGGCTTGAAGTGCACGTCAGGGTGGTTTCTGTACAGCCGCTTCCTGCAACAATCGACGAATTGCAGTCAACAACGGTGACATGCGCCGACGTCGCGGAAGACACGCACAGGATAATGGGGATGATGTACGACGAATCCAGGGCGATCGCACATAGAGCGAAGATCGCGTTCGCCGCAACGGGGCTCGCGAGATCCAGAAGACCAGGCAGGATGCTGAAGAACGTGGTGAACCATACTGCGCGCAGGGGCGTGGTCGTCCATGGCGTTACTTGTCCGAAGTAGCCGCGATCCGGAAGAGCTGTGCACGGTTCGTCAACGCCCGAGCGCAAGAGCCGGGCAAGGCGCCACACGCACCGTGGTCGCGACTGAACGCGTACACCATGCGCGAGCACGCCTGCAGTGCCGTCTGGCAGACAAAGAATGCGGTCAGACACACAAAGCTCTGCGGGAACGAGCGGTCAGCTTTGGCCCCGAGAGCAGCCGCGAAGGGTGCCGACCCAGAGAAACAGCGCGCCTGGCTTCCCGATGCGGAAGGCCATGATCTGCCCGTGCACTATCAGTTAAGCTCGGCTCGCTGGCGCCAGACGAGCGTGCAACGAGGCTGCATACCTCCAGAAACGCCGAGCCGGACGCTCCCGGGAGGTTCTCGCTGCATAAGCAGCTACAGTCAATACAGGCAGCGCGCACAGCAAGCGGGTCTACGCACAGGGGACCAGAGCACAGCACCATCACGATGTTCAGAAGCCACCCGAGCAGGCCAGTTCCGATGACTGGCGTTCCGCACGGAAAGCGTTGCCGGAGGTAGTAGCTGGTCAGCTCGCGCTGTCAGCGTCGAGGACACCCCACGCACTTACCTGCGATGAAAATAGCTGATGGGGCTAGGTGCACACCTCGGGTTAGACAGCAATACCAGCCAAGACGGGAGGGCGGCGGCGCACCTGCGTATGCTGCTCGCTTTACTTCCTCTCTGTGACCATTCTATGAGCATTCAATCCCCGCGGCGGGATGTCACGAGACTCAAAAAAGACAGCGTCCTCGAGGTCGCGCACCCAATGGCCGAGTCCGACCGACGGAGATTAATGGCATGCTTGCTATCTTTATCAAGCGACGCGGATCGAGGCAGAAGCCAGGCCCGCGCGGCCATCCAGAAGGAAGACGCCGCGGGGCCGCCGGATTGTCGTGGGACACGCTCCCTCGCGGATACCGTCGCAGAGAAACACAGAATAAGGTGAAGGGGTTACGTACGAGATGTGCGCCGTCGCGTCATAGTCCTACCGCACCTTCTTAAGTGGACACACACTGAGGGTTATGCTGGTACGCCTACCGTCATCTGGAGGCATCACGCATGTCAGCTCAATCAGGGTTTCGAGCGGAGTCCAGCCCCATGTAGAATGAATCACAAAGAGACGATCAGAAAAGAGTGCCACTGCGCCTCATGCTGCATGGCGTGTCTCCATCCCAGACGAGTCGGCTCTCTCGCACCGTATCACCGACATAATGTGTGCGATATCTTGATGACAGACAGAAATCATTGGTGCAAATCCATCCAAGGAACTCCTGTTGACCCTAGATCCGTAGATACCTCTGAGCTCCTAGCTACATCCACCGATCTTCGTGGGGGGGAATGATCGAGGGTCCTGAATGCGTCTTCAAACCAGCACAAGCTCTCCCCCGCTTCCAACTGGCCAGTCGAGACGCGGCAGGGCTCTCGCATCAGAGCCATCGGACCGCAGCAGCTTGGGATCACACCAACCGGAGCCGCCCGAAGAGTGCTGCGGCTCCGTTACAGTCTCACACCTAAAGACGGCAGCCGTGCCCATGCGCAGGACAGCACGTTCTCCTCCCGTCCTCTCGTAACGCTGCTCCCGTCGCGCCCACACATACAGACGGCACGCGGGACGCTTCGCATCAAACTCACAAACACGAAGGCACGGAGGCACTCACCGTCCACTGCACGCTCAGCAGGCCGAAGAGGAACGCGAGGCCCGTGTTCCACCCGCCCGTCTGGTTCACGATCCCGTCCGCGCCGAAGACGTACGACGCGGGGTGCATCTCTGAGCGGGGTGTCATCGCCAGGAGCACAATGATGATGACTGCCAGGGGGAGGCTGTTAGACGACGCGGCGAAAAGCGGCGGCGCGGGACGTACCGATCGTCGCGCCAAGGTTGATGAAGACGAACGCCTTGGTAATGTGCGCGAGCTGGCGTGTCGCGAGGCAGTTCTGCGGGGGGCGCGGTGAGTGCCCACCACGCGCGGCGGGAGGCAGGAAGCGCACTCACCAGGATGCCGTTGAAGACGAGCAGGCCAGCGAACAGGCCGACAGTCATCCCGCTGGTGACGTCGTAATTGCCATCCTGGGCGGACCGTCACCATGAGATTCCAGCGTCCGCACGGGACATGAGTGGGACATACCTTCGCTATTACGACGGCTGCCCAGATCATGTTGGCTAGACCGAACTCCGTGGAGGCCAGTCCGGCAATCTGGCCTTTGTTGAGGCGTCAGAACCAAGGTACGCGTTCGGTGCTCAGAGAAAGCACACCCACCGAGAAGATTGAGCCAGCCAACGATCCATCCTACGACGGCGCGGTGGCGCGGTGGACAGAGCTCTGCGGACGCGGTGTAGAGGCCGCCACACGTCGGGAATGCGCTCACTATCTCAGCAATGCTTGAACCTGCGTGGATAGAGGTTAGGGTTCCGTTTATCATTGGCAATTGTCAAGCAGACTATGTTCCGGAAGAGCTCATCAGACGACGCTCTGCGCGATAGCACTATGTCCAAGCGCAGACTAGCGCAGCCGCCATACAGTGTCAAAAACGGGCACCCTGCCAGCTGAGCCAGCTGAGGACACCTAAAGGTTCGGGCAGGCGCTTAGGACTCTGGTCCATGCCCGAAGGTGTAGGACACCACAGACGGGGTATCGAGGCTCTCCGTGCACCCACAAGGGGTACCTCTGACTGTCGGAGTGCTCATACGCGGGTCCCAGGGCAGGAATAGACAAGGAAGGAATGAACTGCGACATACCAAGCGTGAAGCACATGCAAGCGCCGAGGATCCAGCACCACACCACCGACGCAGGGCCACCCGTGAGTAACGGTGTGTTGAACGTCGTCGCAACGCTGGAGCAGAGGCCCATGATGCTGAATGCGAAGCTGATCTACGCATGCCCTGGGAATCAGAACGATAGCGATGAATCGAGACGATTGTGCGCACCGTCGCCAGGTTGGAGAACTCGCGGCGAAACGAGGGAACGTAGCCAAACTCTGCGAGGACCCTATCATCGTCGTCCGGGCGAGGTGAGCTGGTGATGGACTGCGCGTCCACGTCTGTTGCACGTTCCTTCAGTTCGGGCATAACTTCTGTGCCCTGATTAGACGCGGTCGTGTGCAGGGATACAGGAGAGGCTGGGGCAGTTGCAAGGGCCATTCCTGGGACGTCCAGGGTGCCTCGGGAAGATGGTGGGTGAGCTGTGGAGACTCGAGAAGCAGGCGCCGCTCTCGAGGTCGTTTTTATGTCTTGATAGCCACACCGGCGCGGAGAGATAACACTTGACAGCGGAACGCGAGATATACTACGACTTGAGCGCTCCTGGGAGAGCGGGGAGCTGCAATTGCAATGTCTCACGCTGTCCTGGCCTGGCTGATGGTCGTCCACGGAGAGGGAGAGCTCGAGTCCGAAGGGCAAACCATCCCATGTCCCGTTCCGAATTCGATGGCGAAGATAATATTCGCTCTACAATCGATCCACGATTCCCGCCCCACGTGACGCTCTTCCCCCCTGTCGGCGCCACCATATGTTTCGTCTGAAAATTCTCAGCAGTCAGCACGCCCCCAAGTGGCTGACGCACCTGAGATGGCGCAGGAAGATAAGCCTCGTTCAAAAGCCGGCGACGGCCGCCGAGGTCTCAGTCTGTTTTTTCCGTCTCAAAAGAGCTGATATATACGAGGACCATTTCCCCTTTCTCTCGCCAAGTGAGTGAGTGAGTGAGTGATGTATTTCGAGATCAAGTGATGTCTGTTCAGATCGCAGACATCATCATGAGTATGCTTACCACCAAGCCCGTCATGATTGTTCGGCAGAAACTGCCAGTGCGTCTTCCTGCACCGACTCCAGACTGCGTTGCGATCGATCTGCTCATGGATGATGGTCGGCAGACCTCGGCCGCTTACTTTTGGCAAGTCTAGAGTTTCTGATCGCCTACGGTTCCTGAGGGCCCAACTCAAATCTCAACTTGCAACAAAGTTTTGCACTGCACTGGGGCCCTACCTGGATCAAATTAGTGTGATTGTGACTGTGGGTCTTGTCCACAGACTAGTGCTGGGCTATAAACCCCAGTATTGTCCCTCTATATACCCTAGCCTAGGGGTTTGCCACTTGGGACACACTTGTGTCACCTTGTGTGGCCTTGATCACCTGGGTGCCACCACCTTCCATCCCCAAAGGTCCTGTCCAATCTGCAGTTGCTGGTGACATGATGGTGAGTGGGTGATAGGGGGTCTGCAGCTGTATTTTACCCATGGAATTTAATTGATGTGACTGTCTGTGCTACTTACTACCTGTCACTTTGTGCAAGCACCAGATTGTACACACATGGCATATCTAGTCAGGCACACAATACCTGCCTAGTCATATGGGTACATGCTCAGAACTTGTAGCAGAGCTCTATGTGTGTCTGATCCCAGCTACAAGGCACACACTGCAGCAGGTACCTGGCACAGCGGGGCGGATTCGCAACCACAAATGACGGGGACGCATCAGTGACATGGTCGCCCACCCAGGGTTGAGGAAAGTGCTGCGTCCGCTCAAAAGTGGAGGTCAGTACTCGCATGGTCAGCAGGCTCAGTGTGGAGTGCTCCCCAGTGTGAACAACACGCCCACATCGCTGACACGGCCGCGCGCGTTCGGGTGCGGGAAAATGCGCCATCAGGAAATGGGGGGAGGTACCGCGTCCGCTGTTGAGTGGACGCCATGGCGGCGGCAGGTGGTGGGCACGGTGGGCACACTCGCCAGCGTAAGCAACACGGGCATGTCGCTGGTGTGCTCGTGCATGCCCGCATTGGCGAGAATGCCTGCACAAAATGCGGGGTAAGCCCTGCGTCCGCTGTTGAGTAGACGCGGGGAGTTGCAGGGCCAGCGGCGGGTCGTAAACACAGCAGGATGGGCATCACAAGGAGGATGTTGGGAAAGGCCCGCTTCCGCTTTTGCGCGGACGTGGGTGGTTGTGCGGCGCGCAGCGGGTGGCATCTACAGTGGGGCGCGCCCGCCAGCATAGACGACGGGGCCACGTAGCTGACACGCGTGTGCCCACGCTGGGAAGAACGCCCCGCGAGGGAGATGGGGAGGGTGCTGTGTCAGCTTTTGAGCGGACGCGGGTGCTTGCGCTGCAGCGGGGCGTGTGGTTGTCGAGGGGTGCACGACCGTCGCGCGCTGATGTCACTGGCAGCGGACCCACCTACATGCTGGGGGGCCAGTGATGCTTCCCAATGCCGTGGCCCTTTCGAGGATTCGCGGCCACTTTTAAGCAGACGTGCGGTCTCTCATGAAAGTGCCAGGCGGCAGAAGATAAGCCGCTATGCACAGGGAACCGGAAAGTTGATGAACAAATACATACAAATTGTATGCATTATCTGGGTAAATCAAGGTATAATAACAGGTTTAGATTTGAGCTGAGCCCTCAGGACCACCGTAGGTCGCCGCACAGACCTGCGGTGACCAAGATCGGGTGCTTGACCTCATGAACGTCGAGTAGCAGTTCAGGACACTGGGGACCACTCGAGGGAACATAGTATACACCAAGAACATGGATGGAGACGCGCGTCATACAACATGTACTATCAGCCTAATGCAACACGATCAAGACGACGAAACCCAGATCTCCCATTCGTCCACCGGAACGGCGCTCGGGTTTCAATGTGCAATCACGTTGATATACTTCTGCACCGCAGCTGACACCGCCCTCCAGTTCGTGATCACCTGTGGGCGCAGTGTGTTGAGCAGGATCGCGCCCGTCACGCCCCCGAGCACGGTGTAGAACGCGTCGAGCTTCGTGAGCGCCGTGGCGATGTCCGACCAGATGCCCGAGATCTGGGACAGACTCGCCGCGATGCCCTCCATGTAGGGCAGGAGTCTGCGTGCCACGCGTCAGCGTCAGGGCGTGCGCGAACAGGAGACGGAACGTACACTTGGAGCTTCGACCGCGTCGCAGACGCGTTCGCGATCTGGGCCTTGAGCTCGTTGATCGCCGTGCCGAGCTGTGGTATTGCATGGTCAGCGTTGATCGCGAGGCAAGGGTGCGGTGGGGTGTGCGCACCTTGTGGGCCTCGATGGCTTGTTGGACGGAGAGCACCCCGAGCACCCCGCCGATGGCCAGCGCGGCGAGCATGCCGATGCCGGGCAGGAAAGCGGCAGCCGTGAACGCGACGAGCGCGCCGATGCCCGAGAGCACCGACCAGAGCGTCGCCTTCTTCTGCTCCGCCGTCATCTGGTCCACGCTCTTCTGCCACGTTTCGATGTGGGACGTGCACTCGTTGATCGCCTTCTTCACGACCGCGATCGCGTTGTCCCAGTCGTTCTTCATCTTCAAGCTGCAGGACGCGCGTCGGCCATCAGTTACCAGCGACGACGGAGGACAAAGCGGGCGCGAACCTCAGGTTGGAGAGCTCTGTCGCCATCCCAAGGTATTCCTTGACGAGCGGGGCGTTGGTGTCGATGAACTCCTTCAGCGTCAGCTCGCCCGCATTCTTGTCGGCCTCCTTGGTCACGACCAGAGGGAGCAAGGTCACTTGCATATCGGCGTAGACCGACAGCTTGCGGGCGACATCGACCGTCTTCTGCTGCAGCTTGATGTACTCCTGAATGCAAGAAAAGATGATCAATGCGAGTGCTGCCGCGGCCAACGACCCTGCCAAACTGACCTCCTTGAAGTGGATGACCATCATGTTGATGTTGGTCTGGGATCCATTGACTGGGTCGGTACATGCAAGTTGATCGAGGTACGGCTGCTTCAACAGTTCCTAACATTGCCCAGCGTCAGCGGTGCACACGAACGCCAAACGGGCCGTCCACGGGCGACTCACGTTGAATTCGTCGATGACTTTGCCCGAATCGTCCGCCAGGGCATCAAGGCGCGCGATTGCATCCTCGGGGGGCCTGAAGCGCCAGTTCGTCACCATGAAGGTACTGCACCGCAGTGCGGGGTGGATACGCTTACCCGAGCACAGCTTTGACGATCTTCACAGCCTTTTCATCGAGGTCCGCATTCGCCTGCACGAGCTCGTCAAAGGGTCGGAGCGCCTTCACGCCACCCGGCTTCACGCCCGCGGCGTCCGCAAGGCGGAAGAGGCGGAGCTCTTCTGGGCTCTGCGGGATGATCGGGGACGCGCCAAACGCCTCACGCTGCTCTAGAAAGGACTGAAAGGACTGGTTCGCGGACACCGTCGCCCTGCTCGTGATCGCGTCCGCGTACGCCTGCGCATCCGCGGCGACCGTTCCCCACGCCTTCTTGATTGCGGCGATGTCGCTCGCAGACGGGCGCGTCGTGATCGTCGCGACGGCCTCGAGGCGCGTGGCGACGTCGTCCCAGACGTCGAGCAACGCGGCGGAGCTCACGACGACGTTCTTGAGCCCGTTGCGCAGCGCGGTGAACTTGACCCGGAGGTCCGTGATCTGCGCGCGCAGGTGCGAGAGCGACGCGATTATTCGGTTGAGCCGCGAGCGGTCTGTGAAGAGCGCGCTGAAGGAACCCTTGAGCGAGGACACGTCGAGGTTGAGCAGGGTGGCGATCTGCACGTCCGCGCCCTCCATGGACGTGGCCAGCTTGTAGATGTCCTATCGCGTGGGCGTGGAGGTCAGCAACCGGGAGAGCACAGCTGGACAGCGGAATTACTGTACCTTGAAGATGTTGTACAGTGTAGTGAGGATGTTGCTGTCCTCGAGCGCCTTGTTCTGGGTCTTGATGTCGCCGTCGAGCGTTGTCAGCTTCTTTGACATGTCATCGATGCGCTTGTCGAGGAGGTCAATGTAGTCGGCCAGCTATAGAAGGCGTTCAGATACATCGCCAGTGACGCTGAGCGACGGTAGACCAACCTCGGAGAAGAACTTCTGGTTGTCCTCCGCTTGAGCGCGAGCGTGGTCAGCATAGGATTTCGCAACGGGAGCCATCGTTGCAACAAACGTCGCGACATCAAGCTCTCCGATCACCGCACCGAGGGTCGAGTTCCAGCTGACCACCTTCTGAGTGAGGCCCACGTCGATGGTGCACAGGCTGGTGAAACGCGCATCGCCGCTGACGACGGTGTCGCGCAGGTTGTCAGCGAGGCTGGAGCCCTTCTCGGACAGGGAGATGGCCTCGAGGTTCGGGAAGACGAGCAAGTCGGAGAAAGCGGTGCGGACGCGCTTGTAGTCGGGCGCGAAGGCGGCGAGGGACCGCAGCTTGCTGCCGGGGCCGAGGGCGCTGACGAGATTGGCTGGGGTAGGCATGGTGTGCTGAGTAGCAAGAGGTGGTTCGTTCAGTAATTGGTTGTAGATGAAGCGGGAGCTGGGATGCTATTTCTCCTTTACAAGGCCCACCTTTTATACTTTTCATGCCAGGAGCCCACAGTGTGTAAGATCTTGCCCTCATGCACTTTTCGCTGCTTATCATGCCCCAGATGTTCCTGAGGCCAATGAAATCCGTAAATGCCATCGCATACGGCACTTGGCGTCCGGAACTGGCTGGAATGCACACTGACATTCATCATGCATACGGCCTGTCTACCTAGTATGACAGGCGGGAATCGGCTTCTCTGGAAATCCTTGAAGTGACGCTATGGAGTCGGAGAAGGCAACTTGGTAGCTGAGTTCTTTCTCTGGAAGTCCTAGAATCTGTCAAACTTGATCCAGGGACAACTGGAGCCCGTTATGCCAGTGTAGGAGGACCATGGCGGTTGGATGGATCTAGGGCGCACGTGAGGCGGCGCAGGTCTGAGGCCCCGCTACTCGTATGCCCGCGAGGAATTGTGCCCCAAAAGGTGCGCCCGCCCGATAGTGTTCCTGTGTACCTACCACATGCATGGTTGTCCGGCTTGTCGGTGACGGATGATACTCGCAGCCATCTAAAAGCCTCCATGGCCTGCAGAGAAAATCCGAAGGCTATGCGCCAAGCTCCTCAATCTGTTTTAATTGAGGAGGTATGCTTGTTGAAACGTTTGCATGTGTGAACGCGATTGACTTGCGTGCATGTTCATCCGTTGCGGCCTAGCCCAGGCATGCCAGCGAAAAGGTCAGGTTGCCGATGTCCACAGGTGCAATATCGTTCTCCTCCATATCGCAATCACCCGAAAACTCCTATCAACAAATGATACATGTTGAGAGCTTTGCCTCCGCAGACAACTGTTCTCAAGGCAGTAGATCACACCCTACATCGCATTCAGGCCCGCAGCATGGTCAAGACATAGGCGAGAGGTGGGTAGAATCCGGCAAAACACCCATTTCGTAGCCAGAACCGTCCTGGTGTGGGAAATGGGTTAGAAGTGGGCGGAACCTGGTCAGTCGCCCACGTCTCACCTGGTAGAAGCCTGACCCCAACACGCTGTATCACTTCTGTTGTAGGGAACACTGAGACGAGTGGAGACCTGGCGTCACCACTGCCTGATCGTGCAACGACCATGAGTATCGGACTGGAAACAACTTGAAGGGGATGGATCACGGTGGACGTCACGCTCGGAAGTGCGCCACCGCCGCCGCCGCCGAATTTGTGTGGATCTCGATTTCATCACGTATATTGTCCGCTGAGCGCCTCGCTGAACTCGAGGCACAGACTGTACATACCACCGCAAGTGCTAATTAACGGTATGCACCCTCAAATGTTGACCGGATGTAACCATAACTTCAGACTAGACTTCGCTTTAGTGCTTTGTGGTGACTCCATTCGACAGATCCGTCACCCCAAGTGGGTTGAGTCGGCGGAACCACATCGTGAGTCATGACACTTCGATTGTAAGTCGCCCGCCCCAATGCTTTGCTTCCGCTCCTGGTGTGCATGTGAGTGTTGAGGCATTCCTTCTATAAAGATCATTCATGGGAGCTGTCGTACGTTAGACCAACGCAGCCTCACAGTCAGGCATATCCCTAGGCCCATGCCTATCATATTTTACTTGATCTAACCTGGTCCACCAATATTCTATACTGCTAAGTGCTTGTATCCTCCTCCAGGGTCCATGGGCCAACGACGGAAGTGCTGCGGTCCCTCAGCCTTTATTTACGCTGGCATGGATCAGGTCGTCCTTTCAGGGTCAGGGCAGAAGACCTATTCAAAACTGCGCCCTTTAGCAGTGATCAACTCCAACCTCGGCTGCAATGCTACTCCGCTCATGTCAACATACTGGCGCCCGCAGATGTATGGAAGGTTGTCCCTAGACATCTACTAGAACTTCATCCTGGTGTCCAAGTCAGGACGGATGACCACGCCAGCTGATACCGTCACCTAATCGAGCGTGCCTTAAGTCTCGGCTAATGGAGGGCATCCGTTCCTCTACTTCTTGTGTGCGACGGCATCCTTGTCTTCAGGCCCTCCAGATCTAATATCCGGCGAACGCACAAGTCAAACAATATGAATGACTCGTCCCCCAATGTCACCGCAACGTTCGGACCGCCAGTACACAGCGGCGAACTGCAAAAGAACATGGGTCAAATCATCAACCAGATAGCTGCAAAGTCCAACGCCGCGCTCGTCCTGCCATTTGTTGAGTAGGTACTTACCAAATTTACCCCGTACGAGTCCCATTGATGTATGAGCTTTTCAGCCAGCTGAAAGTCACCGACGGCGTACAAGGGGAAACGTCAATGTTCAACGTTATTATTAAATGCAAAGCGACATTCTTCGAATTGCACACGCGTAACGTGCATATCGTTCGAGAACTTCTTTCTTATGCCAGTTTACAGCAGGTAAGACTTCAATTACCAGTGTGCTCATTGATATACCTAGAAATGAGCTCAGACCCTACTTCCGGTCGTCAACACCAAGGAAGGCCTGACTGTAGCCAGCTTCTTGCAGACCATGTTGCTCGTCGCCGAAGTAGGTCTGAGTCCTCGAGTGCGCATTCATTCGTGCTAACGCGCTCAACAGCAAAATAAGCGGAAGGCGGCGTCTCTCAGGTCAGATACGGAAGCCAATTGCGCTGAGATGAGGCAGAGCGTCGAGTGTCTGACCAAGGACCTCGATCAGGTTCCTCACTACTCCACCCTTGAGCAGCCGCAGACTTACGTTCACTATGCGTGTCTAGGTGTCAGCGGAGATCGTGAAGAACCAGTCTGCCCTTGAGGCCGCGCAGAAGGAATACGACTCCGCTCGAGCGGCTGCCACATTCAACAAGCTGCTTGGAGCCCTCTACACAGGAGCTGCACTGGCCGCTTTGGCCAATGGCCAGGGGACGCTGGCGTTGAACCTGTTCGACAGCTCTTATAGCTCGTTCTCTCAGGCTATGGACACCTTCGTCGTCGCCAACAAACTGTCCCAGTACGTTTCTCTCCCGCGCTGGCCATCCCTGCGACGAGTGTCTCCATGTTCTGTAGGGTCATCGCCAATTTCAAGAAGGTCATTCGGACTACTCAGGACACACGGAAGCATCTTAGAGAGCTGGTCGCACTCCTCTCCGAGAACGTGGAGCACATGCAGCAACTGAATTGCATCTGGGAGGGCTTGACCGGTAAGCTGAATGACATACAGGCTTCGCTTGAGCTCTGGTGCGAATGGATTCAAGTTGCGTTGACATCGCAATCCTCATCGCTAACATCACGCCTGGAAATCAGGAGCCGAGACGGCGTCGTCGCCCCCGCAACCGTCCAAGGCGCAGTGGAGGCTTGGAAGATCATTGAAGAAGAGTGCAACCAGTACTACAAGACGCTTGCTGCGTCCGACACTACATCGACGGACAACGGGGCAACGAACGCAGCCCACCGCCTCGCTCCCTTGGAACATGTGGAGAGCGCCGTGCCGCCGCTTGGCGTGAACGAGGCTGTGAGGGTGGTCGCGATTGCACGGGCTCAGGTGTCCGACGGCCTTGTCGACGCGCTCTCGGCGCCCCGATTCACCTTGGGTGTGGGCCGAGCCCAGCTGGCGATTGCAGCCAGTGAATACCACGAGGCCGCGAACGCGCTCCGGCACGTCTCCCCGCGACCAGTCCTCATGTGCGACTGACGCTCGTTATACAGGGCAGACTATGCAGACTCCGCTCAGTCATCAGGAGGCCTCTCCCAGTCGATCGAGACGCAGCTCATGCCTGCTCTGAACGCCGCCGTCGCGTACTTCAAGACCTTTGCGAAGGACCAGAAACAGCTTCTCGCGCAGGGCCTCGGTAGCAACCAGTTCGCCAGCCTGCTCGAGACCCGGCACAAGCAGATCAGCCAGGGAGGCGACCTGACGCGGGCTGCGGAGAACGTCTTCATCAACTTCCGGCAGGCAGCCCAGCTCGCGCTCGATCAGGTGTGTTGCAGTACAGCGGCTCAGCGCGAGGGACGCCCGTTGACCTCCGTATAGCTCGTCGCCCATCTGGGCGAGCTGCAGATGAAGATCACGATCCAAGAAGCCTCCGTCAGGGATGCGCAGGCGAAGTACGACCAGTGGAAGTGGGCCATGGTGGGTCGTCCCACGACTTCGGACTGACGCGCCCGCTCACACGCTCACGTCTAGCATATCCCGCTGCCCCTGCCACTTAGTGAGCCGCACCATCCTCTGGAGCTGTTGGTAGTCCGGCTGACTCACGCACGACCCAGCTTCAATGACGCTCGGCCAACTCGTCAAGGCGATGACCGACACCACTCGGGACCTCGCCAACTTCAGGGTGCAGCTTGGCAGGTTGCAGCAGGCGCAGAGCCGCGTCGTGGCGATGGAGCAGCAGCTCGCACAGGTCGGCGCGGCGACGAGCGGCCTGAGCCAGGGCTGGGCGGCGCTGACGACCAAGACAGAGGTCCTACAGGTGTTCTTGAAGGCCTCGCAGTTCGCGCCGCAGCCGGTGATGATGCCGCTGATTGGGGCGAGTTGGGAGGCGTTGATCACGGCGCTGTCGCAATGGTAGATGTTCGATGTGAGCTCGACACTGCGCATGATGGATCTTGAGGTATTCGCCACGTCCCTGGCGTTTGAATTGAAGTTTATTGAGGGTGACCTCCGCGCATGGAGACATGGTACTAAAGTTATAAGAAACCAAGTTCCGGCGTGCAGCTTACCCCTCCGCACCGGGGCGGAAATGTTATACAAGTAGGCTACAGTCAATGTACACCGCCCGACATCACATTCTTTAGTCTCGGCTTTACGAGATGAACATCTTGCCGTCAAGGGACTCTATGCGTTAGACCTCAGAAGCCTTCACGAGCCAAGAATCTACCATACGCACCGATGTAATCTACGACACTTCCCTCAAGTGTGCGGAATGTGCTGAAGTACCTGGACGGCGCCGTGACGATGAAGCCCTGCAGCTCCCCGAGCACAGTCAGCGAGGCGGACCCTTCCCAGGCGATGCGTCTTCAGTACGCACGTTCATGTGCAAGCCGAACGTCTGAAAAACCTGGCCGCCTGCAACACCGTCACGAACGCGATCTCAGCGGCCAACAAACAACAAAGGCGCACCATTCCGCGTGAGCTCATCCATGTAGTACTGGACTTGCGCCGGCGGGACGTGATCTTTGAACTTCACAGAGTATCCTGCAAATGCAACCAGGTCAGTTCACGATGCTGGAGCGCGTAAGGGAGCGCACTCGCTTCCAGTCGTGTCGTAGGTCCACATCTTGTTTGGAGGAGATGGAAAGCCCGAGGCCTGTAGGAGGGAAACGTGCAGAGCATTGTGAGAGTATACCCTCCCTTGGCCCGCCAACGTGGCATCGTGGGTTGCGCAGCAGAAGTAGGAGTAGGTGGAAGACACGAGACAGCAGCTTCGTCCGAGAATAGACCATGACTGCTTGGCCCTGCAATGACCTGCCAGAGGAAGGAGATAGCCATACCTTGTGACCGTGACAGCACAGCAATCCCAAAACTACAATCCACAGACTGTGGATTGTAGTTTTGGGACTGCTGGAAACAGTTGATCCACACGGCACGTTCGCCACGTCGCGTCTTGTCAGTCTTACCACATATGTAGTCAGTCTTGAGCTTGAGCTTGGGGCGCGGTACATGTCCCAACAAAAGTAGCATGCGCGGAAGGCGTTTGGAAGCCTGAGCCAGATATCGATATGGCAATTGGAGAAAGGGCTATTTCAGGACGCATCCTCGTGGGTCCTTTTCACCTCGGTGTACGCTTCTTGAAGGTCAGTTTACGTGACTCATTTTGACGACCCGCCGCGCAGAATGTACCTAGACCGCACCGAGCGGCCCTCGCAAGGGTGGTGAAAGTATCAAGAAGGGATCCATCACTGTACAGACACACTGATCACATACAGTAGACGAGAACAACAAGAAAGGCCGCTGTCCCAAAAGATTCGAGTCCCAAGAATGTCAAGCGTGACAAGAGCAAGGAGCGGACGGGATACGAACGACAAAACCATTCAACAACATCCAACGAGACACAAAGTTCCCAGGCAAAAGTATATGTGAGGTCCACAAGTCGTGGCAACAGTGTTTCTCAGGAGCACGGTCCTTAGAGGAGCATGGCAGACAGAGACACGATACCACACGCCATGACAACGCCAATAACGCCGCCAGCGGAGGTGCCGAACGAGGTAGGGGCAGAGCTTGCAGAGCTCGACGCGGATGTGGTTGCACTGCTGGAGGAGCCCGATGCCGACTTGCCGGAGGCGGCGGACCCAGAAGCAGAAGCGGAGCCTGAGGCGGAGGAACTGGACGGCGAGACGGAGGGTGCGGGAGAAGCTGAATGTGGGCGTGAGAATTTGAAGCGCGGTACAAAACATAACGGTGGGACTCACTTCCCGGTGCGTCGACGGAGAAAGTGCTGCTCGTCGCGTAGATCACGCTGTGGTTGGCGGGGTCCGCAAAGGCGACCTGGTAGCCACTGCCGGTGACAAGAGTGACGTCCGTGCTGTACACGTGCCAAAGACAAAGTGAGCAAAAGGAGCCCACGGGCAACGTGGGCACAATGCTTACACCGTGAAGGTCTGGTAAGTTGGGAGACAGTCAGCAAAAATGCCACAGGCAACAAGCTCAAAGCCTACTCTACTCACCTCTGCAGAAACATTCACATATTGCGCGATGCTGAAGTTGCCGTTGAGTGTCGTGTTCTGTGTGTTTGACACGATAATGTCAATGGGGTTCGGATCACCCGCACTGTAGGTCCAGGTGATGGTGTTGCTGGTATTCTGAACCCTGCACGCAAGGAAGAACCGTGTCAGACTCGAGGGGCTCCTGGCCCCAACGTCCCATACGTACCAGTATTCGCTCCCTGAGGGCGCAATGATGTTGATCGTGGCTGTGAGGAACATGGTCAGTTTTTTTGCGCACATTTCAACTACGAGCGACACTAGACATACCCTGAGCGGCCGGGAGAACAACAAGAGCAGCAGCGAGGAACAAGCGCATGATGAGCGTTGTAGCGACGGAAAGGGTATCGACGGAGGGAGGCGAGGAAGTGGTAGCAGAAAAAGTTGGAACGGTGGGCAAAGAAGTACAGTGCGATGCATGTTCAGCCGCACTTCAGCGTGAGTGCAGGCACGTGACGGCGATGCCCATCACCATCGGCGATTCAGATGAACCGTAGTCAACTGTCCTGACTTTGCCTCTCCTAAGTAACAGTCATCTTAAGTACAGGCGGTTGGCTGTATCCGACACGACCATCTGTTTCAGTTGCCAAGTCAACGAGATGTACTGTGTTTCTGCAGTGCTCTTGCAAAAGCCTACAGCAGAACTCTCATGCATAAAGATGCTTGCATGCTTCCAGTTATGTAGTTCCAAAATCTACACCTATACACTGGAGACATAAGTTGATGTCAGACTGGCAGATATTTGGCCAGAATTTGGTCTGAAAATGGGACTGCTGAGATTGGATTTGAGACCACCCAATATTCACCAGTCTGACATCAACTCATGTCTCCAGTGATAGTGCCTGAAATGTCTACAGGTGGACTGCAGTGGTATGAGTTGGATCTCTCTCACAATGCCAGTGCCCTTCATTGCACGGCCATGCCGGTGATTGAGCGCGATGTACGAGGAACTGATGGCCTGGAGATGCTGCCTGGGTCTGTCTGTGTGTGACTCTGTTGGGGGGAAGTTGTAGTAGCTCCTAATGCAATAGACCTGGCAATGAGGTGAATGTCTATCCCTGCTGACCTGGGTGACATGCATCAGATAGGCTGCAGTGTTCAGCTGTGTTTGAATGCATGCCGAGGTAGGCTCATACATCAGCCTTCGTATGACGGAGAGGAAGACAATCGTTCCTCTCGCGAGGCTGCCCTACGGCAATGCTGCCATTCGCGAGGAAAAGGCTAATTGAGTGCACTTAATGGGTAACCAAAGGAAGAGGATGTTGTAGAAACAGAGACTCTCGTTCGTTGCCAGTCGAGGATACGGACGCGAGTGAGAATGAATGCTATCCGTTTGTCTGTGCACGAGTCAAACGGTAAGGTACAAGGATGGTAAGACTGCGATCTATGTACTGATCGGAGTCTGAATCTACTGTACCGATACTGTCCTACGATCGCAAACCTGATATTCTAACAGAGGAAGCAACGACTGGACAGCACATTCAGTACATTCAAAGGCAAGAACGTCACACCACAATGCCGGAGAGCACCATGCGGTGTCAACGGTAACATAGATTGGGGAGACTGCTTCGGCAAACTAAGCAACTTCATATGCCGGTGAACAACACGCATCAGACTCAATGAGCATCGCTGTCCTGGTCTCGCGTGCGGTGGTGGGGTGCGACCTCACGGATGGGGACAAGACCATGCTGACCGCGGACAAGGCGTCTTGGGTTACATTGCTGCACCCTTGTGTAAAACGTCCGTCATTAACGGGTGTCCCGAGAGCAGTATCAATTTTGGCAGTAGCACCAGTCTGCACCATCGCCCTCTGCATACCGCAGCGCTCCTGGTGGTATTCACAGTGGCAGATAACATTCAGGGAGATGCACCTCGATCCACTGTCCAATCATATAGGATATTCTGACCCATTTTGACTACCCTTGAGCACCGCTGACGTTCGAATACAGTAACCTAGCGTCATCACCCCCGTTGCTCGTGACCTTATGGATGCCCCCTGCTTCATTGACGCTTCGACACACGACATAGCACGCAGTGTTGGTGCCGTCTGCAGGAGCAGAATCGGGAGAAGGGCGGACGCATGACTGTCAGCCATGAAGAACCAGCATTTAAGTAAAGAATTGGGAAAGAGCTCCAAACCTGCAACGGCTTAACCTTCGAAGGAGCTGTAAGTACGGCTATTTCCAGTTAGTTCCTTACTTTGACGGCGTCTAGGCTAGCCGCCACCTCATGATAGGTCAGGACAGCTATCTGGTTAATTGATAAGATATTGCTATGAAACTCCGCACAACTCCAGGTATTCTCAACGGTCTAGCGTTATATAAGTACATGATGTCTCCAGTGACGGACGCGATTACTGCAACGCCCACACTCCAGCTGTTCTGTGAGTCATGACCATTGTCTTATGAGTGCGCCGGCCGTTCTGTTTCTGAACAACCACTCCTCCCGTTCGATTCTAGTATTGTAAAGGCCATACGGAAGAAAGCACACCAATGCTGCCGAGGGAAGTCCCGGCCCGAAGCAACAGCTGACGGTGTCTTGACTCTTATAGGTGTCTCTCGATTGCGGAAGGCCTACAACCTGACAACCACAAGAGAAATAAGTGATTCATACTGTACAATAATCCTGCTTGACGTCAATGCTACAACAGGTGTATGGGTACAGGCGGGCACGCGTACCCACGCGCGCAACAAGTGTATGGGCCGAAGCATGTCGGCTGGCCTGGAATGCAGTCGCTGTAGATTGCCTTAAACGTCTATCACCGGCCGGTTCGCTCGATCACGGGTGTGCCTCGCCTGTATCTCGTATAAATATGCGTGGTGTTATGATGGTTCTAGTCGTGACTCGCCAACATCCTCCTCCCCCTCCCGTTTTTGCACAATGGATACCCCAGCATCGGAGAAAACACCCGTCCGTTTCACGCCTGCGGACGTAGAGGCGGCGGCCAACGAGAAGTCCAACGCAAAGGCCAACGAGCACCTCAATGAGAGGCAGGCGGCGCCGTCCGCCTCGACCCCAGGTCCGCGCGCAGACGCGTCTCCCGAAGACGACTATCCCGAGGGCGGCCTACGAGCATGGCTCGTTGTCCTCGGCTGTGTCCTGTTCTCTGCAACTACACTAGGCTGGGCGTATGTCCCTGATCCGTCAACCGCATGCTGAATGTCCATTGACCTCTTCCTTAAACCCTTTTTTGACGGCTGCCGGGTGTTGTTGGATGGGCAGGCTCGTGAGCATTACGGACAACCGTCCTTAATACTCCGCGTCGTCCTCCCCTTGGGTACTCATGTAATGGCAGGCGTGGGGTGTTGTACAGACTTACTACCATGAACATGTGTTTCCCACCACGTCCGAGACAACACTGACCACATTGGGCAGCATGTCCGGCATGGCAAGTCCCAAACCTGTTTTGTCTGTCCATGTGGGTCTCTGAACCAAGACGGCGCAGGTCATGACCCTCGCTAGCTTCGTGACAGGGAAGATTGGAGATCGCTTGTAAGTCTTAGCATTTCGCGCTATTTGGTCTTTTACTAAAGCGCCTCATCTCAGTGGCTTTAAGGTAGCATGGAACCAGGAATAGAACATGGCAAGGCTCTCATGCTAATGCGAAAGTAGCCTCTCCTTGCATTGGGAGCCGTATTTTGGCTTGCTGGCATGCTTGGATCAGCATTCTGCACGGAACTGTGGCAGTTTTTCATCACTCAAGTAAGCTGATTCACGCCTGCCTCACACAGAACTTCTCAATATACTGCAGGGATTACTTCAAGGCATTGCGAACGCTCTCATCTTCCCGCTCGTCGTACGTCCCCTTCTATTGACGTCAACGCGAGGACATTCATCGCCGTACTCTGTTAGGTATCGCTGCCGGCACAATGGTTCAAGAAATATAGAGCGTTTGCCATCGGTGTAGTTGTTGCTGGATGTTCTTTCGGCGAGTGCCCCCCTCCCGTTGCTAGCTGGTGGTCGCTCACATCAGCCTTCAGGCGGCGCAATGGCGACACTCATCATGTACAAGCTGTTCGAGACAGTTGGTCTGAAGAAGACGTTCGCCATCTACTCCGCTATGGACGCCGCATGCTTCGTCGTTGCTCTAGTACTCATCAAGGAGAGACGACGCCCGTCCGAACGGAAGAAGATCATCTGGATCGATAGCACGTTCTTCAAGGACCCCGTCTTCTGGAGTCTCGGATTGTGTATTCTCTTCACGGTCTTGTGGGCGTCTTCTTCCTTCCGTATGGGCTGCCAATTGACGATCCATCATCAGCGGATACTTAACACCAGTCTTCTTCTTACCCACATACACCATCGACATCATACCCGGAACCGGCAACTTCGTGCGTATTTTCGGCCTCATCTCACAAGAAGTAGTAACTCACTCATAATTCTGATCCAGCTCTCCGCTCTCCCTCTCATGCTCCTCAACTTCGGCGCGGCCACCGGTCGCACGTCCGTGGGGTTCGTCGCGGACCGCATCGGGCCTGTCAACGCCCTCCTCATCTCCGTCGGCATCTCCGGCCTCGCGCAGCTGCTGATCTGGAACTTCGTGCGGACGTACCCTGGCATCGTATGCATCGCGCTTTCCCGCGTTCGTCTGTAGGTCGTTGCTCACGTACCGCCTCTCACGTTCTTAGATAGCGTTCGGGGTCGTCTATGGATTCTTCTGCGGCTGTTTCATCTCCTTGACACCCGCCGTCTGCGCGCAGCTGTACGGCTCCGACCGTCTAGCAGGTCTGTCGGGCCTGACGCTGTTCTTCAACCTGCCCGGTGCGTCGCCACCTTGTTTGCTACGCGGGTGTTGCTGATCTGCACCTCGCGCCTTAGGAAACGCCGCCGGCGCACCCATAGGTGGTGCCATCCTGAGCAGGACGGGCGGGAATTGGCACGCTGTCGCATGCTACTCGGGCGGGATGCAGGTCGTGGGTGTCATTCTGATGCTTTACGGTGCGTGTGGTGCGCGTGCCCTTCTCACGTGTCCTGATCCTGCTTCTCCAGCCCGATTCAAGAAGGAGAAGCGGTTCTTCGCTAGGTTCTAGACACCCGCAAGAGCGCCTCCCAAAATTGTATGTACTGGTTAACGCCAGTCCTTCAAGCTTGACGGTCTTCACAATCTAGAGTAGACAAGTGTAGATTTCTGTTGTTGCTAATTATCATGCTCTGTGATGTTTGTGTGTGCAATGTTTGTTTATTCGTTGCATCCTTTATTTATTAGTCATCTGGGTTGTGGCGCGGGCGGATCCTGCTCATCAGTGACCGTTCACAGGGTGTGTCAATGGTCAGTCACAGCAGGGTGATCAATGATCATCTGTAAGTACACGAAGCACTGTGCACTTATGGGCGGACGAGATTCCACCGTCAACATCAGCCGATCACAGGAAGGAAAGCAGTCGATTACTAGCTGAATTGTGTACGTACTGTGCGCCAAATGGACAAAAGAATAGACGGATTATTCATCCGTTATATGTATATGTCCCTTTCGTCCGGTGTCTAAGTCCTGGGATGACGATGAGGACATCCTCCATTCTGCATACAAACATTTCTACCATAGACTCCATGCTTTAACCGGCCGAATCTTATGTGCGGTATCCATGTAGAATAGTCTGAATAAACCTGACGTCTTATTGCCGGAATAATCTGATGAAGAAAGAATCGGCCAGGTAGTGCATGGAGATCTGAATTCCAATTCATCTGTGCATGCTACGGAGCCTTCATACATGTACACCGATGAATATGTGTACTGCCATTTAGGCCCGTGGTTCTCTGACTGTGGTCCATGGACAGTGGAACAGAGACAGCTTACTAATCATCACCACTGTCCCCCATAGCTTCCTCCTCATTGTCGTCATCGTCATCACCATCTCCACTGTCTACATTCTCATCCTCATCCTCGAATTCATGGTCAATGCCTGGATCGACAGCGTCGAGATCGATCACCTTGCCTCTTCCTCTGTGTGCCTTTTTGGCCTTCTCGGCGTGATATGCCCGACGCCCCTTCAGATAGCTCTTGCCAATCTCGTCAACAGGCCAGTCCTAGGCAAAGCTATTGAGGAGGGGGAATTCCAGTCGAGTCTGAAGGTAAGAAGCGCACATGGGCGTCAAAGTGAGGTCAGCACATTGATTTCACACAAGCTCGTGAACGTGAGAGTGCAATACTCACAACGCGGAAGATCTTCCCAATCTCTTCCTTTGACTGACGATGCCACGGCACTGCAGGGTCCATGCGAGAGCCAGCAATGCAGTAACGAACAAGCGACTGTCGGGATGGAATGGAGGTAAGTCTGCATCGGATGATGTATATATGGCTAACCCGAATGTTATTGTAAGTCTCTTTATTGTCAGCCAGTAACATCGCATCCTGTAGGTTGTAATCGTTCCCTGCAGTGCCTTTCGGGCGCGGAATGAGTTTCTTTTCAGTACGTTTCTTCTTGTTTTTGTTCTTTGGTGTAGCTGATGTTGCTACCACTTGCTGATTCGATGCAGTAGCCACTGCGAGGGCAGCTATAGAGTCGAGATGAGTACACATGAATGACGGGGTCCTTCAAACGCATTTGGATACCTTCCAGTCGTGCAATAGTGGCTTGCATTTCTTCGTGAGTGACATCACTAGTTGCACATCCTTGACTAGGCACATTGGACTGATCAAGCCCCGACCCAGGGGCCATTGCTGGGATAGCGCAGTGGCCATGCTGCAAGGCCAGGTCAATCAGGACATCAGGCGACAAGACTATATTAGGGGCTGTGTTTGCTGCCTCTACCGGACCCTCTGTTCCTACACGAGAACGTTCAGCATCCATGGTCTCTGTTGTTTCTGGTGCAGCTGACGGCAGTGTGGTACATAGCTGCGTAGTCCATTTTCAGGTGAGCAGCTGACTAGTACTTGCATGGTACAGATTGCACAAACTGAAATAGCCTCACTGTTTTCCTTCCCCCCAGCCTTTTTTTCCGTACAGGTTTAGGTTTTATGTGTGCAATGTCGACATTGTTGGTCTTTCCTGTTGCAGTTACTTTGGTGACTGTGGGTGCAGGCTGCGATGTGACCTTTTTGGGCTTTGGTACTGAAGCAGCCTTGGGCTTCACCTTCTTCTTTGATGTAGTGGGCATGGTATGACCAGGAATTGCAAGGACGTGCAGTATTGAGAAAGGAGATGTTGGAGTCAACTTCGTGACGAAGATTTGCATCAACAGGCTAAGGGCCGGGGCAGTGGTGTCACGTGAACACTAGAGGTGGCTTGCCTTTGCACTTGCTAAGGTATACCGTCTCTAGTGTGCATGATATTCACCCCATCCTAACAAGAAAACACTGAGATTTCATATTTTGAGGTATTGAGCACTTTCCTGTTGTTATTGAGAGGGCTTATGAGATATGATAGTTGCGAAATGGCAAAGACTGTGAAGTGTGCCTGTGGCTGCAATTCATTGGTCTCACACAAGACACAAAGCTGTCACTTGTGTGGCAAGGGGCCAGCTTGAATAGCAGCAAATGCCCTTGCACAACAAAAGTACCTTCAGGGCCGTACAATAAATGCAGCTGAGGTATACCAGAGTGGCAGTATGTCAGGCTCACACAACAAGCGGGCACATGGTGGTGTCTCAACTATGGACACCCACATTGACAAGCAG
Source organism: Fomitopsis pulvina (assembly GCA_964035675.1). Taxonomy (NCBI): domain Eukaryota; kingdom Fungi; phylum Basidiomycota; class Agaricomycetes; order Polyporales; family Fomitopsidaceae; genus Fomitopsis; species Fomitopsis pulvina. The sequence goes on along the minus strand of OZ037965.1, from coordinate 774,447 downwards.
CTACATTGTGCCTCTGATAATACCACAGAGGCATTTGAGATCTTGGGTGCAGATGGGGAGATGGAGATGGATACAGGCAATGAGGCAATAAGCAATATGACAGCAGCAGGTGTGTATGCAACACCTCTGCTAGATATGACTACATGTTTATGTTGGTTTCACCGTATATAGCTACAGATGTCAATGGTGAGTCCCAGGTCCCACAAAGCATTCAGAAATCAGTGTGGCTTGCTGCACAACAGGTCAGCTCGGGAGATAGTCAGTGGAGTGCCCATCAGAGGCAGTCTATGGATGGAGTGGTTCCCCAGAATGGCCCTGGTGTGAAAGAGGAAAGTGACATTGATGATGATGATGAGAGCATCTCAATGAGCCATGCTAAGGTGGGAATGAATGAAGACGAGGGCACCAAGGATGATGGAGAGAATGAAGATGACTGTAGCAATGACAATGAAGATATGGAGGACCTCCTGCTTGAATACTTTGATGGTGATGATGAAAATGGTGACGTCTCAGCATGGGATGCATTGGGAGAGCACTTTGAACAGCTTGCTCATATTGCTGCAACTGGTAGGCACAGAATGATGATTCATGGCTTGTTATTTCTCATGATGTGATGTACTCTAATAGAAGGGACACCACTATCAGCTGAGGACATGAATCTGCTGAAGGCTTTCTCTCTCAAGGTCCAGGACTATCTGTCAGAGTCGACATTCGAGAAGTTCTGATATGCATTCAACACCCCAGGGCTCCGTTCTCTCAAGGACACACATTGCCGAGTTGATTTCTTGGCAGGCTTTAAACCTGTTCGATATGACTGTTGCATTAACAGTTGTATCTGCTATGTCAGGCCAGCATACCAGGATCTCATGCACTGTCCAAAGTGTGGAGAATCACGTTATCGAGATGGGACTGACCACAAGCCACAAAAAGTCTATGTCTACATTCCTCTCATTCCTCGACTACGAGCTCTTGTGGCCAATACTCATCACGCAAATGCAATGCAGTACCATGCTTATGAACACCCACAAAATTGTAAACCGGGTGTCACAACAGATGTCTTTGACCGAGACCACTATGCCACCCTCCGCGAGACATTTGCATCTGTCAATGGTCACCCACTTCCTCACAAACACTTCTCTGATCCCCGTGACATTGCCCTTGGCCTTTCAACTGACGGCTTCTCACCGTTCAAGGGTAAGAAGTCTCGGAAACACACCACTTGGCCCATACTGTTCTTTAATTATAACCTCGGGCCCGAGGTTCACTTTCACAAACGTCACATCCTTTGTGTTGGAATTGTCCCTGGACCAAAGAAGCCATGGGACATGAATTCCTTTCTGTATCCAGCAGTCGAAGAACTTGTACAACTGGCCATTGGTGTCACAGCATTTGACGCACAGACATGCATGGTATTTACCCTTCATGCATATCTAATCCTTGGCTTTGGGGATATTCCGGCCATGTCTCTTCTTATGCGCATGAAGGGACACAACGCAGCGCTCCCGTGTCACATTTGCAAGATCATCGGAGTCAGGAACCCACCTGATAGAACATTATATGTGCCACTGCGCCGTGACACTCTGGCCAATTCCATGAACTACACTGCAAGTAACCTTCCTCTTCACACCCACACTCAATTCATGACCGAGGCAAGAGCTGTTGATGCAGCCCCTTCTGAAGCTCGTGCCGAAGAACTTGCAAAGTCATGTGGTATCAAGGGTATCCCATTGCTGAGTACTCTCTCGTCACTGGCATCTCCTACATCATTCCCATATGGCTTCATGCACCTGATCTGGGAAAACCTGCTTCCCAATCTTACCTCCCTCTGGACCAATGATTTCAAGGGTTTGGACCTCTCTGCTGAGGATTTTGTAATTACCCCAACTGTCTGGGAAGCAATTGGTGCTGCAAGCAAAGCTTCGACTCGAACTATTCCATCAGCATTTGGTAGTGCAGTACCTGACATTGCCAGTGATCATGGTCAGTTCATGGCAGAGACTTGGTCAACCTGGTCAATGTTCCTTGGGCCTGTATTACTTCGCCGACATTTTTCAAGGCCATGCTTGTTTCAACAATTTGTAGAGCTTGTTCAGCTCTTAAAGATCTGTCTCCAGTTTGAAATCTCGGATGCGGAGATTGAAGAAGTCGAGACAGGTTTTATCAAATGGGTCACCGAGTATGAGAAGTGAGTCATCTTGAAACCTAACTCAATTACCAATGTACTAACACCATAGAATTGGAAAGATGGTATTACCAGTGCAAGCCCAAGTTCCTATCAATGTGTCCACTTACCATCCATGCACTCTTGCATGTCGCTCCTAGCATATGTGCAATTGGCCCTGTATGGGCCACTTGGGAGTTTCCAACAGAGCGTTTCTGTGGGCTGCTACTCCCTGCCGTCAAGAGCCGCCGCTTTCCATATGCATCGCTCAGTAATTATGCTGTGGACCTAGCCCAGCTATCTCAAATTGAACTGATTTACAATCTTCAGGACGAGTTGTTGCTGCGGCCACCCACTCGTCCTGATAGTGAGCTAGTGCTCTATGCTAAACATGGATGTATGTCACCTTTTTTGTATCAGTGACAACCCTGCATTCAAACTTTGTACTAGACGAGAAGGTGATCCTACTGCCACCATCCCGTGTCGGAAGTGTCAATGCTCCGATCTTCACCAAGATAGCCCAATGCATTGCCACATGCTACAACACTACTGCAACTATAGCTAGGTGTCATATTCCTGACAATATTCAACAATGGGGCAAAGTCCGCATTAGCAGTGGTGGCGACACCATTCATGCTGCTGAGCTTGTTTCGACTGGTGAGAACACCCGGGACGCAACATTTGTTCGTGTAAGTGCCCAACAGTGTGCTGTACTTAGGATTGATTGACGAACCTCATGCCCAGTATACACAAATGGTTGATCAATATGCGCACTGACGTCACGCGGCATCTATCTTCAGGACTGAAGATTTCTATGGTCCTCCAGTGCATTTATGTGATCAACCTTCGAGCCTCTCGTCAACTAGGATTGAATGCCCCAGAGGTTCTTCTCCTTGCTGCTATCAAGGCAGTGAAGCTCTCAAGCACCACAGCCAGCAGTGTCCCTTACTATGAGAGGTTTGGTGTAATCGAGGTTGTTGATCTCAATACTATACAATGTGTTATTGGCCGTGTGCACGACCGTGGTGAATGGGTCATTCTAGATCGCAGTGGTCCTCTTGCGCAGGCCCATTTTGTAGACTAGTTTCTAACCACAACAAACTCACACTGCCCTCATAAACAAGCATATATATATCTAATACGGATGACATTACAATATGTGAGTACATGCAACACTGACATACATCCTGGCATCAGCACCGGAGACACTGCCGTCCTGGCCCTCGTTGATGGCAGTCCATGCTCTCGCAATCATCAGCGGCAAGCCCTCCAGTAGTGACGGCAGTGCCAGCAGGGCATCCTTGTTGTCCATCTCCACATCTACGTCCGCAAGTACCGGCAGCTGTCGTGGCCGGAGTATACATGGTTCTGCCTCGACCTCTGTCTCCGCACCGGGATCCCGGTCTCGTTCACGCTCTCGAGTGTGTGAATGCAAGTAATGGCCATCACCTGTAGCTGGTCTCTTGGCCATGGAGACAACCACGGAGGCGTCGCCCTCTGCATCGTCATCCCCGCCGAACATGCTCCCCTCCACCTTCACCTCGACATCCTCATCCAGGTTCGCAAACGTCCGGTAGAGCGGGCACGAGAACACCGGATGGCACACTTCTAGCAGCAGCCAAAGATACTTGTAGTGGAACGCGTGCGAGCACAGTGCAATGAACAGCACCTGATGGATCGTCACCCCGAACAGGCAGATGCAGCAGTTGGGAAGCGGCGACTTTGGGAGCGTCTTCTTTGTCGCCATCACATTCGGCAGCAAGCTCGCTTGCAACTGCTTCAGGGTGTTTGCACTGCCGCGCAAATTGTCAGCACATGTTGCTGTCAGAGGCAGGATGATTGAAGGAAGCCCGCACACAAAGGTATCATAGGCACTTACCACAGGATCCCTATCCAGATTCGCAAAAACCTCTACAGTAGACTTGACATTCGCACTCACTCTGCACGAGAGCTGTGCAGATGCTGCCGTCGTCTCGTTGTTGTAATCGCCAGGACCAGATTCATCAAGCGACCATGCCTTCCTAGGTCTTGCATGACTGTTGGAGATGGGAGCTTTGGTTGACTCTGCAGTTATGCGACTCATGATCATAGATGTAGAGCGCCAGCTTGTCGGAGGCCTAGGTGGATGTTGATCACAACGTAACATTAGCATTTAGTCAACATCTACTATAGAGCTAGAGCATGCCAGCTAATCCAGAGTCCTGCCATGGGAGGAAAGTTTCGGCCGGTGAATACAGTGGTATGAACAGCAGATAGAATTATTCCACCAGTGAATGGTGGAATAGAGGAAGCATTGAACGACGGTTGAAAAGTAACTGGTTTCCGGGCAGAAACGCCCGGTCAAAACTTTCCCACTTATTTGACTTCGTGCCTCTTTCACACGAATACAGGTAGAATGTGAAATCCCTACAGAGATTGGTAGACTTTCATCCGACGAGCGTCACACAGTGAAGTTGCTCGCATCGTGACTATGACTTGCCTCTGATTCGGTTCCCATGACACGCTATCATAGATTGACTTGACATCTGAGTCCGTGAAACGTTTGTTACTTGACACGGAACGATCAGGCTTGTTTGTTAGTTTCTCCCTATTAATATTCGTGAGGACCAAGGTCCATGTTTAGTAGTTATATCTTCTGTACTCGGTCTTAGCAATCTCAAAAGCGATCAGGTTAATCACGTCAAGTCAGTGTTTTATCCGGTTATTGCACAGCATATGGATCCGACTAAGTATCCATCGGATTTATGTTCTCATGAAAGTCTATTTGGAGTTCTGGGCGTCCACGTTCATTTGAATTTGGGTGCAATCAATCTGGCGATGGCTCGGTCTGCATGGGTTTGGATGTTACCAATACAGACGCCACAGACCTTGAGGCCTACCGTACATACGACATATAATTGAGACGTTTTCTCCCATGGAACTTAGTGGGTGGCAACCCTTCAGTGCAGGATCATCGCGGTTGCGATCGCGGGGTCCACTACCACGTAGATCTCTCCCACCAATCTTCCGACGGAGAGCGTTCTCGACGAAGGCTGCCTACCGCCGGCTCAGGATTGAGTTGCACAACAAAACATTTACTACTCTTGGGGACTGAGGGAGAGCACGTCGTTATGCGCGCCCGAGCAACAGCTTCTGAAACGTAAACGTGGTCGACGTCTGACATGCACCAACTGCAAGGAGATGGACACGCAGAAGCTCGCCGGGTTATTTCAACGTGCAGTCACGGTTGCGGACTCCTTTGTCTCGACCTCGCTCGCTGTTACAACAACATCCTCAGTCCCGTGCCAGTGTCACGGGGAACACGGGCCTCAGTATTTAGTCTGTTTGCCAAGATTTCGCGGTCCATATTTGTTAGTGGGTAATTGTTCCCATATCTGCATACTTTTGTATTCCTGGCGGCCTTCAGTTTAGGGGTTTTTGCTATTCGCATCAATTAACGTTGCCCGCTATCTAGTCTCGTTTCAGGTGGCGTTGCGCAGCCCATTAAGACCAAGCAACCTTCCACACCGACTTGGCCCGAACCTCCATCTCATCCGAGTCTGAGAATGGGTGGTACAGCCGACGACGATCCCCTTGCTCTCGCCATTGCCCCACCAACAAATGAAACCCCAGCAGAACGGGAGTCGCGCTTGCAAGCGGAGGCGGCGGCGCGCAAGATAAGCGAGAAGATAGACGAGCAGCTGAGGGCCGAGAAGGCGACACAGAGGAAGCGGAGAACTCAGACGGTGAAGGTCTTGCTCCTCGGGCAGGGCGAGAGCGGTGCGTACTCTTGTTGATGAGTGTTGGTCCATGCGCGGGTCCGGTCTGATCATCCAGTCATGCAGGGAAATCCACCACGCTGAAGAGTGAGCACGTCGCCAATCTCATCACCGAACCGAGTTGACGTCTCTGTTGCAGACTTCCAGATCACCTACTCGCCCAAGGCCTGGGCGGAGGAACGCAACTCATGGCGGACGGTCATCCAGCTGAACCTCGTCCGGAATATCAACTCCATCCTCGACATGCTCGCCGAGGAGATGTCGACCACCTCGTCGCCTCCGCCCACCGCTGCAGCGGACATCGATCCCACCGATGATGACGACAGCGAATCCCAGCCCATCCCCGCCGCCTCATCATCTTCATCTCCAGCGCCTCTGCCCTTCACCGATCGACATGCGCTCCTCAAGCTCCAGCTCGTGCCCCTGCGCGGGCTTCAGCGCGACCTCGAAGAGGTGCTCGGCGTTTCCTCCGATGAGGACGTCGATCGCTCGATGTCGCTCTCACGCGATAAGAGCCCGACCAAGCGCCGGATGGCCCAAGAGGCGTTCGTCCGCTCACACACTTCGTGGAAGAGCAAGCTCCGCTTCGCGGCCGAGGGCAGTGCCAGCGGCGTGTCGACGAAGTACCGTGACGCGAAGGCGCGCGAAGTGACGGAGGTGCTTGTCGGGTGCAAGGACGACATTGCGGAGGTCTGGGAGGACGAGACGGTGCAGGAGATGCTCAGGCGGCGGCAGTTCATAGCCGAGAGCGTGCCCGGCTTGTGAGTGTACTCGTCTGTCATGAATGTGCCTGTGCAGACCGGCCGCGGATAGCTTCCTCAATGACGTGGATCGCATCGCTGTGCGACAATACCAACCCTCAGACGATGACATCGTGCGAGCGCGGCTACGGACGCTGGGTGTGCAGGAGTACAGCATAAGGTTCGAGATAGGTATGCCCATTCGTAATTGTTCGTGATGAACAACACGCTCACAACATCTTGACACAGGCCCTGCTACGGGCACTGAGTGGGTGATGTACGACGTCGGGGGTTCACGAACACAGGTGCGCAGCCTTAGGTGTGATTCCGAATGTCGTGTCTGAAACGCGTTGGTGTCACCAGCGTGCGGCATGGTTCCCGTACTTTGACGACTGCGACGCAATCATCTTCCTCGCGCCTATCTCCTGTTTCGACGAGCGACTCGCAGAAGATCGCAGGGTGAACCGGCTTGAGGATAGCTACATGCTCTGGCGACTCATATGTTCCTCGAAGCTTCTCCTCGGGACGCAGATGGTCTTGTTCCTGAACAAGTACGATCTGTTAGACCAGAAGCTCAAGCGGGGCGTGCAAGTCAGGGACCACGTGAAGAGCTTCGGGGACAGGACGAACGACGCCCAAACGGTCAGCAAATGTGAGTTTCTGTCCCACTTGCCGCACGACGTACATGTGTTTGTCCGACCGTTAACCGCGTCTTCGTAGACTTCCAGCAGCATTTCAGGGAGATCATGAAGCGCCATTCCCCGGAGCCTCGAAATTTCTGGGTGCATTTGACGTCAGTCATTGTAAGTCCAACTCCTCCGTCCGTTACACCCGCCCTTGTCTGAGCCTCGGCCCCAGGATACCAAAGCCACCGCTGTCACTTTGGGTGTCGGTGAGTGTTTCGATTGAATCGTTTCTGTTGCGCCGTTCTTATGCCGCCCTCTAGTCGAAGAAGGCATATTGCAGGCGCACCTTCGCTCTGTCGAGCTTATTTGATATGGTGACCAGCCCGCGTCTCGCCTCAAGGAAGCATTACTCTTAGTTCGCCGTCATTGCTGGCTAGGTCTCACTGAGACATGGCTCATTGGGGTAGTCGATACTATATTGTACACACTTAGTATTTGTTTCGTAGGTAGCGCCCACGCCATCGAGGATATTTCTTGCCACATCATGTATGATCATGACTCTTTTCCGCATGCTGCCTTCTGCTCCATATATATGAGTACTCAGTCCCGTAGTTCTCTTGTGAACCCATACCCGTGGTGTATTGATATCTCATATAGCCACTTCCACAGAACAGCAATCCGCATCTCTAACAAGTAATAAAATTGTTCGTGAAAGCTGATATGTGAAAGCGTAACCAACAGAACCGCTAGGTCGAGTGAGTCTGGAGGACCGGGTGACAAGTTGAAGTTCACCATCCGTCGAGACTTAAAACTCAAGGACAAACCTCGCAGACTATGAGAACCGAGTTGACACCTGGTTGTCCAGTCGCATGAAGACAAGTTAGATCAAGATTCAAGCTACAAGGCCCACGGCAAATGCCACTACTTGCCTCAGGCCATAAGTACTTCTACCTATTCTCTTAAGCAGTTATCAGCATGAAGACGGAGAGTCGTTGAAACACACCGCGGCCATTGATGCCTTGCTCGGTAGCAAGATTAGCTAGGTCAATGCGCAAAACCAAAGCTACCAACGCAGCCTCCACAGAAGCCACGACAACCGTGAGTGCGACGACGATCCAGCCGCCGGTCGTCAATGGTCGTCCGAAAATCTGTTCTCCCGCGTGGCCGGTGGACGGCAACGCGGACGACCACGTCCGACTCAGATGCTTGTCAGCGAGATCGTGTCTGGATTGTCGATGTCGAAGGTAGGCGACAATGAAGAGGAGCCCCGCAAGGATCGCGTAGATCAAACCGACTGATGAATGAGCATACTTGGTCAGCCATTCTGTGAGGACCAACCCATGTAACTGTCTGGGAAGCCTGATTGGATGCAGGAATATCTCGACCATCCGGGCTTCAAATGACCATATACTGGCGAGCGCCGTAACGGATGGGCAAATGTGTCAAAGAAGCCCGGGTATGGCGAACAGGCAGAGTCTATCGTAGATGCGGGCGAGAAGTATCTGGGCACTCAAGCACTCACTTCTAGAGAATCGACTGTCAAACAGACGGAGTATGGTCAAAGCATAGCCTAGACTGGCCATTGCACCTCGGTAGTATGCACCATCGAAGGTCCGCTGCCTTGCCCTAAGCTCGACTGGTATGTAATCAGCGCGCGAGCAACTCGGTGGGAACGATCACCTCAGAGACAACTCACGTAGCACAGTATCGTCCTCGTCGAGGTAGAAAGAATCCGGGCGATGTCCCCTTCAGTCCGATCAGACGGTGTTGACGTACTTGGAAGCGAACGTCGCATTACCTATAGAATCTACGCTTCTGATGTTCGACCGGACCACGACCAGGCTCGACCAGGGCTGTGATCGAGTTTGAAGCTGGCATGATGGACCGATATACCAGGGTGGGCAAGATGAGTATTGAGACTGGAGGGAGAGGTTTTGGAGCGACGAAAGGGGTCTCACGCCGCATTATATCCACCCAAATTGTAGTGAGGTGTCAATTCGGAATTCGACTCGTGCTAGCCTTTCCAAATACCAGGTGGTCGAAGCGTACGGCCCGGAGTTATACACTTGACAGACAACAGCTCGTAAGTGCTGTCACGAACTCGAACTCGAACTGTTGTCTGACTCTGCACTAGGGACTGAAGGAAGCCCCTAGCGCAGCTCATGGTTGAGTCTCACAGCAGGCAACATTTCCAGGTGATCCTATGTGACATTTCATACTCCGCACGAATACCAATCTAGAAATATTGTCCTTACGACGTGCTATGGCATCCAAACTGAAAGATAATAAGATAGCTCAACGCAAACAGGGTGCACCGCGCAAGCCAAACGACTCAGAGTCAATACGCTACGAAACCCGATCCCGATTTTCGCTGTCTCTCCTCAGCATGGGACTCGCCAGCCCTCGCTCCGTGCGGCTCTGATCAACGTGCACAACGGATTGCACGCGCAGAGGCTCGGCTGCTGCGTTCGCCGCGCGGGTCGCGACGGTCGTGAGATCCACTTCTGGGCTGTCGTCTGCCTCGTCGTCCGACTCAGCCGGAGTGCCCAGCCTGGTCCCGCTGGCAGTGCTCATTCCGGACGTTCGCCGGCCCTTGCGCGCGTGCCACGTCCGGCTCGCTGTAGCATTCGAAAAGAGCGGTAGCAGATACCGCTCGTCGAGCTGCTGGAACCATTTGCCCTCTTCTGTTCCTCCATTGGACGGGCCTGCCACGGGGGGCTCGAGGTCGCGAGACTTGCGGCGTCCTCCAGGGGAGGGTAGACGATTCATGGATGCAGTCGCAAGCGGGAGGACCTCGGCGTCAGAACCGAGCGAGTCCGAAGAGGCAGCAGAAAAGATCGTGTTGTTAGCGATCGGGGTGTTCTGGATCTGGTGGTTGTACAAACGGGGGCTGTGGATGATCGCGGCCTGCTGCGACGCAAACACGCTGGTATCGTCCTCGAAAGTATTCCATCGGGTACTGCGCCTGTTATACCACCCTGGACGGCCAATCGGAAAGTCTTCGTCGTCGTCACTACTAGCCTCGTCATCCTCCACTCCCGTCCGTATTCCAAGGACCTCCAACATCCGCGCGGTGGTGCCACCGAAGACGACGACAGTCAGCACCACGACAACCAGTACGGTAGTCCGCAGCGTCTGTGCATTGTCCCCCTTGAAACCTGCGGCGAGCGCAACACCAACCGCACCTCGGAGGCCAGCCCAGAAGAGCATCATTTGATATGAATGCGGAAGCTCCTCTTGGCGCTGGCCACGTACGTGTTTATGGAAGAGGTTTATCGCTTCCGAAAGCGGGAAGACGGCAGCGTAACGGGTGAACACCACAGCAACGGTGGTGATCGTGATAAAGATTGGCTTGACATAGTTCGTGACTTTCTGCGACGACGGCGGGCTCGTGAAAAGCGACAGGCCGAGGTAGATGAAGATGAAGTTCTCCGAGAGCTGGGCCAGTGTGGAAAAGATGTACTTGGTAGCGCGCTGGGTTCGTCGCGACATGGTGTGGTACGCATAATGCTTGAGCGTGATGCCGCAAAAGAGCAGCGATACGATGCCGGACATAGACATGCCGTTCGAGAAGAAGTAGCATGTGTAGGCCGACAGGGCAACCAGGCAGGACTCGATAGATGGATACAGGTTGAGAGAGGAGTGCTTCAATATCAGCGACATGCCGAGCCCAAACGCCACACCGAGAGCCATCGAGACGCTGAAGGACAGCAAGAATATGCCGATACCATGGAATAATGAGGAGACGTAGATCTCTGAGCCATGGAATTGTGTTAGCGTCCTAATGACAACAGTTAGTGCGGTGTGTAGGCAGTAGCGGAAGCGCTGCGGTACTTACTCGTACATGACGATACTGACGGCATCGTTCAGTAAGCTTTCGCCAAAGATGACGGTGTACAGCTTGGGATCAACCTTGTACTGATTGAAGATTGCGAGGATTGTGACGGGGTCCGTCGCCGACAATGTAGAACCGAAGATGAGGCATTCAATTAGGCCAACCTCGAGGGACTCCAAGCCCAGGAATGAGTAGATATAGACCAGGACACTGCACTGTATGTGGTAAGACTCGTGCGACGCGTGCCATGAGACTCCTGAGTAGACCGAACGCACCCAACGCCGACGGCAGATATGAATGTCCCGAGGAACGCGAAAGTGAGTATCGAGCCGAAGTTGCGGAAAAAGTTCTCCTGCACGGATGTTAATACTGAAGGTGAGTGTATGCAGCGCAACTCACCTGCTTGAGCTCGTAACCAGAGTTGAGGATGATCGGAGGTAGCAGCAGGTTAAAGAATAATGTATGCTTGAATGTCTAAACAGCGACTTCATGTTAGAGAGCCAAAGTGAGGTTTCGACCATAAGCTCTGTCTGCGGACCCACTGCGGGCATTCAGGATGGGCCCGGAGCTTAACCCGAAGGAGAGCTCGGCCAAGGGAACAAATTCCCTGCCTTGCAGATTTTCCAGTAGCAAATACTGCCTCGCGGACGAGTGTATGATACTCACTAGCATTTCCCGAATCATAGTCCCGGGCGCAAGTCGGACTACCAAGCCCACGATCATACCTCCTATAATGGCCACCAGTGTCTCGTGTATCGCGCGTATGCGCTTGATTTGCAAGTAGTAGGACGTCCATAATGACAAAATTAGGAGTCCACAGACGAGGAATAGCGACCATGACGAGTAGTACTCTTCCTCCTGGACCTCTGGCGGAGCGGCTGTTATGGAGGGTGAGGGAATCGGGACTGTCGGGGTCGCTGAGAGACTAGACGACATTATAACTGACTCCCCTGGTCCCTATCGTAGGACCCAGGTCGTACGTGAAAGTTTCGGACGACCAGTACGACCAGAGTGAACGAGTCGTGGCAGAAGAGTTGCCAGTGACAGCCAATGCGATGCGTAGTAGCAGTTGGGCGCCCATTCATGCAAAGGCGCTCATGGGAGTCTGCTCAAATTCATTCTAACGATTGCAATGGTACCCACACGCTGTGGACGTCAGCGACTATAGCCTCTCTCCCCACCAGACAACTGCTGGGATTCGCTTTGGGTATGAGGAGAGCGAGTCGCAGCTCGATAGCATGCCATTTCTTTCGTTCACTAGCGTCATAACGGTCGACGAGCGACATAACTGGCGCTGGCATGGGTGCTTTCGCAACCTGTTGGTGACTGGTTTGTAATTGATTCTGGCTGACCAAAGTGGGCCGCAGTCCGTAGATTCGAATATCCCACGGCCGGGTGTAATATAAATACAGACAACAACGGCGCCCCGAGTTTGCACCGACAACACCCCACATCACAACCATGAGCTTTAACACTCTTTTGAACTCATCAACCGTAGAGCCGCTCGTTCTTCCGTGACGTCCTTGATCTCTTCCAGGTCGATAACTCTGAAAGGCCACGTAAAATTATTTCCTCCGCTCCTCATGCTGCGCAACTGCATGTCTTCCAGCAGCGGGTCGGTCAGCTGTGGCCAGCTGTGGGGGATCGAGCCATCAGCTAGTGCCCCCCACGTCGCATGCGCCAGAAAAACGTACCTCCAAAAGGCTACGTCGCTGCTATAGCTTTCGTTAGCATACAGAAGGGCATTCGGATAGCTTTCCTGAAGCCATGCGGTATGTCGTTCTGTGTGGGCAATCACCTCTGTAGACGATGGCAAATGAAGGAAGACATCCGCAAGGAAGTACGATGATATCCAATGAGCTGCAATTTCATACACGTAGCCGTTGTTGGTCGTGAACTGACATGTGCAATTCATGTCAATAACTCCAGTGGGATTGACAGACTTACCATGGCTCCGTTCGCAGCGATATTCCTTTGCAAGATATTCGCTGCAGGTACGATTCCTCGATATAGCAACGGTATTGTTGTGTTTAGAGTGTGAGGGGCGGGTGGTGGGACGGGCAGGGTAGCATAGTTCCATTTACCCGCGTACGAAGCCCTTCGATCACATCGGTGAACAAAGCCGAGACTGCCTCGAGTGTGCTCTGAGCAGTAATGTGAGTCAACGTATCCCGTTCGGCTAGTACTTGAATGCCACATACCATCAAGTATGCTATTCCAGGATGACTTGAACCCCGTGGCGAGGACGACCGCGCTGGCTTTCACCGTCCCACCGTTACTCAAAACGACTGACTTGCCATCGCCGGCGTAGCGGACCGCACGGCAAGGGGCAATCAAGCCAATGTGTCCCCTCTTTACTAGTGCATGGAAAACATCCTTACGACCAGTGCCCTCGTCGTTCGTACGTACTGTCCAAAACAAGCTTGGCGCTAGACGTAGAGGGGATTCGGTAGGGACGGCGAGCACCAGACACTTTGTAACGCGAACAGTGATCATTCAGCAAGTTGCCCACTGATCTGTGGGAGAGAAATGCGCACCGCTGCCCGCGTCAAGAACGCCCAAATTGCGTGGACGACCTGCTTCCCTAGCCATGTCGTGTGTAGGAATCGTCTGGATATGACATGAAGATGAGTCAGGCTCGCAATTGTAGATGGCTTCGTACTCTAGACGGGTTCGCAATTCCACGTGGGGGGACAGCACTGAGAGGAATCTAGCAGAGTGATCCGTTGTGCATCTACTTAATATGACGAAACAGACATACCTGCTCTTTCGAATAAATGGTGGATAGGGTGTGGGTGCTGCCAGAACAGCGTCCGTCGTAGTGAACACCATGCATACCTGGATGCCCTGTTTCGCTAGGTAGGCAGAAATACTGCATAGAAACATGCGTTCACCGTCATCACAATAATCGGCTGTCAGACATACTCTTGAGCGGATTTGCCGCCGCCTACGACAAGGACATATCCTTCACAGTCCCGGGATGCTGCACGAAGGACTTCGTCACGCTTCTCCCGGAACCCAGAAGAGTGGAACACGGGACCAGCGAACCCGGCCGACTGAGCTACCTTAGGACAGAGATCGCCAGGTATCTTTGGCTCACTACAGCCCTGAAAACTGAAGTCAGCAATGCAGATTCAAGCATGCCACGAAGACGATGTACCCCGGTGCATAGAACAACTTTGTCATATTTGAGGTCCTCAGTGATGAACGACTCCAGATGCCGCACAGTAACGATCCAGCCGCCAGAACTGTCGTCCGAGAGCTGCATTCTGACCACCTCCGTTCGATACCTTATCTTGTCCGTTAGATACCGAGATGCGAAGGTCTCCATGTACATTCTCATGTCATCCCCTGTGAGCCGTCCTTCCTCATTCTCCGGCGGAGGCATCTCCAATGGAGAGAATCGGAATTCGCCGTGTACACTGGTATACAAGCACAGCTCTGTTAGAAACGGTAGTGTGCACGACCACAATCTGAGCTTACTTGTTGATAAACAAACCAGGATAAACTCGCTCCGTAGTCCATACTCCACCCGGACTAGAGTCTCGCGTCAGTATCTGAACATCGAAGCCATCGCGAAGTAGGATTTGCGCTGTAATAAGCCCGATGAGCCTGCACCAATTACACCAACTGTAACGGGGGCCATTGTCTGAGGTGATTGGCTGTAAGCGGCGTCTTCGAAAGACCTACATCATATATTGAATCGTTGACCGCGCGCACCTTGTCTACAACAATGGCAAACAGCGGACCGAGGAATGGAACATGACACTGATTTGAAACTTGAACGTTTGAACCGCTGATGCCAGACGCTCATGATCAGGGAAATGTCTGAGACTCAAGACGAGTAAGGCGCCGAAAGGTTGTCAATTATGAGCGAGGCTACTGTTCCAATAGGTTATGCAAGGCTAGGTGTGGTATTGATTAAAGCCTGTTCCCTGCGGCACGTTGGCCAGATCACATCCCAGATATTCGGATGTCAAGGATGAGGACAAGTAACCCGACCTCTACCGCTGCAACCACTACCGTCACGGCAACTACAATCCACCCAGCGGTCACGAAAGGTCGCCCAAAGATTCGCTTGCCTGTCTGTCCAACGGTGGGCAGAGCGTCCTTCCAGGTTTGGCCTCGGTGGTTGTCAGCGAAGTCATGGCGTGAATGACGTTGCCGGAAAAACGCCACGACGGCCAGCGCCACACTTAAGACGGTGTACACAAGGCCGACTGAAGCAAGGTCAGTTTAGTACACCATTAAGGAGTCAATATTGATGTACCTCGAGCGAACCGCTGGTCGAACAGCCGCAGGATGGTGAGCGCATACCCAAGGTTACTAAGGGCAGTTCGAGAATATGCTCCATCGAAAGTCCGCTGCCGCGCACGTAACTCCACTAAATACAGTCAGAGGAAGAGTCAGAGGAATCATTATGAACCACCAAAGATAAAGGCGTACCTAGTTCATCGGCATCCTGCGAGATAAATGAGGCTGCGCGATGTCCCCTGAAATCCGGCTCAACCCGCTTGCAATTAGAAAAATGCACGAGGGTTTGTCGTACCTATAGCGATGGCTTGTTGGCTCTTCTAGCCGCTCGAAACCCTCGCTAGCTGTTGAAGGCCTCCGACGAGTGAGCATAGGGACTGGCGGGTCAAAATCTGAGTTCTCAGACACCTACACGGGTGGGGGACGATTTGTAGTTGATAGCCTTCGCCAGGCGGTTCCATTTTACATACTAAGCGACAGGGTGGCCTTTGCGCAACGCGACCCGCCAAGCACGCTACTTAGATTCCAGCAGGGTTCCAACATCAGACTCAAGAAGTCCAACGATGTGCTCACGTGCACGTAGATCGAGATTCGGGAGACTGCTCACCGCTGGCACGGGGCATGGATGGTAGGGCAACTTACCACTACTGAACCTTCTCTTACTTGACCTTAATCAGTCACGGCATGCAGTGACACCTGGGATACACCAAAATAGTCGCGAGCGGAGTGGTCAGCAGTCGATTAGCCCAGTTATATCATATATGTAAATCATGCAGTTGTGACTCGGCATGCCCGTCTCGCACTATCTGCGTCCCGCTTCTCTGCTCGCCCTGACGGCAGCTTCCTGCATTTTCTTTTTCTCCTGCCACCATTTCTTAGCAAAGCCAATCGACTCCTTGAAGGTCGCTGGCTTGTTCTCGTGCTGAGCTTGCAGGATAGGAATGCGCAAAAACCTTCTGACAGCATGTTGCCGAAGGACGATGCTCTGGACCATCATACTAATGATGCTTGTGCAGAGATACACCATGACCCCCTGCGAGCAAATGATTAGACCCGTAACGCGTACGCTTAGCGAGTACGTACTGCGGGGAGGTGCCAGGCAAGCGGAATACTGACGAGAGACAAAACGCGGAAGAAGTTTAGCATATGTGCCGTCATCGGATTCGTGATCATCTCCCGGGCGCCGAGCTGCAAAGGCGGCGTCTCAGCAAGGCTCATCATGTAAAGCATACGTGACTCTTACACTGAGCTGGAGGTTCAGTAGCACAGCAGCCGCGATGGGCAATATGCCAGTCGGATCCGCGGCGGTAAGGTCAGTCCAGAAGGGGACTCCGCTGTCCTTCAATTGTGCCACAGGGAGGTCACAAATCTTCTTGATTCCGAAGAACATGCCCAAAGTGACTGGGAGCTGAATAAAAGGCAGCATCGCCATTCCGAACATGCTCACGCCCGCCTTCTCGTAGATGCCCCGCTGCTTCAGCGCGGTCATCTGCAGAAGAAGCATATCCTTGTTCGCCTGTGCCTCCTGCATCTTCTCGCGAAGGCGAGTAATCTCTTCCGTGTGCGGTGCTAGGGCGGCAGTCGATCGCAGGGACCGGACTGTGAAGGGAAAGAGAATGACGCGCGCTATGACAGTCGCGCTGGCGATCGCCCAAAACCATGGCATGCCAGTCGAGACTTGGAGAGCCTCAATGCCCCAGCGACAGATTCCGGCAGGTGTCCAACCCGCCAACCCAAGAGATGCGAGGTCGCCGTAGTGTAGAGGTGGTACCGAAGATACAACGGAGACATCTACTGGGACGTCGGCCGGGACGCTGGCGACCTCAGTGCCAGCAAGTGGGACATCTCCTGCGGCGCTTGCAGATTCTGGAGGCACTGCGGAATCTACCGGTGGTTGCTCTGGTGCAGTCGGTGCATCCGAAACTGCCTCCTGGGTCGGCGGCTGCCTCTCGACGCTGTATTCTTGTGAGGCTTTAGGTGAAGACGACCAAAAGTAACTTCGAGCGTTCCGGGATGGGCCACCGAGGAGCGGTCGTGGTGAAGAGGGTAACCGTGCATACTGGAGAGCATGAGTGGTACAAATGCAAATGTCATGTGTGTGCGTGAGGAACTTACACACAACAACGCCGGAGGTGAGAGACAGCCTTTACTATGGCATGTTGCCTGGATAGACACCCTTCAAGTCAGCGAAGTGAGCTAACATATACACCAAACATAGTCATCAGCTACATACCTGGACCCCAGGTAGCCCAGCCTATGCACGTACGACATAAAGAATGTCGATCGTTTTTCAGCCTTTGCGGGCTTGCCACGGCCAGGGATGGACAACGAGCGAAACAGCGAGTGAATGCCAACAACCAGAGACCTCCACTAATAATTGACACTTGTAGCGTTCTTCAAGCGCATGAAGACAAACTGGCCCTGCCCTAAACCACAACCGATCATTGAATATTTAATTTTCTCTGGCTCATTGCATTGCGGGCCATCCATCGATCCCAAGGCTCTCTTGCACTTCCGTCGCGTCCTCCACAATGTCTATCGACCTTGCAAAACTCGACTCTCATCTTGCAACCAGGTCCTACGTTGAGGGGTGAGTTTCGACCCCGTTGTAGAGCGTCCTGGGTCTTCTGGGATGCGAAATGATGAATACTACGCTATGGTCCGTGTTTCCAAGAAGCGACTAGACACCGCTGCTCAAGCATGCCGACAACTATTTACCTAGCTCTCTGATCATCCATACATCGTTATGCTGTGAGGTCTGGGTTGCTGACAGCGTTCTCTGATAGCTACACACCCTCGCAAGCCGACGTGCACGTCTTCAAGGCCATCTCCTCGGCCACCAATGTGTCTGCACACCCCCATGTCGCGCGTTGGTACACGCACATCAAGTCGTACACGTCAGAGTTTGATTCGCTGCCTGGCTCCAGCAAGGCTGGCGAGGCATTCTTAGGCGGTGCTGCTTCTGCCCTCGCCGTTAAAGAGGAAGATGACGAGGAGATTGATCTCTTCGGTGAGGACGAGGAGGACGAGGAGACCGAGCGCATCAAGGCTGAGCGTGTTGCTGCGTATAATGCGAAGAAGGCCGCGAAGCCCAAGACAGTCGCCAAGGTTTGTAGGTCTGTTCCTTCCCAGTCTTTCCTTTGCTGACTTGTGGTGTCTGTAGTCTGTCGTCACCTTCGAGGTGAAGCCTTGGGATGACGAGACTGACATGCAGAGGCTTGAGGAGTGCGTGCGCTCGATAGAGATGGAGGGACTTGTATGGGGTGCGAGCAAGCTTGTGCCAATCGGTTATGGCATCAAGAAGCTCCAGATCACCCTTGTTGTTGGTATGTCTGGTTTTCACCTTCTTGCATGCCAATCTGACATAGTGTTATAGAGGATGAGCTGGTATCCCTGGAGGATCTCCAGGAGAAGGTCGCTGAGTTCGACGAGTACGTGCAGAGCTCTGATATCCCTTACATGCAGAGTAAGCTACCATTGTCTGTTCGCTGCAATTGCTAATACACTTGCCTTGCAGAACTCTAGGTGGATATATACTTCAGTATCTCAATTCTGTGTATCATGAACATCTGGACCACCTGTATTGTGATGAAGAACTGCGTTTTGTGTCTTAAGGGTTGAGGTGTAGTAACAATCAAGATGTGTCTTGTATCTGCAGCCTGGCTTTGACGTTGGCTTGAGCTTATTGTTGGTGGTTGACATGGACTCAAGACGTAATCTTCCCGCTTGTGGCATGGTTAGCAAGAGTTATGTACCGTTTCGCTCTTGCTCGATGACAACTGCGGTGTTGGGCTGGGTTTCAGTGGCATGGACAGGTAGCATCCGCCGTCTACTTTGTACACCCTTGATCTGAGATCCAATCAGAGTAGATCCCTGAGTCCAATCTGGCCCTCAGACCCTCACTCGCTCGCGACACCGATGTTGCAATTCAAATGCTACCTCAGGCAACGCTTGAAAGATCTGCTTGCCTTATGGGGCTGTATGTTGGCTCCAGGAGAATGGATTCATGGTATCTGGATGCATCGGTCACCGCCTCGTCTCCTGCTCACGTATTAATGCGCCGTGTCTTCTCTATGATCTCGTAGCTCTCCTGATCCCCCGCCCCTTTCTCAGTGACAACAAAAGAGACAAGTCGCCGAGCGAACCAGATGCTATTGCCGTGCCTCAGTGGGCTAGTAGCAGCACGGTATCACACGGCACATGTCTACGAAGTGATCCGTTACGTAACTGCTCTATTGTCCCTATTGTCCTGCGGTCATAGTCTACTAGTAGCGATCAAGACATGCGAGAAGGCTTGGGAGTCTTAAACACTGTGGGAGCAGGTACATCCTCAGCACGCCCGCCCGAGTCGCCAGGTTCAAGCCTCTATCGCCTCTGTTGTCTGCCGCTCTGAGCATATCGCTCGCACCACAAACATCATGCATGTCTCATCGCGAAACTTCCTGATCTCTCTCGTTTTCGGTTCGGCAGGTGCGTATATGTCTGTATACGTGTAGGTTGCTGGCGAACGATTCTTGTAGTGCTGAACGACGTGGAGGCTCGCCCTTCTCTGGCAACCGCTGTCGAACTCTCGACTTGCGGCGACGGACCGTCATACCACATGGTAGAGCAGGTATGTCCCTCACGCGTCGCTCTGGTGCCAACAACTGACTCGCGTCCTTCAGTGCCTACCGACTTGTCAGCCGGTCTTAAATGCACAAGTCAGGTTGTTCTTCGCTGAGGATGTCATGCAATCCGCTGACAGACCCATCTTCATCTACAGAACTGCTCTATGAATGCTGCCTGTACCTGCGCGACTGCACCGCCTACCTCCTTGCAGGCTTGCCTACAATGTCAGATCGACGCGAATAAAGGGAGAGCGCCCAGCGTACTCGCAAGGGTCATCCCCGCGAAACTTGTTGGTACGTGCGACAGGTCGCTCCATGCACCACCTGGCTGACAGCACCTGAACAGAGTACTCGGAACTCTGTGGAGAACAACCTCCAGCGCAGGCGCTGCTACGTTACGCCGCCGACTCGGAAGCATCCAACGCAACTCTACGCAGACGAGAACTTGTGCCTACAATGTGCATATACGGTTTGCCCGAGATTGCTACCTCTCCTGTCGCGGTGCTTGAGAGCGGGAAACGCGCGTGGCCCTTTTTCGCTGTGGCGGTTGTCATCATAATATGTTATTTCGAGCGGCGGTCAAACAAATAGTCGCGAGCGTGCGTCTTTTGGCGTTCTTTATTCCTGCATGTCTTATTCTACTGTATAATAGTTCTCGAATACTATAGTACCCGCTTCACGCATCAATCTATACCTATATACAACCACTCATACCACACCGGTCCGTTGTCATCTTGTGAGTGTGATACAGATAGAGATGCAAAGAGCATAGATGTTTGAGGAATCATAGTTGATACGAACTCTTAGCTTGATGGTGTTACCCTGTTTTGGAGTCATTCGAGCGTAAAGACGTGAGGGCGAGTTCACATATGGAGGATGATGCCCGCTGGTGCTATCCTTGATCGTGGACATCGGCCCGTACTCACATTGCCTTCAGGTTGCGCATCAACCCTCGGCTCGAGGGAACTTTAGCATCATGGACGTAGAAGCAGCCGAAGAACATCATCACTACTCCCCTTTGCTATATGAGTCCTCAAGCATCATGGCAGTGATATTCACGACTCATTCCCGCGTCAACCAACTGCGTGATTCTCTCATATCCTCGATTGACGTCAACCAGGTAGCCCAGGACAAAAATACAAAAAACCAGCCTACGATCTCCGTCCCTCGCATCATCAGGCTTCCCACTCCCAGATAGAATAAGTTAGCGTACTCAAGAACGAAGATGTGTAACGGGTGTGGTGCGCGAAAGTCGAAGGTGCGCGAATGAACGTGTCTGGTATGGCAGGGGGGGCCGCTATGCTATCACAGCGGATGTCAGTTCAGGTTGACGCAAGAAGAGAAAAGTACGCACAAAGGGTGATGCGCTCAAGCGATGGTACAGCTGCCACTGCCGTTGCCGTTCGTCGTGTCATAGTTGATGGGGATCTGCTCGACCTCTTCGGTGGGGATGGGGGCGGCGATGTCGAAGAACACGTCCATTGCGACTCGGGGTAAGAGGGCGGATGAGTTGGAGAGCACGGAGACGTCGAGAGCGGTGTAGAAGTCTCGAGGACCAGACTGGCTCTGAATTCGAATGAGCTGCTGCTGGTGGTCGCTCCTCCGCACACGCTATTTATGCGTACATGGTGCCTCGTCAAAGACAATAACGGGTAATCTCGTGGAGTGGAGATGATGGGTAGCAGGAGCGCATGTGCTGGTACATTGTACAGGAACCGTGTGGCGAGGAGACCGTCCTCTATTGTCTTGCAAGATGAGGGCGTGCGGATGTTGTCTCAGAAGCCTATGAGATGCATCGAGATTTAACCTTCAAAATATCATCGACTATTTGATTTTGATGCACCGTCAAAGACCTTTAAAACTGATGAAAGTGCCAGCAGAAGCCGTTCTTCCTGACAACACTTTTGGCGTCCGCGGTCCGGCCAGCGATCAACACAGCCAGCCCAAGTTCTCCTGAAGTGTTTAGCATCTCTAGACTCGAATGCAGTCAGTGCCCATAAACCAGAGTTGACCGTTGCCTCACGGATTTCTTGCAGTCCGCCGGATCTCCGCAGCTCGACGCCCACCGAACGAGCCAATCTTTACTCAGCCGTAGTCGCCGATGCGCAGCAAGCAAGAAGGCGACCGACCTTGTCCAACTTCGTCGTCCCTTATTGTGTAGTCGTAACGGCCGTGGAACACGAGCATGCGTCTCGTCTCTGGCGCCTGAAGGCTGGAGATCAGATCTCCTGCCTTTTGCGGTGGTCGAAGCGCCACAAATCTACATCTGGTTAGGCGCCTCCAACGGTAGATTTGGCCGTTCACATTAATCTGCGGTGGTTCATTGCCAGTTTTCTGTAACCCATCGTGACCGGACACGACGCACTGCGACGAAGGCGATAACCAACGATCCCCACAAGAATACGTTAGTGGGTAGAGGAAGACAAACTGTGGAGTAACTGCAGGTGAACCGTCGCTCGAACTCGAATGACGCTCGTTCTTATTGTTCAACACCTGTGTGCGTGGTACACAATCCAAGCTAGAAGGTCAGCAATGTACTAGAAGGTCAATTAGATAACACAATGCTCCAGTTATGCTGAGTGACTGCACACGCGGAGGAAAGGACATTGCTGCATGAGTATGCTCAGGACGTGGTCAAGGTGAGGGCCCCGACCCATCCATGCTGACGCAGACTCTTTCCTAATGTCATACACACTCAGAGTAGGGAGAGACCTCTGCCGATTGTTTCTCGCAGCCGGCACGCACCATCCACATCCGTTCCTCGAGCGCCAAAGAGATGGGAATCGACGCGAGGGTACCATTTATCTGATGGACACGCCTGGTCGGTGGGCAACAATAAGGCTGTACTTTGGTATGGGTACGGAAGGTCGTATCTGGTCCTGGTACGTTAGGCATGTATGGCGTCGCAGATTGTGAACTTAGTATGCTGGCACTCGAGTGCCCGGGATGCACTACCCGACCCTCCGTGGTAGCACTAGCGCCACCGTCAAGTTGGTCCACCAGCAACTCACCAGCATCAACAGGAAGAAGGGTGCAAAACGAATCGTGAGCACGCCGATCGCGAACTCTGTGGCGAGCCCAAGTCCACACATGAGGATATAGCAGATGATCCAGAAGAGGAAGAAGCCTTGCGCCTCTGTGTACTTGGCTGCGAAATGGAACGGGAGCGAAATCGTCGCGAAAGAGAGCGAGAGCGGGAGATACGCGACCAGCGGCGCGCCGACGCGGAACGCGATGTACGTTGGAAGCGTCAGGTGCCGCGCGACGATCAGACGCAGTGCGCTGTTGGCCATTGTCTGGCGAGTCCCGTGGGTTCGACAGCGGGTCAGCACGAGAACGCGCAGCAGGGACGAAGCGACGCACAAGGATGAAAGAGAATATGCAGATCAAGATCATCCCGACCTCCGTGAGCGCAGATACGATCGGCGCGTTGAACGGATGTAGGTTGTCCCATGCGCCGTCTGGTTGTCCGCATTCGCAGCGATATAGAAGTTGGCGGCTCGTTGTAGACGACGTTGATGGATGTGGCGTTGTGAGGAGCGGTGCTGCCCGAGAGAGTTGAGATGACGGTCTGCGATGCTTGTGGATTGACTGGACACGTTATGGTCAGCACCATCTTTACATGGAGGAGTGACTGGACTCGCCCACGATCGCTGCCCAAATCTGCTCGTCCTGGACCGCATTGACGGAGTCGCTCTGGCTCTTGCTGCTGTTCATAATCTGCCAGCTAAGAGTTGGGACTATGGCGGCGTCTGCCTGAGCACGGAGTACGGCAGAAACGATACCGTTCCCGATAGTAGCCATCAAGTTTGACAACCCACACCGCTAGGCGCTGCGTATGTTGGGTGGTGTACGCCAAGGTCGCCCAATAGATAGGGAGGAGCGCCCACATCAGGAGGATAAGGAGCGCGGCGTAGATGAAGTAGAAGGTGAGGTATTGTCGATAGTACTCGGCGATGGCGGAGTGTAAGAGCGGATAGCGGCAAGGCTTTTCGTCGTTTACTGGGGCCATGGCAGGGAGCGTCCTCACTGGGTGTGGATGTGGGTGGGGGGACGACGCGCTCCCTTCATCATCGAGCTTTACGCCCAGGCTTGGGTGGCCGCCGTCGGACATTGTGGGGCAGGCGGATAAGGAGTGTTGAGAACCCCCACAGGTAGAGCACACTGTTGCGGAGCAGAGGTGAAGACGAGTACAGGCGGACGCGGAGGAGACGTAAGCACAGGGGGTCACTAGACAGGCATTAGGGTGGGCGAGGAGACGGTGAAGGGTAAGATCCAGGTGAGAGCGGCAGACAAGATTTGATAGGTGTAGCTGTGTCGATTCTATGCACTGACCGGCGGGCCCCTTCCCGCGATGCCGCAGTGCCCACATCCGCCCGCGCTGATGCCGTCTATTTAGAGCGCTATATGTATTGTGAATACCGGTACCTGCCCACATTCCGACACTAGCCTGCCGCGCCCCAGTTCGGTCCTCTATTTTCCAATGTCGCGCACCGTCTCAACATCACTTACAGACCTATTCGGTCAGTGCCTGTCCCCGCATGCTTGTGTGCTATGGCTCACCATCGCCGTCCCCAGGTCTGACGATCCCCATCGTGTCTGCCCCCATGGCCTACGCGACTACTTCTGCTCTAGTCGCAGAGGTCATCAAGGCGGGGGGTCTCGGCTTCCTCGGCGCAGGTAACAGCTTAACGTAACGCGTGCTCGTGCCAAAAACCAGCCCACTGACGGGACCCGACTCCAGGCAACGAGCCCGCGCCCAAGATCGCACAAGCCATCGACCAGGCCCACGCCCTTGTCGGTCCTGAGAAGCAGCACCTCGTCAGCGTCGGCTTCGTTGGCTGGATCCTCGACAAGTTCAACACCGAAGCAGACCCGCGCCTCCGGACCGTTCTCGAGAAAGCGCCTGCCGCCCTCTTCCTCTCGTACGGGCAGGACCTCGGCAAGTATGTCGCCCAGATTCGCGCTTTCGACGCCCCCCGCACGCACAAGACCCGCATCTTCGTCACCGTCAATACTGTCGCGGAGGCCGTGCGTGCGGCTGATGAATGGAAGGCTGACGTCCTCGTTGTGCAAGGTAACCTGTCGCTCGCTCGCACACCCAGGTCGTACCGCTGACGCAACCTAGGTGCAGAAGCTGGCGGGCGAGGCAGCATCTACTCACCGCCGACAACGCAGTTTGTTGAGGAGACCCTCAAGGTGATCCCATCTGGCCTTCCTGTCCTCGCCGCGGGCGGGATTACGACGGGTAGTCAGATCGCGGCGGGCGTGGTGCTCGGCACGCGTTTACTGTTCACACCCGAGTGCATGTTCTCGGACGAGATGAAGGACGTACTAGTCAAGGCAGGCCCCGGCGCGACTGGTCGCAGCCCCGCCTACGACCTCGCCTTCCCGCCGGGCGTGTGGCCCACTGGCATCGAGGCGCGCTGCGTGACGAACAGCATTGTGAAGGAGTACGAGGCTGGCCTGAAACCGGCGGAGCGGAAGGCGAACCTGGAACGCGGCGATCGTGAGCATTTGTTCGTGTATGCGGGGGTGGGCGTCGCGGACGTGTCAGAGATCAGGAGCACGGCGGTGCGTGTGCTCTGGCCTTGTCCTTCCACGCGTACGAGCCGTCTGACGGCGCAGTGTTGCAGGATGTCATGAAGAGCCTCCACGGCGAGGCCGTCAGGGCCCTGCAGACAGCGGCTCCAGACTTGCTTCGGTGAGCGTTCGTGTCAATGACTCGGGGTGCGCGCCAGGCCGACTGTGTTGCTTCCTTCGCTGTATATGAGAGGACAGCGTCGGGTTGAATGAATGTAACTATTGTTTCCAGAATACCACAGATACCGGCCGTCCTATACATTTGGCACCAGTGTCTCAAGCAGTGTCACAGAGGTGCAGCGCGGGGATTTTGATCCTAGTCAGTAATCAGCGCGTGGCGCGGGGTGTCAGCGTCAGCGCGAGGATACTTAGCGCGGGAGGATGGGTCGCACGCACCCGGCGCCAAATGCCCAGTGGTCGCGCTCCATGGCATTCGCGAGCTTGGAGAACTCCGTGCTAGATAGGTTGCCACATGAGACGGAGAGCCGCGCAACTACAGGCAACTACTTCAATTCTCATATGAGCTTCATACGATCTTTCATCAATAACATCAAGATCAGTGAACTTGACTTGTTCTAGCGTGTGCATGAATTCAGCGGTGCGGCAACAATACTGCATCTCACGTAGTGTCCCATTGGGCGCGAATGGGTCTCGGCTCATCTGATTCAAAGGAAACATCCATATTCAATTTCAGTTTGCTCCCCGTTCTGCATCCGTCCGGTCCTACGAAGCACAACCCGCAGACGTTCGTGGCAATGTCCATGTCCTTCTCCTCAGCTGATCTCGCTCACCGCATTGTGGTGCGACTCACCTTCTGCCATCCTCCTTCCTACATCTGCTCTAGGTCAGCCGCAGAGATGCTCGTCGCAGCAGTTGGTACCACCCCCGCAGCCGGCGTCTTCTCCCCTTACAACAAGCTTGTCGGCGAGAGGTGCTATGGACCAAACATTGTCAGGTGAAACCTACTCTTGCTTGCTCGCAGCGAGTCTGCTCACCGGGTTCAGGTGCCGGCGATGCGGCAATCATCGCCAAGAACTGACTGACGATGGCGAGGAGGGTGATGTGCTTGAACTGCATGCTGTCGACCGAGGTTAGTGGATGACTGAAAGAATGCGGTTTTGCCCACCGACATGTGCCTTATGTACACCTAGGACCCCTGCTCTGTGCCATTGTTGTGCACTGGGCTACGGCTCTCTGGATTCGCATCAGCATCTGTCAACTCATTCATTCCTCGTTGTGCCGCTCAAAGCGGATTCTAGGCGTTGTATGACATTCATTGACAGACTGTCGTTATGGATGGATCCAACCTTTCTGACGGCGGGCGACAGATCGATGTAGCATACGCCCAGCAGGTGTCCGATTCTATTTCTATTATGCGTTATCTTGTGGCACCATATTGAATGTGCCAGGACCTATCACACTTGGTCACAACGATTACCACCATGAGCTGATGTCAGACGGGCGAATATTTGGCCGCCTGACGTGTGCGTGGCACCACTTTCCAATTTGCCCTTCAAATGCTTTGGCCACGGCGCGCCACAGTTGGCTCCGGGCAAAGTGTAGCTGAAGGTATAGTGGCAAACCATCACCTGTTGTTGACCTCCTGAATCGAGTAAGGCAAGTCCGTCCAAGAGAACTCTTGCCGCCGGGACAGGTAGACAGCGGCAAATATGCCTTGACCGCCACCGTCGTGTACAGTAACTCAGCATCGCCAGGGTACATCAGATGAGTGGTGGTGCACAGAATCACATTCAAATGTCGACGCAACTTAAGTGCTACAGCATTTGAATGCCTGCTGTATATGGCCACTATGTCACCCAAACTTGCACACTTCAGATTCATGCAAACATGTACACATATTGCCCCCAGGATACTAGCTCATCCAGCTCATGCAAGCAGCAACAAACTGGGTTTCCTCCCAGCGGAAATTGACAATTAACAAATAGTTGATTGATTACATGTAGTATGGTCCATGATGTGCTTGCCAGTCTTCCACGAATTTGTTGTATAGCCTTTCAGGAAGATCTTTTGGCTATGACAAGTGAAGTCAGTATCTAGACAACACAGTACACTGGGTACACATACTATGGGCCCATCATTAACTTGCATTGGCACCATCAGCACCTCTGCCCTCTGTTTGCCATCACCAAATTTGGCATCATTGAAGTTGACATCATCAACTTTGATCTTGCCAAAGTTGAATACAAACTGATTCAGTGCAAAGCCCCCCATGCGCGACCAGTAGTAGTGACCTTTGTCGTTAATTGCATGATCAGCGAGCTTAGCAGCAACTCCAATCAACTTTTTGACATCCTCGACAAGTTCATTTCTGTTATGTTTATGCTTCTCGAGTAGTTTCAGATACGGAGGTGTGAGGAAGAACATTTTGAGGTCATCTGGTGGTGCATATCGAATGAACCACGTGATACTGTCTACAGCGCCAGTCAGAACCGTTGCACTGCCATACTGGTATTGAACCATGACTTAGCTCATGCACAATCATTGCATGCAAGGTGAAGGAGCCTACCGGATTGACATGGTTCAATTGGCATGGAATCTGCTGATACTTGATTGCCAGATATCGAGGATTAGATTTCGGAGATACCACATCATACACTTGGGGGTTTTGTGTTCTCTTGATTGAAAACTTCATTTTACCAAGTGTGAATGTCACTAAATGCCAAAGTGAGACAACTAAGAGAGTTACACTTACAGGCCAAGACTTACTTTTGCCAGTGTCAGGATTGTGCGAAAGTCGTTCCACGGCATCATCATCAGGTCTTTGGTGTCTATGTTCGCCAATCTGGGACAGCAGTCAGCAGACTGTTCGAAAACAGCAGTAGCTATAGCATATGATCAGGAAGGTCAGACACACCATGGTGGGAAGTGCCACAGTGGACACAACAGCAGCAACAACGAAGAGCACAAGTGTGAGAATGTGGGACTGCATCCTGATTGTAAACGGAGTTACGCGTCGAGTATGACTACTGCTGAAGGATCAGAATCTAAACGAAAGGAAGGGGTACGGGACCGGCCGTGCTCAGATTACTGCCTTACCCCTTGTTCTTATATAGCCAAACGTGCACGGTCGGTGATGATATCTGAGACACGAAGACGCATATCATCAGACGGCGGGTCCACTATTCCAACACATTAATGATTGAACACTGATCTGATCAAGTCTCGCAACTGCCACAAAGATAGTTGGAGCCCACTTGCATGATGATGAGACTCAGTAGTGACTAGTAGATGACTTCCTGTAAGACCATCTGGGTCGCATCAGACCTTCGCCCGGAGGTCTGTCACGGTGGCTGGGATCGTGCATGCGGCGTGCACATGTGACACGAGGAAGGGGAGATCACTTGCAGAATCATACATCTGAATCCTCTTTCTCCTCCGCGCGTTGTCGACTCAGTAACGGTGAGTGAGTGGATGACTTCCCGTAAGAATCTGGGTCAAAGGTGACCTAGATGGCGGGACTCTAAATGCAGTGACCCGGAGCGTTACTGCCGTGTGACAATCAGTCCGTACCGACCTGAAGAAGTGAGACACCTGCCAGGACCCCCGATTATAAGTGGGGATCTATGATCCGGAATCCGGACAAAAAATGGGCAAGAAAGTGGGCCAACCCTGATCTTGTCCGGACAAAACCACGCAAAAGTCGTGGTTAACCTTGATCACATCTCCAGACATCATTGAGGGGTGCCAGGTACACCCTGATCCTTGATCCAGACATAAGTGTAGAATGGGGTAGGACGGGGTGACTCTGTCATCTTTCATTACATTTGCTACTAGTATCTGATATTACAGTTTTACACTCCGACTAGTTACCAGTGACAAGCCATTGTTTGATGTCCGTTACAAGCTGTTACAAGCTTGACTTGCCACCGGGCGATCAACTACTGCGGGATATCTCTCTTCGTCCGGACACAGGAGGCATTGCGCAGACATTGATCCTCAAACCGGACACTTAGGTTGCGCCGGGAACCCTACTGCTCAATCCGGACACTAAGGTCATGCTGGGGACCCTACTCCTCTATCCGGACATCCAGTCCGCCGGTAAGTCTGATTTTATCCGGACATAATGCAACAAATCTATCCGGACATTTTTGCCCGAAATCAGCCGTTTGGGATCATAGTTCACCGCATATAATCGGGGGTCCTCACCTGCCCTTCCTTGGTGACAGGGCTCATGCGGCCCATCCCCAGATTTCATCTGATACAGACATCACAGAAAACGTATTGCTTCGCGCATCGCCTAATCTACGAGTGTCCAGGACAGCATCAAATGGCGGGCATCGGGTGCATCACGCCTGGGCACAAACCCTGGGAGCGTCAGGTCGGCTGTCAAGTCAACCAACCAGTACATCGCAGTAGGGTCCAACGTATCCATCGAACGTTCATCCAGGACAGTGGCACTGGCACAATTCCCCCCACACTATGCGGGTCGAAGGAATGAGACCAGGTTCTCGACACTGAGGTCCACTGCAGGACCGTCCCGCGAAGGAGGGCACAGCAATGGCGAGAGATGGTAGACGAGAACTGAGACCAAAAGACATAATATTGACCAGGATCCTATGTGTCCTAAGTGATAACAACGTGAGATGTCATCCGTCCACAATCGTAACGAGGCCATGGAAAGGCGACGCAACTTACAGCTGACAGCTTAGCTCGCCCATCGACATCGAGTAGTAATACTCAACAGCACTGACGCAGACTTATGCCGGACCTTCTAGCGCCTTTCATTGCACAATCTAGCTGGGCACTGAACTGGTCCCCAGGGGTTCGTGCAACGTCAGAGAGGGCAGCGCACAACCAAGTTGCTGCTTATTGCAGACTCAGATGTTCCGTTTCTTTGAGAAAGTCTGGAAGCTCAGTCGAGTCACCGAGTCAGACAGTCAGGAAAGCGGAGATGTGGCAGGACTGCATATATATGAGGCAGAGGCAAAGAGGAATTCGAAAGGTATTGGGCGCTGGGCGGATGAGCGTTGGCGATGGCAGAGCTCGGCACGACCCTCCTCAGCCTGAGCTTACATGACTGACACTGTCTCACCTCTCTCGCAAGACCAATAGTCACTCTGTGGTCTGTGGCATTCTTATATGATTGTAATCAGACTATGCACAATTGTGCAGAGATCCTGATGTTCGTAATGTGACTTGCGAGTTCCGCACTAAATAAGTACATTGTAGTTTCGGCGCAGCCACGTGGCTGGCCACTCCCTCAGCGCTCTGAACCTGAAGCACAAAGTCTTCCCTCAGCAATGTTCGTGACAGCAGCGGTACTGGGCGGTGGGCGGTCAGCGTGGAAGGGTACGTTGTCACAGCACCTCTAAGTTGCTAGCGCTACTCAACAACGAGGACACCAGGTCCGTTCTTCGTAGCGTTCCCTAACCTGCGCGAGGCATTGGAGAACAACATCCCAATCAGAACGCAGGCTCGAGCGTGCACTATCCTACCAAACTTTGTTGGGTATGTTCATGGTGTTTCATGCGCTCTCCGTGAGCTCACAGGTGCGCTTGAAGCCTGAGGTTTCTTGTCCATAACGGCAAAGATTATCTCCCGGTGTCGGTCACGCAGGACATGGTGGGGCACAAGCTAGGCGAGTTTGCGATGACCAGGAAGAGGACGTCGTTTCGGTATGTATCGAATGTCTGTGATCTTGCTGATTGTTTTACTCACAGTTCTGTGGACAGTCAGACGAAGAACAGATAGACAATCGTATTCGTTCCTGTATCGTATCGCCACTATTTGCTCTGCCATCGTGCATATTCCTTATCCCGTAATCATCTGTCATTGATCATTGGGTGGGCATGCCTCAGACGCAAGAGGCGACACCTTCGGCCTTGCAGATGTCCAGGAGAAACAGTCCCACTTCTCCCTAGGTGTGGTTTTCGACCCAGCCCTGTTAGCATACTGGCATCCTCATGTCCCACAACATAAATCTGAACAGACATCTAGTGCTGTGAATTGGACAGAACCCCGCGGCCTTGTGTTCTGCTCATCATCAGTTCCTGACATGAAGATTGGTATTCATTTATGCTGGAAGCTACATTATGTCTGGTATACTGTCTTTCACGACCGATACTACACGTTTCCAGGGCTACACGAAGGGCCGAACAAGGGGCCTGTAATCTAGGAGTCGACCACATCAAGCACTTACATGGATTGTATACAACGATTCAACACGGCGTCCCTTCTCTGTTCTAGACTCCGCGCTTCACTTCGCCTCGACGAACCGCGCAAGCACGTTCATCACCTGTTCCGGCTCCAACCTCCACTTCGCATCCGTGCCTCTCGAGCCCGTGCTCACCGTCTCCGCATTCTCGAGCTCGTTCAGCCTCCTCATCAGCTTCTGGTCCTTGCCCACGGCAAGCACGAACCCGAACTCGCTCACGCTCTCCGGTTCGGTCGCCTCCGGCGCCAGCCACGCCGCGCGACTGGCGAGCGCGGAGTGCGCCGGTCCACCAGGCGAGAGCATCGCGCCGACCGCGGTCGACCGCGAGATGTTGTTGGGGAGGACGAGGAAGGAATTCGCGCCAGGGATGATGCGCAAGCCGTAACGCTCGCCGAGACTGTCGAAGATGTGGTTCTGCGCTTCGCCAGCCTGGCGGCGAGCCCATTGGCGGTCGTTCTGCGGCTCGTTGGGGTCTGTCCAGTACCGCCAGACGACGGACGCTTCTCTCTCCTCGACATAGGAGCCCGGCGTACGCTCCGTGAACTACCAACAAGACGTCAGCTGGCCTGGCGCCTGGCGACTGCCTCGGACTCACGTAGTTAAGTATCTCCAGGCAAGGTGCTTTCCATGTCAGGTTGAAGTTCGCGACCATGCTATTCCAGGTAGACTCGCCACCTCGAGTTGGACGTGTCTTGATGTAGCAACCGTTCTCGGCGCTGGCGTCGATGATAAGTCAGCACCCGCACATCCTGAGCTGCACGGCTTGCACTTACACGATACCGACTTTGGGCGCCATCTCCGCGACGATGTCGAGCATCCCCCTCACAGGCAGTCCGCTCAATAGCCACACCTCGTTCTTCAGGTCCTCCGCAAGGCGATTCAGCAAGTCAATCGCCTCCTTAGGTGGGTTGAAGTCATCACGATCCAGCTTGCGCATATCCCGGATCCACATCGTCCCTTCGAAGTCTATGAGAAGCAGCCGCTTCTCGCTGTGGCGATACTTCGGCAGCACGCGTGAGACGTCGAGCGAGGCAACCTCGGCGGTGTCGCCCTGCATGTGCTCGATGTGCGCGCGGAGGCAGCGCACGAGGAACGAGGTGACAAAGGCTTGCGCGGACTGGTTGACGACGTGGTGGTGCAGATCCTCCCATCGAGAGGCCGCCTCCTCGTCGCTCATGGTTAATGCCTGTTCTGTTGGGTCAGCCAGGTATGACATCAAAACGCGTTATAAGGCTCTCACCTGGTAGATTGCCTTCGCGGTCATCCGCTTGTCCCAGGGGTTGATCGGGATACATGATCTGAAGCCACTGTAGCTATACGAACCGGTGAACTGCAATTTCGGTGAGCCCTGGTTCCACGAGTGATCCAAATAGGACTCACCTCACTCAGGATCAAGGGTCGATGCCTCTCCTCCTGGCACTCCACAAACTCGTGCGTCCGCAAGGCCATGCCTTCCCGCAGACTGGTCACCATGAACGCATCTGCGACTGTAAGCAGCGCCAAGTACTGGCTGAATGTCAAGTCTTGCGTGTGCAAGAACACAACGGGCTGGTACGTCAGCGTCGAGAAGCGCGAATTCAAGTGAGACACCACGTCGGCGACGCCGCCCTGCATCTCGTTTTCTTCTGTTGTTTGGAGTGCAACCTGGATCAGGACAACCTTCCCCTGGTACTCGGGATACTTGTCTAGGAAAGTTTCGAAAGCTTGGATCTTCTGTCGGACACCCTAGATACCGTGCGTCAGCAACCACATTTAAGTGTCAGGTATCGAAGCATACCTGGATGTTGTCCAGTTTGTCTCGCCCGACAATGAGCTTCATTCCAGCGTACCGCTGCTTGAGTGAGCTAACCCACTCTGCTACCTCGGGATTCGCCCTACCACGAGAATTTAGCATCCGACATAAGTCCATCAGTGGAGTAGAGCTCACTTCTCCTGCTTCATATGCACAACATCGATGCCCATCGGGAACACACCGACATCGACGAAGCGATCTTCCGTCTGGATACCCTTCGGCAGGGCCTCGGCGGTCAGAATCCGGCTCACCGTCTGCCTGAAGTGGCGCGCGTAGTTCGCGGTCTGGAATCCGATCAAATCCGCGCCCAGCACGCCGTAGAGCATGTCCTCGCGCATGCTCAGGCAGCGGAAGATCTCCGAGCTCGGGAATGCGACGTGCATGAAAAACCCGATCGGCGCGTTGGGCAGCTTCTTGCGGATCATGGCGGGCAGGAGCATCAGATGGTAGTCGTTCACCCAGATGATGTCCCCGTCCTGGTACACGCTCACGATGGCATCTGCGAACCGCTGGTTCACGGCGACGTACTGCCTGTAGCTTTCGCTCTCGTAGAAGCTCTTCGTCTTCGGCGCGTCCGGGATCGCGTAGTGCAGGCACGGCCAGAGCACCTGGTGGCAGAACTCGTCGTAACAGCTCTCAAAATCCGCGTCCGGGATCCACACCGGCAGACTGTCGCACTCGTTGCGCATCCGCCACTCCATGTTGCGCTTCAGGCTCTCCCGAAACCCGTCCGTGTTCACGCCGAGCGTGCCCACCCACAGCTTCCGCTTCAGTCGCCCGCGGACGCTGTCCACCGCGTTCTTCAGGCCGCCGTTGCAGTGCGGGTTGCTCTCCACGTGCCATTTGATGCTGTGTCCGTTCGGATTCGCATCGTGTCGGGTGCCAGATAGCGAGCGGCTCGCGGTGCGGGTCGACGAGCCGCGCGATGCTCGTCGCTGCACCCGTGGCTGACTAGCTGTGCTGCTTGTGTGTGTGGTCTGGTGCCTCTTCGACGCGCCGTTATTTATGCCACCGGCGCCCACCGCATTGGCGGGGGCACTGGTGACCGTGCTTGCGGCGGCGGCAGCCTTGGAAGTGAGAGTGTCAACGAGAGATGTTGAAGTACTATTCAGGGCCGGCGTCGACGGTCGCGTAAGGCCAGTGAATGTAGTGAAAGGATTGTTGGATTCGTTGCGCGGGGTTGTCGCAGGAGAGACTGCCCGAGACTGTAATGACATCAGTATCATGTTGCGACTCGAAAGAGGTTCACGGTGGTGTTATGTTATTAGGTAACCCTGCAGCATACAGGAAGTGGACTTGTCGCCACAGTGTAGACGCAGGACATGCATCCACCTCCAAACGCAGGAGAATTCAATCGCATGTGCCATGTCCCACCTCCACCTCCTGCGTTGCAGTCGACTGCCACAATGTTGAGGCATTCTCGCTACGAACACGACTGTCTAGAAGAGGAGAATGCTAGGCTTTATGAACGGGAAGATTCACCTTATCCTTGAGATCCTCAACAATGCTCCGAAGGGGCGCTGTCGTCTTGCTCGGTAGAGGCGGACGTCCGCCGGTAGCAGGCCCGGGTTGGAGGAAGGATGGGGGAGCAATCGTCTCTAGCGTCGGCGACGACCGCGGCGAGTTGCCGAGGACGGAGGTGTTAGGGAGAAAGAGGGAGGCAATGACGACCCTGTTGTTTCTGAGCGAGCTCATCGCGGCAGTCGACGAAGGCAGTGCTGTGAAGGCCGACGAGGGCGAGTTTTGTGCAACAATCAGTGTCCATCTATGACATCACGTGGCACGTGCTTACCAGCAATGGACTCGGACCCAGGCGCAACGGACCGGACTACACCGTCCTCGGCCATTTCGACGATGTTCGCGCAGAGCACGCAGGGCTGGCGATGGCTGGATAAATGCGCTCGACGATCCTGGCGTAGGTGGGAGACACGTACTCAGTACGTACGCCCGTAAATCGTCGGACACTCCTCGCTTGAACGTTCGTCAGATCGGACAAGATTGACTGTCGCCGACTTTCTCCGCGCACTCTGTCGATCGCTGCCGCTACTTCCCCCATACTCGGCAGTTGGAGCTATCGATTGCTATGTGGCAAAGTTGCCGCACACGTCCGGTAACGTGTTCCACGGCCTCGAAATGCACCGCCTTTACAGGGCACGGGGCCAGGGCGGACTGGGGGACACATGGCTGGCTGAAACAACCAACGACTCCGTACGTCATCGTCGGTGATTGCTCCGAGTGTTCGAAGAGTCGAGCTTGGA
Organism: Fomitopsis pulvina; assembly: GCA_964035675.1. NCBI lineage: Eukaryota > Fungi > Basidiomycota > Agaricomycetes > Polyporales > Fomitopsidaceae > Fomitopsis > Fomitopsis pulvina. The sequence goes on along the minus strand of OZ037965.1, from coordinate 738,658 downwards.
ACATTCTCCACGGGCTTGTTAGATGGCATTGTCTCCCGGAACATGTAGGTCGCGAATACATTACAGTGGAGTAAGCCCCCCGCCGCGACAACCTCCAGTGTCGCTGCCATATTAGGCAGGTACACCTCCAGATCCAGCCAGATCATTTAAGCTTCTGTCCATGTTTCCCACAAATCCATCTGTCATTAGCAAACGTGGGGTAGTGGTAACCTGGGTCGTTGCCATTGAATGTGTCGACCCGCCCCGAGTTCGATTCTCGGCGTTTGCATTAGCAATGCTGGCTAGTATGTTCTGCTTTGGGGATAAGTATTTTTTGTTTCAGAATAGCATCCAGCTTCTTCAATTCTGTCGAATTCACAATGCATTTTCTAACGTGTGTACCTGCGGACCGTGGACTCAATGTTGGCAAGACAGACTTGCTGGGCATATGAACGCCTCTACTCAGGACAAATCTCACGTGGTTGCTGTTGTACTGTGCATTGCCAGTCAGGACCAAGTATCTATTCACAATATCTAGCATTTCGGATCACTGGTCTCCGGTTACATTCCATACTATTTTCTTCAATACATTTTCTCATCCGACTCCGAAGACCTACAAAGCGGCGCGGCGCGATTACAGATCCATGATATTCTTTCTGCAAAGGAATGAGCAGTCCCGCAAGTGGGCATCAATAGCTCGTAGGTGACTACATGATATCGTTTTGCTTACCATCTGCTTTCGCCTAGCAAATCCCAGTGATGTAGCTGCAATCGAACACCTCAAGGTCAGACACTGAGGCGCAAATGTTGAGCACATCAACGAAGGATAAGGTCTCGTTTGCTCACGTTCTTCCGGCTCTGGAAGCGCGGCGCCCACTGCGCCAGCGGCGAAGGGAAGGGCGACAACGAAGGCGACAACGAAATGCTTGAGCTGCATGGTTTCTTCGCGGCGAGTCGAAGCTTGACGGATCCCCCGTCCTCCTCTGATTATATACCCGACCATGCCATGCGTCTTATCCGTGTTTGTAGGATCATATCTCAATGTGAACAGCATGTGTCACAGTTTGCTATGCTATGCAGTGATACGCCAACGGCATTCTCCGCCCGCCGGAGATACAGCCGTGAGTGAACAAGGATGCGGATTCTGTAATCGGAATGGAACAAACACTGTCTTAGTGCTTTCTCGACGAGGCAGGTTTATCAGACATGCTTACCTTCGTCTAACATAATCCAATGCGATGACTTGTATCGCGAAACGTACCTACCGCGATGCAACTTCAGCAAGGTTGTCCACAAATGATGCATTAAAGTATGATCTCTCACAACATGAGCAGTTCTCACATGTACCACGCTGCGGTCTCTGGGTAACATTTTACTCAGACTCATGACAGCCGGTTCGGGGCGACCCGACGCTAGTGTACTTGGCAACGAGTTGTAGCATCATGTTTGTGGAACGCTGGATGTCAAAGGGAGAAGAAAGGATATAGCAGAGCGCCTTGAGGGCGCCAGCCCACGGGCGTCGTGATAGATGCGCAAATCATGACTCATAGTCAGCGCGGCACATGTGGCATATCCGAGTGACATCGGTTTGGTCGCGACAATGATGAACGTAGCAAAGCAGCCGTAGTGATGTCTGAATCAGAGACCGTACTACTTACGCGACAAGTGTTCAGTGTGGTACAGGTGGCTGCTTCCTAAGCGCGGGAGTTCTGAGCTCTATGAGAGCGAGGTTGAATGCAAGGTTTTTCTGGACTCAATGTTGAGTCCAGCTTTCCGCGGTTGGAAAGCCAGGGCGCCGATCTTCGCGTTTGGAAGGTCGGCGCGAGAGTCGTCTTCAGCTAAGAACCCTAAGTGGTGGGGTGCGACTCCTCCCATCGGCTGGGCACGAGACCACGCGATCCGCATAGAGGCGGAGGTTGCGCGTCGAACCGGAGTGCAGCGCACGCTCTCGTGCGCGGACGGCTTGAGGCGCGTCCCGAATCCCGTTCGAGTGTGAAACGATGGCGAGCACACGACTAACCACCACTGAGACGCTAGTGGGAGGTGGGCTGGGACGAAACTTTTTCCCAGCGCAGGATGCTGTATGCGGGTGGGAGAGTGAGTGAGTGAGTGAGTGAGTGAGTGAGTGAGTGTGCAGAGGAGGCGAATCCCAAGCGAATCCTACAGCGCTTCTTCCTTCCGCATTCAGGCCTCCCGCTTAGTAAGCACTGGTTTGGAGACTTTGGACTAGGGTTCCTCAGCAGACAGAGTACACGTCCCCGCGCCACCTGGTGTGTAGATTCGGTGGGGCCGATTACGGCGCTAACGCCATGCTGAAGAGCCCTACTTGCAAGAGAGAGAGAGAGAGAGAGAGAGAGAGAGCGATGTATTTCGTCACAGCGAGACCATAGCCAAGTACATGGGTCGCAAGTCAAACTCCACGTTGCAGCCAGATGGTGACTCGACATGTGATACTACCATCTACTACCCCTGCCAAATGTGGAAGCCTGCTTCCCAGCTGGTGTTTTGAATCACACAAAGATTTCCGACTGATAGCCAACTCAACCATCAACTGCTCTTCGACCACTCGTGCATAAGCAAATGTGGGGTAGTGGTAACCTGGGTCGTTGCCACTAGTAAATGTGTCGACCCGCCCCGAGTTCGATTCTCGGCGTTTGCATGTTGATATGGTGTGTTTTTTGTCCGGCGCGACTGGCCGCGGTCACCGGCTACTAAGTAGTCACCGCGACAAATATAGTGCTCGGCTCTTGACTACTACACGTATCATGGTGAGTGTTGTAATACTTTTGAAAAATTGTCTTCCAACACCACAGTGCTGTGCTTTCAGTGGGCCATTCCCACACGGACGAGTTATGTTAAGATGAAAGACTCGGGCCCGGGATTGTGTGACAAATCCTGCAACCAAAACCCGCGTTTAATGCCATGAGCTTCCTCGAAGTAATTTTTGAGTACGTGTCTCTGGTTTTACGCCCATTATGAACTCCGTCGCTATTACCCCAGCAGTCGTCAGTAAGTAACTTGTTCGCTTGCCTTCGCGCATTTGCTCATGATGTTGACAGTGAGGTAGTAGACTGACACCAACTGAACAGCGGTTCATGCTCCAAACCCACTCTACAAGACAGATTAATATTCATATTAACAGCACCGACTCTGCCTTCTGATTTAAGTCTATAAATGTCACGAATGCTCTGCTACCGGCTGACGTCCTTCCCTTTCCTCCTCCTCCCCCCCTCCTCGTAACGCTGTAAGGGAGAGAACACCGGAAGACGCTAATAAAGGGGTCAGTCATTATCTCACAATGAGGACACAATCAGTGGTTCTTCTCACTATGCGCATTCAAAGCAAAGGCTAGTCATGCTACGACACAGCTGAAGCCAGCATTGCCGTTGCCGTAATCGTAATCGGCGGGCACAGGTTCCGCACCCTCGGGGACGGGCTCGGCGATTGGGAAGAAGGCGTCCATGATTATGACGATGATGAAGGCGAAGAAAGGCGGGGAAATAAAGTGGTGTGGGTGTGTGTAGCGGATAGCCGTTACTGACTGTTTCGCTGTCTGCTGCAGAGACCCGTCCTCGTATTTATACGTTTTCACAGATGGCTTGAACAATAACATGCTGCAGCATGACAGAGACATCGTGAGTTATCGTCGCTTTGACGTGTTTGAGTTGGCCACAGTATTTCATTCGGCTGTGCCATCCTGACAGTTCAAGGGAGAGATCTAGATCGAGGCACTTTGTTCGTCTGGTCCTCTTGATGACAGCGGTGGTACATTGCAATGTGCCTTTCCCCTCGTGACTACTCTTGTTACTGAAGCAAAAATACGCGTGAAGGTTAGACCACCTCACAAACAGCCTGGCGATGCTGGTCACGCAATTCTATTATTTACAGCTAGATGCGCAGGCGGGCAGCGAGGGACAGTCTCGCCTGACCCCTATACATTGCGCCGCGACTGACACATCGCAAAGCCCGCCTTGTCATGTCGATCGAGGACTCCTGAGTTTGCCCCGTTGCGGAAGGCTTGTGCAATCCCTCCTCGGACTATGGGCTAACATTGCGCAGCTAATTGTGTTAGGAACTTAGCCGATGGGATGGACACCCGTCTCTTCCCATAGGAGTGGGTGGCTGTTGCGGTTCCACTCCCCTCTACGATCCGCTCACTTGTCATAAGCCCGCAGCGTCGGAGCGTTTAGCTCACTCACAGGGCATTGGATTGGAAAGGAGTGTGTCCGTACTTTGTCAGCCATTCACGGTGGGTGAATTGTCCTGGACCAAACACTCTCGATATCCCAAGCCACGAGTACATGTGAGGTGTCATACTGGCTGAGTGGCTGGTCGCAATGCTCAGGCCCTCGTGAACGGCTGCGCGAGTCGAGTCTCCCAGGTGTATGACATTATGGTCACATCCGTGCCTCATGTACCATCGAATCAATGTGATGTATCGTCCGCACATACACCGGGTAACAGGACAATTCCAGGAAAATGCAAGGGCGACCAGCCCCCGTCTCTCAATCTACCAGTCCCTCACAACATCCCCATTACACCCACAACAGGTCCAATCGTCAGAGTCGTATGTTGTCGTCACAAATGCAAGTCCCCGCCCGAAACCCACACGCCTGCCTTCCACAGCAGCGCCGCACGCGTGCGGCATACCCAACCTCCATCGCACAACGAGAAGAGAATGCGGAGAAGTACAATGAGTAGTCATGAACGAAGACGTGGATAATGTTATGCGCGTCGCCAGCGCGCACAGCGAGTGCATGCGTCGAGGAAGAAGAAGAGCGGAAATGATGAGGTCATGGTAACCATAATCTCGCTCCTTTGTCTGACTGTCAAGAAGGGCAATAATCCACGAGGCTGCGCGACGTACCTAGCGAGCAGAGACGTCGAGAGAGTCGCCGAGTGTGCGATGCTCAGGCGACGATGCAAGAGAAGGTGGCGTTCCCGTTGGTATGGTCATAGTTCGACAGCACCTGGCTTATCTCGGTCTCCTCATTATCAGCCGGAACAGCCATGGCGATGTCGAGGGCAATGAATTTGAACGCGTCCATTGTAGAAGAGAGCGAGGAAGACCGAAGAGCGGAGGGCTTGAGGATGAAGGGCGTGAAGCCGCGGGAGAGGTCGTGAAAGGCGGGGAAGGCTTACGGTAAAGACTGAGCTGGGTCCTGCCAGTACTTGTATATGCGCGTGCCCGAAAGTCGCGTGGCGGACCGCAGCTAGGGAGACAATAAATCTTGTAACGTGTTCGCAGAGATGACAACGACGTCGTACACGGTCTCTGACGGGTACGGCGAGATGAAAGAATGACTGGTACGCGACCTGTTCCAAACCCGGACCTGCGAGATCCTAATACCGTGTCTCGGTTAGTGTTAGGCGTGCGCGGGGTGATCGTGTACAGACCTCTGATCAGGCACGTTGAAGGATCTATTGTCTTTCCGGTCCAGATACAGATGGTGTCCCCGATGCGTCGAATGTGTGTTGGATTGTCAAATGAGTGTCAATGGACTGCCGGAGTCCAGGTAAGCTCTTTGTGGAGACATGGGCTGACATGGTATTACTTATCCTTATCGACCGCCCACTTCGCGGGGCCCGATACATTTCATGTACCACGGTCGCCACGTCAGTCTATTGTCCGCCACAAGGAGTCAAAGGAGACCACTGGGATAACCATCATACCATGCCGAGTCACTTGGCGCGGAAAGCATTAGTTAGGTATGTGCGATGATTCTCGCTTTCCACATTGTGACAGTGAGATATCGAGAGTAGCCTGATCGAGGCAGTGCATGAAAACAGTTGTAACTCTGTCAGCAGATAGCACGCACGCTGCGCTCGACGTGTGCGCACCGTAGCGAGATTGCTCAATTGTTACGGGATCTGTCACGTGTTTCTGTCGAAGAGGATGCTCCCGCCCTTTGGAGCACTGATCGAGATGAAACGACAACAGACATACCCATGCGAGTCAAGATATCCTCATTTAGACGGAAATGAGACAAGTAGTTCTGACTTGGATTTGACTTCCCCATTGTTCTTGAGCGCCGCGGCTAGGGCGGAATCGCTGAGTGAAATAGCGACCGAATGATCACCGACATCACAAGTCTAGAAGCAGACAGGTCGCAGACACTTGCATATTGGTAACAAGATTGAGACCGCACATCTACCTTTGCTTGTACGACCTGACAGGTCGAACTTAATTGCTGCGTTGTGGGTCTTGGTGTCATTCGCCAGTGGCGTTGGTCGTAAAAAAAACACAGCCACCTGCTGTCTAAGAAAAAGAGCATTATTCAGTCCACTGGGCGATTTACAGCTCGCACGACATCTTTCCTGAAAACACATTCTTGCTCCGATGGTGTGGGATAAACATATACCCATTCTCTGCACCACCAACTCGGCACGGCACCTAAGACAACGCGGGGCACAGCTAACATCCATTGACAATTATTCAACCCATGGCCCATGCAGCCGCATGTGGTCTATCATCGCCAGTAGGTTAGTTTACTCGAATAACAGGCTCCTACCTGAGAAGCGAGCCTGCGCGGGTTCTGTCAATGATCTATGATCTGACCCCACAAACTCGGGCGCAAGGCGTGAATACGGTCAATTTTGTCGCGAATACACTGGGGGATGCCGGAAAGTCCTCCAGCACATATGCACAATGAACTATCGCACACTAGCGTTCCTTAGCAGCCCGTAGCACGCGTGAGTTTACTTATCAGAGGCTGTGAATGAATGGCTCACGTTGACAATGCTAGCGGGGCGCCTGACCAACTAGCGGGCGACGATTCTACGGAGTTCGAGAGTTGTGCCGTTGAGACGAGTAGTGCGTGGGCGACGGTGAGAAAGCAATGCCCTTTACAGCGGTGCGTGCGACTGGTTTTCTGAGCAGGTAGAATGAGGGAATATGGGAGGTCAAGGGAGATCCACGTGCGAGACAGTGGCGGGATCGCAGTCACTGGTTGTCTTGCCAATTTGAGCGACGGTGTCGGCTAAGTCCGAGGTCGGGGTGTGCAGTGCCTTGTCTGCTCACCGAACCTCATCTCAGGCTTGCGAGAAGTGCCCTTTCCTCGTCGCTGCACGACGACAACAAGGGCCCGAGACCCTCTATATCTCTCACTCTCCGCCTGACTTTTATCTCGGCCGGCATCACTCTGGACTTCCGACACCCGACCCTCCTTTAGCGACGATCTGACCCCAGGCAGTGGCAGAGATTTCTCAGGAGTCTTCTGACCATGGCTTTCAATCAGGTCACTGCGACATCCCTGACACCATCGCGACCCGCACCGGCTGCCCCTGTGCGGCGAGGCCCCGACATCGGCAACGCGCTCGCATCTTCAGGGTACGCTTCCTCGTTTTCGGTTGGCATGTCCTCCCCGTCCAGCTCGTCCTATGCTACCTCCTACTCTGGCATCGGCGCATCACCTATCCGCAACGCCGACATGTACGCGGGAACGGAGGCCGTACGGAGTGGTACCGTCGCCGTTAAAGAGGACGGGATTGTCAGCTGGCTCTGGAGGCCGAAGTGGTTGGTACTGAGGGAGGGCGGTCTATCAATACACAAGAATGAGGTAAGCTCCGCGTATCTGGTCCGAGTTGCACATTTCATCGCTGTTGCTCCGTTGCTTAAGCATTACATGCTACTGCTTGGGTCTACTTCATCTTCTACATCCTGGGAGCCCTCTAGTCGCAGCCTCATAATTCCCAGCATCTCCCACTCTTCTGTAATCGCCTCGGTCTAGCGGCCTTTATGCGTGGAGTAGAGGCAGTGAAACTTAAATTGTCAACGGCTTGGTGACCGTATGTCGGGGGGGGGACGGGGAGAGAGGTATGATCCGAGTGATCGTTGCAACTTCCGTGCGCCATGCGGCGATTGGGATTGTCCTGGACAACGCCCGCACTTAAACAGCCCAGCACACTCAAGTGGAGGAGGCGATCATGCTCTCTTGCATGACATATTGCAGGATGATCGGACTTGTGTTATTAGCGCTTTATTCATGACCACCTCTATCCAAGGCTTCACCTCCACGAGTTTGCTCCTGTGGTTGCTAAAGGTCAACAACGAGTTTGCTGATCATGACTGTAGTCTTCCCCTCAGCCCCAATACACCATCCAATTATCCGATATTTCAAACATGGAGCGGACAGATCTGAAGCCGTACTGCCTTCTTCTGGAGACGAAAGACAGACGATGGCTGTTCTCACTCAAGAGTGACGAGGAGTTGTACGGATGGCAAGACGACATCTATTCGCGCAGCCCAATGGCGGGTGTCAGCAATCCCACAAACTTTGTACACAAAGTACATGTGGGCTTTGATCCTGTATCTGGGGCATTCACAGTGCGTATCACGGTTGTTCGGACAACGGACAAGCAGCTGAGCAACAACAGGGTCTTCCTGAAGCATGGAGCAAATTGCTCACCAAGTCTGCTATCACACGAGAAGATTACGCTAAAGATCCGCAAGCTGTGTTGGACGTCCTCGAGTTCTATACGGACCACCAGAAGCGTGAGATGGAGGAACTAGGCATGGGATATGGTCCTTCTCTTTCGCCCGTCGTTCCCAACAAGACATCACATCTGAGCGGATCGACACTCGTCAGCAATGCGTACTCCAGCAGTTCGACCCTTTCCCCGTATCCCGATTCATCAAGCGCGCCACGCTTCAATGCTGGTACTGGTCTTGGGGGTGCCGGTGCAATGGGCAAGATTTCACCACTCGACGGGCGGCCGGCCGTCAAGCGGCAAGACTCTGCACCGACTGGACTCAATGGCACGGACACACTTTCCGGCACACCCGCGGCCCTCGCACGCGCTGCCGAGCTCGTCAATGGATCTGCGGTGCAGCACGCTAACACCATCTCCGCCGCGCAGACGAATCAAGCCATGCGCCCCGGTCTTGCACAGGGCATGTCTGCAGCGTCGCTCACCCCTTCGCGCCCCGCCCCAGCGCGTCCCCTCCTTACCGCTAACAGACCTGCTCCCCCAGCCCCGAAGCCCCCCCTGCCTGACCACACCCCCACGTCTGCCGACCTTCGTGCGCGCGCGAAGGCACAGGGCCCATCTAACGAGGCGCCCAGCACCAAGCCTCCGGCTTTCAATGGTGATGCACGCGTTGAGCAGGAGAAGAGGCCACAATTAGCACCTAGCAAGACCGCGCCTGCAACCAGCCAAGCTGCATCGCAACCAGTGAATGGTGCCGCAGGCGCGACTGTGGGCCCGCCGCCGGTCAAGCCGCTGCAGCCGAAGAAGGCTAACATGCCGACGAAGGACGGTCCTGCAGTGACGGTGACGCCCGCGGATGAGGAGAAGGATCGGAAGGACGGCGGCATAGCGGCGGCGGCGGCGGCGCTCGAGAAGCCGAAAGAGAAGGAGAAGCGGATCAGCACGATGAACGAAGCGCAGATCATGGAGAAGCTGCGTAGCGTGGTGAGCAATGACGACCCGAAGATGTTGTATAGCAAGATCCGGAAGGTCGGTCAGGGGTAAGCACTCCGTTCGGTGCATTTTGTGAGTCGGTCAACGTTGTTTGTTTTAGTGCGTCCGGGCATGTTTATGTGGCCAAGACGCTTGCATCCGGCAAAAAGGTCGCTATCAAGGAGATGGACCTCTCCAACCAGCCACGGAAGGAGCTCATCGTGAACGAAATCCTGGTCATGAAAGAATCGCAGCATCCGAACATCGTCAACTTCCTTGATGCCTACCTTGTCAAAAGCAACGAGCTCTGGGTCGTCATGGAATACATGGAGGGTGGCGCACTGACAGACATTATCGAGAATAACTCGCTCGAGGAAGACCAGATTGCGAGCATCTGTCTTGAGGTGCGTTTTTAGCCTTGGTTTCTTGGCTGTGCTTTCCATACTGATGGTTGCCGCCGCTCAGACATGCAAGGGCCTAGGACACCTACACAGCCAGAGTATCATTCACCGAGATATCAAATCTGACAACGTCCTTCTGGACTCACAGGGTCATGTCAAAATCAGTACGTGCATTCGTTGTCATCTGATCTATTGGTGGCGTGCTAATTTCTCTTCATGGTTTCAGCTGATTTCGGTTTCTGTGCCAAGCTAACAGACCAGAAATCGAAGCGTGCAACCATGGTCGGCACTCCGTACTGGATGGCGCCTGAGGTCGTCAAGCAGAAAGAGTACGGCGCCAAGGTCGACATCTGGTCGCTCGGTATCATGGCAATCGAGATGATCGAGAACGAGCCGCCCTACCTCGATGAGGAGCCGTTGAAGGCTCTGTACTTGATCGCCACAAATGGAACGCCAACGCTCAAGAAACCGGAGTTGCTCAGTAAGGAGCTCAAGGGCTTCCTGAGCGTGTGCCTTTGCGTAGATGTAAAGAGCAGGGCAACCGCAGACGAGCTTATGGAGGTGAGTCGCCGCCGCCCGTAGTGACTGCATCAGATAGATTTCTGACGCATGCCGTTTCAGCACGAGTTCCTACGGAAGGCTTGCGCGTTGTCGGGGCTTGCGCCACTCTTACGGTTTAGGAACAAACAAGCATCGTGATCTAGCTGTTAAGTACTCGTGCACGCGTGGCAGGCCTCCTTGGTTTGTGACGATATCCCCTTCCCCGACGCGCTGCCCCCTCTTCGCTGTATCCTTGCCACTCCCTTATCTCGTGTCCGTGCTATCTATTCTTCACACTCACATTGATCTGACGACTTCTCGACGTTCTCACTGGCTCACATTGGAAACGCAGTGTATTCATCCTGTTTGCTAGATGGCAGGTGCGAGTTGAGGCATGCCTTGTCTTGGTACGTGTATACAAAGGGGTGGAACACAATTGGGCATGGATACCCACCCTCAGTCCAAACATCTCCACTTCGGGCAACACAACACCGATGCGTCCTTGTTATGTCTCATTCGCAGTCACAGCTGGTCTAATGCATACACATTCTACATAACATACATGCTGAGTAACTACAGTAAGTGGGTCGTAGCATAAGTATAAGTATCATGTGGAGACATGAGGACCGTGGTTAGACATAGTACATAGATAACCCCAGCCAGTCGGGAGTATGTGGGTCAGGGTCCAGTTGGCGAGCTCCATAAGTCGTGTTCAAAACTTGCCCATAGCGAGAACGCGATAGAGTGACTGCGCCTCCTCGAAGCGCGCGTTGCGTAGCGTGAAGTGAGCCATTTCCGCCGAGTCGGCGTCGGAGGCGGGGTCGACGACCGAGAACTTTATGAGAGAATTGAAGAATCGACAAAGCTACACGCGTCAATCAGTGTTCGGGCCTGGTCTAAGGGCAACTCAGAAGGCGGTGACGTACGTTCTGAACGCCCTTCGCGAAGCGATCGTCGCTGACTTCGCCTGCACGCTCTTCATCCTCTGCCTTATCCAGCCAGGCGATGCATCCGTGCAGGAACCAGCCGAGAACCTCGATGCGCACCAGATCTGCAATCGTCGTCCTGCCACCGGTCGTCACGTCCGGCACTGGGGTAGGATCTCGAAGAAGGCGCCCGATGAGATCGAAGGAGGGTAGAGTGGGCGACAGGTGTTTCAGCGTCTCGAGATACATACTCGGGTCTTGATCATTAGTAGAGCAGGCCGGCAGAAGCGCAGCGAGTAGAGGGTGGACAATTGAAGAGTTGTAGGCAGTTATCGAAGGCAGGTCCATGGCGGTCACGACAGGTGGAGAGGTCAGCTGTGGAAGGGACGGGAGCAGCACGCGTTGCTCGGAGAGAGACAGGACGCGATGTCGCGCTGCCAACAGCAGAGTCATCGCATCTGACAATTTCTGCCTCTCTTCATCTTGTTCCACCGTGGCATACTTGTTACTGGGACCAGAAGCGCTATTCCTAGTATGGTCACGGCACAGGTTAATCGAGGGTCTAACAGTGGGGGCTAGTTTGCCACGTACAGATCGGATCGCGTGCGTGCCACCTCGTCTTCCAAAGTCAGATTTGCCGCCCTCAGCTTCGGAGGTAGTGGGGAGCGCGCCAAGGTTGAGGGCGAGAACGGACCGATCTGCGGAAACGTTAGACTCGGTGCCGCAAAATCTATATAACACACAAAGAACGTGGAGTAGACATACATCACTCCCATCTCCCTTCAAAATCTTCCACAATACCCAGACGAGTTGCTCGTTCTCGCTAATGCCGCCTTCCTCGGCGACCCTGACAGCGTGCTCGCGCTCGTGGACAAACGTAGCAAACAGTGCAGACTGGAAAGGGTTAATCGCGATCGGATGCGGGGCGTATAGCGAGTACAATATATAGGAGACCAGGATCCGCTGGGCGGGCTTCCAGATTGCGCGTACATTCGATCAGTTTCGTGATTAGTTCGAGATAGGTGGTAGTCGACCCACCTCCGCGGGAGTGTACAACAGCGGAAGCAAGACGTCCAAGGCGACCTGGAACCGATTCATCTGCGGCACGAGCTGTGTGAATCCCTGGGAGGCGGTCGAGCACGGTAGGGAGTACGCCTTCGAGAGAAGATGGCTCACGGAGGCCCGTGCTGGGTCAGGGAGAGCCTGCTTCATGCCTAGCGGGGGAGCATAGATGGTGGAGGTAGCAGTTTGCATCATGACAGCACCATTGAATCCGATGGCCGTTCGAACAGCGGTACTCGCTGTGGACGATGTCGAAGATCAACTCCGAGTCCAAGCTGGGACAACACTGGTGACGGACAACATGGACGCGCCTATTTGCGCAATGTTGATTATGTAATCGCAGGGTGTATCATATACACCCACACTCGAGGTCACGACATATATGTGCAAGCTTCAAGTTGGCGGACTACTCAATAAACAGTGTACCATTTAGTCTAAGTAAGTGAATAGTTGCCAGTGCGGCACAAGTGTATAACGCAGACGCGAGCTGGACAGGCTGTGAATATCACAGTGGGTATGAGTCAGTCGTGATATATCTCTGGACCGTTCATTGACTTGGTAGAGACGCGTCGGTAAGATATTTTGCTGACTGAGCTGTTCTTCTCGTGCCTGGAGGCATAATGCTGGTCTGCGATTGCTCAGTTTGGCCGCGGCACTCTGGCCCCGCGTACAGCAGTGCGTGGCGGATGCTGTCAATAGAGCCCCAGGCTAGTGTGACCCGACATGTGCTATGTTGAGTGGTGCCACGCTCTCTTCCCGCTAGGCATTTCTTGACGCCATATCAAACACTGTATATAATGTAGGGACTTCTACGTACCATGTCATGCGAGTCTCCCTGTCGCAGGTGATATTCAGGGTACTTACAGGCTAGGCCCCAGTACTATTCATAAGTCCACCGCGCGAAATCGCTGTGCGGTTGTCTGGCCAAATATAACGGTGTCAGACTCGATCACAGCCATCTCCCTCGGCCGGTATATGTTAGCGTTGTGGACTTCTGCACATAATCTATATATCGTGTTGATCCTAAAAGGTAGACATGACATTAGAGGAAGTCAACAGTGGCATCACGGACTGCCAATTGGTCAACTCACTTGCCGTGAGCCGCAAGGTCTATTGGTGATGGCCTTCCCTCCGTCAAGTGCCCCGGTTTGCGTGAAGATGAACAAGGTTAGAATGCCGCGTAGATGCCGAGGGCTGTACGAGCGAACACTCACGCAATTCCCGTCAGGTGCTAATAGACCGTCGGACGAGGATTCAATGGCGCGCAGCAACTCCTTAACGGAAACCTTCGGCTACATGGTGGGGATGCACGAGGCGAGTCACTTCTGCGATCCGATGCTATATGCCGCACAGGCATTGCTGCATTTCGTCCGCACTACTCGCACGCCATACATAACGTGTGCGGCTGGCGCAATGGGTGGCCGACGACACTAGGGCCGGACCTGAGGCCTCAGGATCTGTTTTATTATGTGAGTCGACTGATAGATCTCTACACGCACCACAAAATAGCCAGCCCCCTTGCCCCAGGGCCTAGTCAATATGGTCGATGCCAAACCTGGCAGGCAACGCTAGCGCTGCCGGGGTACTCGTCTCGATTAGGATATAGGAGGGGCCATACGGTAAGAATAGAACAGGCACTCATCATTGTAGAGCCCCAGGGCCGCCGGGAGTGACACGTCCGGAGCAAGGATGGGAAAATAACGTAGGAGGGTCCACCTTTATTCTTGATAGACGACGCGAATGGGGGGAGGATGGCGATTGCTTTGAATACATTTCGCAAGCGCCACTAGGAATACACGTAAGATGAAAGCAACAGAGGTTAGCACATGAACTGTAGACTGCTAAACCGACCTCTCAACCATCCCTGCTTGGACACTAAATGTCGATGCTATCATAGATACACAATTGACACGGCCGCTTGTTTCGCATCAATGTCTGTTAGAACTACACCTCGAAATGGCTAACAAGAGCGAACAGAGGGGCTAATCCCTACATTTGGTAATATGTTGGATAACCGAGATGCGTGGCTTAGTAGCATCGTGTAGCTGCGTGATATTTGCGTGTGGCTTAGTCAAAATGGGCCGGGAGATGGTAATGGACATGACACACCTCCGTTCAGTGCACGATACACGGCCACACGACTCGGGCTTCGCACACTTACTCCTCATCATCGTCTAGGTCGAGGTCATCCGGCTCTACTCCGTCCCCTTCTTCTAACCCAGCACACTTGTCCCTGATCGCCCACAATTCATCTCTCAGCACGAGCACATCATCCTTCTCAAGACCCATCGCACCCAGCACATCGGCCCCACGGCGCACGCAGTCGTCGACGACTTGCGCATACGCAGAGAATAAATCCGAGATGTGTTCGTCAGTGTGCAAAGATGACAGCACGCGCACCACGGGCGCGCGCTGCTTCGCCGCCCTGGCTGGTGGCGAGTGCAGGAAGGATGGGAACGAGGATGGGAGCGGGTAGGCTGGAGCAAGGATGCTGTAGGGTAAGGGTCTACGGGCCTCATTCCATGCATCCAGCGTCCGTCGATCTGATGAAGAGAAACCCCTGGCGACATAAATCCGAGCGAACTCCAGCCGCGTGTCCTGAATTATGTTGGCTTCTCATCAAGGGCATTGATCAACGGGTGACATACCACGCCAACCCTGGAACCATTTGTGCACCCTGGTAGGCCTGTGAAGTCGTGGACCCTGCGCACGAAATCACGCTCTGCTAAGAGTGGCGGCGAGAGTGGGAAAACGCCAGATAAATGACCGAAGCGGCTGTTGCCGCTTGCAGCCAGCACCCCACAAAGACTCTCGAAATCTTCCATAGAAGACTTCAACCTGTCAGGTCGAGAAGTATTCATGTTAATTTAAGGGCTTACGAAGGATATCAGGGACCAGATCGTACCGTAAAGGTAGAGTGACCGCTTCGATGTGGGCCGACAATATGGCAGATGTTTGGTGGGGATTCTTTAGCTGGAATAATAAATCAGCGGCAACTTGTAGACGGCACTTGTCTGTACCTACGTTGAGGTTCACCCCCTCAAGCCATTCGCCAGCTGTCCAGGTCGCGGGCGCTTGTATTGGAACGGACAGCGTGGACAGCGACTCGAGACCATGAAGTTGAAGTATATCATTGAAAAGCTTCCTCATACCGACAACCTACGAGCCAATATGAGCAAGGTCGATAAGTCCCACCCCGCGAGTTCAGCCATACATCGTCGGTGTCTACATGCCCCGGCAGACTCCGCGAAAGGAGAGGAAATGAGAGACATGGGAGTTTCGGGAACTCGTCGCGATAGGCGTCCAAAAACGAATCAACAAAGCCACCAAATGTGGTAGTATCGTTCATGACTTGAATTCCCTATGAAAGCGGCCAATTGAGAAAGGGTTCGCGCCGGGTAGACTGTCTGACCTGCAAGTTGTCACACTCTTCGACGAGCAGTCTAAAGGAATCATCCATCAAGTCTGTGTCCTACTATGTTTGTTGATTTTCAAGAGCCCGTCTCTCGTGAGAGATGCATACCGCGCTGTGACGCTCAAAAGCTTCTTTACTCGTATTCCAGTCCCCGTCTGCGTTCTCCCAGTCCGAAAGGTCCGGGAGACGCTGTAAAGACCGCGGATGGAAGAAAACACGGCTATGATCCGACCAGAAGCGAACACTAGAATCTGTCATCTGCGGCAAGTCATCATCGACGATTTTTGACTCATGGTCATTATGGTCGAGTTGGGTGTGGTAGTCACTTGGCGGAATACGGTCCTGTCGGTACTCAACTACTCCACCATTCCTACGGAGCACAGAATCATTCACGTCAGCGTAGTAAAACCAATGGAGGACATACCACATTGTTTCTGTGTTGCTCTCGACATAGTCCTGCTCGTCTGTTGCATACAATCCACTGGTACCAGAGAGTGTTCCGAAGTTAGCTGCTCTCTCACGTCAGTAAGGTGCAGGACATTCTGGACAACATGGGCACCTACATCTTCGATCAAAGAGAAGCAGTCTCGGCGAGTATGTCAACTCCCCCTTTAAACACAACCATGGTTATGGGGCCGCTATGTGCGGAGTTGAGTAGACGCGTACCTGCAATGTCAAACCTTCCCTAAATGAACTATCGTGGTTGACCTCCGATTCTTCATCCTCGGCGTATGTGAAGTACGTCTCCTGCGTGTTCCAGAAGTGCGTGCCGATATAATTCGCAAGTTGCCCGGCTTGAATGTAGACGATCTCCTTCATGATGGTTGTGGCGATGGAAATTCGCAGGGTCCGAGTCTCGAGACGCAACTTGCTCACGACCATGACGTTCGATGGTGTACTCTCAGTCGTACTCCCTAGTCAATCTTGCGAGTTGCATAGCCGACATTGCGTTCTGACGTAGACCGGCGAAACCTAGGAACGGCTGAAGCTCGGATATGAGGCTTAGAGATAGATGGACGGAGCCGTCAGCGAGGCGAATGTTGCGTGTCCGGCTTACCCACACAAGGCACTAGTCGACTCCTCAGGAGGGCTAGTCAGGATCGACGCTCAATAATTAATACCACACAAGCTCATGAAGCGACTCGTCTCAAAAGGAAAAGGTGCGTCACAGGTTCCCTGGTGGTGTCGCTCTGCACTCTACTCGGCGTGCGTGCTGACGGGGCTCCAATTCACCTCCAAAAACAGCGGACAGCGACGTGGACATTGGCCGATCTGCTCCGCATCGCGCATCAACAAATTCTCCCTCTGTCCTGTCTATAATGCCCCCGGAATTGACGGACAGGATCATCGACTTTCTACACGACGACCCCGCCACCCTCAAAAGCTGTAGCCTGACATGCCAGGCATGGCTTTCCGCCGTCCGCTACCATCTGTACTATGCGATTAGCCTCCAGAACATACGCCGTTCCCGTGCTTTCTCGAGGCTACTAGATTGCACACCCGGCCTGGGGCAATATGTACGGGAGATGAATCTGGCGATGACGGAGGAGCTGCAGCAGAGCGATGTCCTACCCAGCATTGTACCTCACCTGGGCAGAGTCCGAAGGCTTGCTCTGAGCGGAGACATCCTGATGGTTGACCAAGGAGTGTTCGAGCAGTTCGGACCTGTCCAAGAACTAGCTCTCAGCTTATCCTCCTGTAAGATCAGCGATGTCGCCACCATCTTTCTCGCCTTTCCCGCCGTCAGCGACCTGTCTATCAAGAATACTAGGTACCTGTACGGCCCTTGCGACCACGTGCCTATGCTACCTGTGAAGCGTTTGGAACTGCAGCCGGCTCTCAACCCAGGACTACTGCCGCTGTCGTCACCGATGCTGGAATCATTGGTTTTGTCTATCAGGCGGGTAGAGGACCTTGTGACCCTGAGTCATATCCTCCGTACCGCTATACGGCAGCTGAAACAGCTAGACCTACAAATGTACATAACCGTGGCAGGTGAGAAGTGGATACCTCCTTCATAGCTCAGAGCTGATAAGGATATGCAGAACATCAGGAGACCTTATTCTTGAACAGCTTGCGTCGATGTCCTCAGTCATTTACTGCCATTCGCCTATCTACAATGTCTGTGCAGTGCATGGAAGGCATCTTAACCCATATCGACTCTACCTATCTTCAGGATGTAACCATGAACGTTGCCGTCGGGAGCATGTATGGGCTCAAGCTCCTCGCTGGAGCACTTGCAAGAACCGGATTCCAAAACGCGTCAAGGGTCGTGATTACTTTGCGGTGTTCCCGTCACTTAGTCTACTGCCCTCGCGACGAGGAGATGACCAGAGCTCTCGTCCAATCAGCGCTGCCGAGCTTATTTAGAAGAGGAGCTCTGACGATATTTATTGGAGATGTCGCTCTTGGGCGCAAGTCCTAGGTATGTTGTCGTGATCACGCGATTACTGGTCACTGATGTGCTGTGTAGACGTTGGTTCTGACGGCATTCACTTGGACAACTCATGCTTTGTGTATACGATATTCCTCTCGCGCTTCTGGCTACTTCGCCCTCAAGCTGGGCCCTGGCCCGTTTAATTCTTGTCGATATCCTTGCCAGTAGACGTAGACCCGGACAGTACATAACCACTTTCTCCTCAAAAGCATAGCATAATATTAACTGACACCTGAGTCTAGTCGTGGATTTGTACGAGTGCGATCGAAATGTGCGGCCTAGGCTTGAGGGTTGAATATTAATATTGAACATTGAATACAGAGTGCTGAGCGCTGAATATTGACCTCTGGTTTGACCCCTCTGGTACGGCCCGGATAGACCGATCTGTTTCTCACCGCGCGTCAGTAACTTTACATAGTAATTTTATGTAATAGTAGCCTCAAATGAGCGTACTTGTCACAGCGCCTGATCTCTATTGATTCTCGTGTCGCCTCCCTCAACACAACTCGTACATTTCGAGTCCTCTCAGCGACCTCTTTATAAAGTACAATATCGCTGAACGTGTCGTTGACGTCATTGTCACCCGGCTATGTACGCGGCACCGTACCCACCTTATGATCCGACAGACAAGGAAGGGTGAGCCTTGCGCTCACCTGAAATAAGCACTGAAGACTCATCACAGTATACGACAGCTTCTCGTGAGTTGATTGCATGCCATAATCATATCTCGCCCGAGCTGAAGCTCGGTCGTGGGATGCATAAGATACGAGACGGTAGTCAAACGCTGGCCTGTCATCCTGACCGGAATCATCGATAATTTATATCGTATAAATCATGACTTGAGCGTCTCCCAACCTGATGGCGCAGCAAATGACAAGGACAAGGCGTCGTGTGTACAGGAGAAAATCGAGGAAGGCAGGGCCATCATCGAACGTATTGGCAAGCTGAAGTATGAGATGGGCAGAGACCGCCCACTCGAGTATGTTGTCGCCGTATGCACTGGCGCTGTCCGGACTCATGCGTTATTCGTAGGCCCATCGCAAACGATGGGGAGGCTATGGTTGAGGTATATAACACTGAGCTGACTCGCTTGTCTGAGCAAGGCAAGGGGACATGGTTTGCTGCGCCATGGCTTTACGCGGAGTGAGGAGTCTGCCCCCTGATTTATGAACTAATCTCACGTTCACTTCAGGTGCTACTTGTGAGTACCTGTTGGTCTTGGCCCCAGTCCGCAATCAAACCCGGAATGTCAGGTACCGCCTATTGCGCTCCTACTTTTCACAGACTAAACATTGGGACGCACATGATCCCTTCCTGGCTCAGAAACAGGAGACGTTCCGGAAGAGCTCTCAGGCCATCTTCCGTGCGTATATTGTTCACCTCTTTGGGAGTGGGCTGCGGGCTGTCTAGCCATACTCACTCGCTGTCTTCAATACGAAGAGCTTGCTACTACAATGCACGAGCTGGAGCACGACAAGGCGAAACTGGCGTCGAGCCCTGGGGATCTGAGCGTTCTCTTCAAAGAGATGATCCAGATGTGTCTATGGTGAAGTGTGATCCCATGCCACTGTTTCGACTATCCCCTCATGGCTGCCTACAGGGGTAATGCCACGGTAGATTCTTACAGCCCTGCTGTCTTGGACACTGACCGATGAATTTGACCTAGGATCTTTCCTTGTTGACCCACATGACGCACGAGGACATTGAACATCTGCAATCTGTCGGCAGAGAAGCACAGGCGGCGCGGCAAGACTATATTCTAACCGATGATCAAGATAAAGTATGGACGCATTTGACAACTCTTAAGGACGCAAGGATAGACTTCGTATTGGACAATGGTACTCGTGTGCGCTCCTCCTATAAACATACCTCATACGCTCGTCTTTACGTCTAGCTGGCTTCGAGGTATGACCACGCACCATACCGAAGCAACTAGCTAAATGCCAGCAATCTTGGCCGCCCTTACAATAGCTCTTTACCGATCTCGTCTTCGCTGATTTCTTGGTGACCTACACTCCTTACGTCTCCAAGGTCGTCTTCCAGTGCGCACCGTGCCCTCTCCGCAAGGCCGGAATACTGACGCAACCACCCTCCCACCAGCCCGAAGATGATCCCTTGGTTCGTGTCAGACGTCACACCGCCTGATTTTAAATCTACTATCTCCTCGTTGCTATCACCGACCTTCTTTCCCGAAACAGCGTCGGATGTGGCCATCCCTACACCAAGGGAGACGCCTACATCTCGCCAGTATCTCCGCGACATGGTGACCCGCTGGGCAGGACACCTAGAAAGTGGCATTTTCTCCCTCTCCGCCTCCCTGGACACGCCGCTAGGTGCCTCAAATGTCAAGGTATGTTGCCCGCTAGAGGTAGGGACCGCTCTGGCCAACTCATTCCTGTAGTCCAACTTCTGGACATCTCCCTATCCGTACTGGAATATGAAGGAGCTCGCATCAGAGGTCTTTAACAGCCTGAAGGATAGCGGACTGGTTGTATTCAAGGTCTGTAGGATCGTACTGCAGCACTGGCATCTGGACCTAACCACGTCGCGGTCGAATCAGGGTGATCTCAAGTGAGTAGCAATCAACCGCAAACCGCGAGGTGCTGATGGCTAGACCCTGATATTACTAGCTTCCGGAAGTAAGCTCGAATATCCCCATATACTGACGACGTCTGATTGTCGCGTGGCACAGGTTGACGGGAGATGTGAGGTGGCCTGCTGCTACCGCATTCGAGACCGCAGTCGGTACGTACACGTGGGCACTCTGCTTTGGCCTATCTAATACTTGTCTTGGATGATGGCTTCTCAACGTCGGTCTGATCGTAATGCCGATCCCGACAGGCCCGTTGGGTGGTTCCTTTCCTATCCTAACTCTGCGAACGAACAAAGCGGACGTCGTTGTTGGGGTCAAAGAAGAAACTGCTGCGAGGTTAGACATAAGCGGAGAGAAATGGCGAGTCAACGGGAAGTGCGTAACAACTCTGTCACCTGCACCTGCATGTCTGCTGACAACTGCAACCAATGTCTCAGGTATGCCTTGGTGCTGTTCTTGCCCCGCGCGTAAAGAGACAGAAATGCGACCCTTGATTGAAGCTGCTCCAGATATAGCAATGACGGTAAAGAGAGGGCTGCAGAAGACTTGTAGACAGGACGACATGTGCCAAAGACTTAGATATAGATCCAGTTAGTGGCCTTGAAGTTATAGCTGACATCTATGGTGTTATATACGCCAAAGGATATATCGTGGTCATTAGGGTCGGCCTACTCCGGCAAGTCAAACCCTGCGGAGTGAAGCAATGTCGCAAACTGCAGGGTATGTGTAAGTGCAGCTACGCATACGTTGAATGAGCATTGCACACCTGAACCTTGGCAATGGACCGGACCTGCGCGAAGTCGTAGCCTTCTCTGTCGCTGAGATCACCTGATGGAGTTACTGTGAGGAGAGTCACCGTCGATGACAGGAAATGACAGACCGCTATTATGGTACATGGGATCCGCAATCGGTCCAGCACGTTCGAACACTTGAGTCGCGGGAAAGCCTAGCTCATGGAAACTCTGCAAGCGATCAATGAGCACCCGCGCCGCCGAATCAGACGTTATCCACGAACCTGGTGGTCACTGCAGCAAGCCTAGACACAGACGCAGTTGGTTGCACGGCTCACAATGTGATAGGTGTGACTCACCCTTGTGGTCCCAACCATAAGCTCGGGGCTGTATATGGCGGAAATGTCGGAGACTAGCTGCATCACCTCGGAGCTGCCAATGCTGTAGCCTTCGTGAGTACGGTTAGCTGACATTATGGCGACACAGACAGACCTGTCGGGAAGTCCTAGCTGTGCCGGCTCGCCAGGCACATGGTACCCGATCATATCAGCCTGAATCATGAAGGTCAGGTTTGCATCCTTCTCGTACAGCTCGCCTACGCGCTCGCGTCAGTAGATGGCGTGCACGGGGAGGTTCGCACTCACGGGCATAGGCCTTGGAGCCAAGGAGACCCTGTTCCTCCCCTGAGAACGCGCAGAGCTGCACGTTCTTGCGGAACGTGATGCCCTTTCGCGCGATCGTGCGAGCGATGGAGAGCAACGCAGTGACGCCTGAGCCGTCGTCGTCTCCGCCGGGCGCACGGGTGCTGCCGAACGAGCCGCGGCTGTCGTAGTGCGCACTCAAGAGCACGGTTTCGGTGGTGTCCTCAGTTGCAGCATATGTGCTGCAGGGTATTGTGAGCGGACCGCGCGAAGTGTGCTGTCTGGTCAGACAGCTCACCAGATGACGTTGGGCGAGAACCCGGACAGGAATGGCTTGAGCTCGCAGGACGCACCGGTGCTCTCGAACTGCTCTTTGAGCCAGGCAGCAGCCTCGCGCGCACCCTGAGAGAACGCGTGGCGGGAGTTGAGCTGGGACGATGGGTCCTCGCCCGTGAGATACCGGACATCCTTGCGCAGCTGCGAGACGGAGACGTTGCCGACAATGGACGCAATGACGGGGTCAAATCTGACAGTCGAGAGGATGTCCTGGATGTGTCCGGCAGCCGTGGATGGCACGGGCACATACTGGACAGGCTGCCAGGGGATGGGAACTGACTTCCAGAAGCGTGGTAGGCGGGTATCGAGTGTTCGGGCGACACTAGGAGCGACAGAGATGACCATGGACGAGGGCGTCTCGGCGAGGACAGCCACTACGTTCTCCGAGTCACCCAGAACCTGCTGTTGGCCGTTGTGCTGCACATGGGTCAACGAGGAGATGAAATCCACGAGATCTTCAAACGAGGATGACGTCCTAAGGGATTCCTCAACGACTTCCTGTTCCAGCCAAACGAGTTGCTGGCCGTCGATGCTGTCTAGGGGGGCTACTAGCCCCTCGCCGAACGCGTCGCTGGACGAGCTGAGGCAGGCATCGTCGACGATGAAGAGGCTCTTGCCACCGAACAACCCATGATACGAATTGGACAGACAGGATTCGGCGGTGAACACTGAGGGATTGTGGGGGGTGATGAGGAGTAGCCCAAGAGGTAAGATGGCTTGTCTGAACATGGTGTCTACGACCTCAACTCGGCGTCGGCCGTGGTCTCGGAATGTGTTCAAACGACTCGGAGATACAAAGTTCAGATACGGCGCTCCGCTGAATGGGTAATTCGGTTCTTCCGCGACTGTCACTACCGATCAGATCGTTTGCTTGTAAAGGGGCAACTTCACACGTCCACGTAGTGAGCGCTCGTACGACGACTACATCCTCACTCACTCACTCACACCAGGGATACCCCCTCCTCCCGCCGAAAAGTTCTCTTCGCCTGCATACTACAGGGTCGTCGCGCTCGGGGCTGTCAAGCAGGACGTCAACTGGTACCCTGATGATGTGGGGCGGCCACCTATCACCGTAGTCGAGCTACTGTAAATTGCCAAATACGTCTAACTGAGTCACTGAGAAGCGCATGCGCTCAGACAATGTCGTATTGTTCTCTCCTTCCAGGTAATCGGCACACGACGCCCGTCTCTCCCTGTGAATTGGCTTGCATTGTCCGGACTCGTTTGTACTTGTGTATTTACGCGAAAGCGCAAACGCGCGCACCGCTATACTACGTAGGGAAGCGCATTCGTAATCTCGGGGATATGCGCGAGGCCCACACACCCGCCTGCGCGGATGCACCAGGCCAGGTGCGTTGCGACGTGCAAGCCCTCGAAGTATGCACCGTGCAGGAAACCTGTACAGTCGTCTTCAACACGACATGTAAGACGCCATCTTTCACCCTGCTTACCAAAGTACTTCAGGCTCGTCGCTTCTCCAGCGAACCAAAGCCTGTGGTCCACCGTGGCACGCAGGTTCTCGTGGTGTCCGCTGAAGAACGACGACGGCCAGTTGGAGTACGACCCGCGGAAGAGGGGGTCGCTGTGCCAGCGCGGGAAGTAGAATGCTGTGGGTTCGGGAAGTGTCACGTTCGGATACATGGCTTGCAAGACATCCATGACCTCGGCTTGCACCTCAGCATCAGAGAGAGCCTCGACGCGCACTGATTCGTCTCCCTGACATGAGATAAAAAGAACTTTATTAGCAGGGCAGAGCAACAAACGTCGGTCGTTGGCTTACCGTGACCGTTACGAATACTATACCAGAACCAGGGAAGAAGCCGGTCAAGTTCATACTTTGCCATACAGGGTAGTAGCCCCGTGTGGTATCCGCAAATATGGCCATTTGTGTGTCGAACCAGAAGTCCTCAGGAAACTGCAGGAATATCTTCGTGTAGGTTGCCTGCATATTGACCGTGTGAGCTCATTTATATACAGGAGATTAAACAAACACTACCATGGTCATGCTCTGAACAGCTTCCTGCTTCCACTCCGGCAACGGAGGCTCGAAAGTTACGTCGTCGTTCTGCAAGACACCCAAGCTGAAGGTACAGAGCACGTAATCCGCGAACAGCACCGTGCCGTCCGTCAGAGTCACGTTTACCCCCTCTGTCGAATAAGAGATATTCGCGACCGTCGAGTTCAGCATGAGCTGTTCAGGCTGCAGAAACTCTGCCGCCTCGGCCTGGATGAAGTACTTGAAGCCACGCTGGTCAACCGACATCTCATTCGCGTCCCCGAAGCCACCATCGTCGGTGTCGTACGTGTAGTTGTTGCCCTGCCGCGGATGTTCACCAAAAGCTGAGAGCTGAGGATCCGCGCGACACATACCCAGGAGCTGGCAATCCAGGACGACTCTTCGGGCGTCTGCGCGTACTCCCAGTCGAATTGATAGTATTCACAGGCCATCTCCGCAGGGGTCTTTGGCTTGGAGCCAATGAGTGAATACCCAGTCCTTGCTGTCGTGTCGACGAGCTGTCGCTGCACTCGTGCACCGGCAACGACAGTCAGTGTGGTGTATTCATTGCTCGAATCGTTGAAGACGTCCAGATAGTCCACAGCCCCTGTCTCGTCGAAGGTCGCTAAACGCGTGCAGTTTAGGTTCATTTGTCGCCTGGGCCACAAGGTTCCTGTACTCACCTACGCTACCGTACCAGTCGTTGTACTCGGTTTTGACTCCGTGTTTCTGCACCAGTGTCCAAATGGGATTCACGGGCCCGTCACCGGTCTGAGTCCCTTGCACCCAGTTTGGGCCTCGCTCAACCACCCATTGATTCCCCGGAATGCCAATGGCCTGATCCTGGAGACGACCGCCTAGTTCGCCTGGGTGATAACGTCCAGCTCACGTGCACGGAGAAAAGAAGCTGACGGACCTCTGGCCTCCACTATGGTGAAGTTTGTGAGGCCTTGTTCGTAGAGAGTGCGCGCGGCGATGACACCCGCAACTCCTCCACCTAGGATGAGCACAGTAGGGTCGACCGTCTGGATAGTCAAGTCGGCCGTTCTTATGACAGAACGTGCACACGCTATTGATAAGTGAGAAATGAGGATGAGACCACAGTAAGAGCGCAGCAGTGAACATAACATTGCTAGCTAAGATCGAGGAAAGGAAGAACTGGGAAGTTGACCCGGGAGACCACAGAGATGTCTTCACGTCTTCCTTAAATCATCCCGCAGAGATAAGGCTCAGTGCCGGCATTGACAGAGAAGGCTGCGAACACAGTGACCGTGTCCTGTATGCTATTTTCAGAGACGCCTCGGGGGAAGCTGCTCCAGCTCGAATGTCGACAGCCTCGTCAATGTCAAGGAGCAGTCGGCTTCTTGACGGCGACAACATCGTTCGATGTCTAAATTGAGATTGGGTGTCCCTGTCCGCATGGGTTTTGTACGCCACTATACGTAGGTACATGCTGTCCCTGAGTCAATAAAATCAAATTCTCACTGCTGGTGGGGTAAATCAATGTCGTCTATACCCCGGGTCCCCGTTTGCAGACTTTACCTTGTCGAACTACGGACAGCTCGAAAATGGCTTGTATATACAGATGTGATTGCGTATACAGATGTCAGGCTCTGTCTTCCGGTGTGAGATACTAGTTAGTAGCACCGGTGTCGAAGTGTGACAGCTCTGTGACTACTTAGCTGTTGTAGCGCCGCCGCTGGCGGTCCGACGACATCGCCTCTGGTAGCCTCAAGGCTTGTAGGTATACGGAATGCACTCCTTCCTCGCCCCCGCTCCAGGCACTGCTTGTCCTCGTCCTCTGTCCGAAAAGCGGCGGTCATGAGAATGGGAATCCAGTCGTGAACAATTGAAGGGACGCAACCTTATCAGATTGATGCACTTGTGCACTTATTTGGCCAGAAGGAGTCCATTGTCCACCCTCTTGCCGCCAGCGCCCTTCTCAACAGTTGATCACCCGGTGGTAGCTTGGTGGTAGCCATAGATGAACTCGCTGCAACTCGAACAGGATCTGCTTGAACTTCGCCGAGTCACAGCCTTGTATCCGGCGATTGACAACCACGCACATGCCTTCCTCAAGGTCGAACACCGTGATGCGGTTCCCTTCGAGGGCCTCATATCCGAGGCCACTGGTCCTGCTTTGATAGAAGACGCCACACAGACCCTCGCGTGTTTTCGCGCAACAGCACAACTGGCGAGATTGTTTGGATTGAGCGCGAATGCAACCTGGGAGGATGTGAAGAGGGCGAGGAAAGAGATCGAGTATGACCAACTATGTCACCTGTCCATGGAGCCCACCCGCATCCAATGCATACTTATTGATGACGGGCTCGGCGTCCGCGACATGGTCAATGAGTACAAGTGGCATGACCGATACACGACAAGCCCGACGAAGCGGGTAGTGAGGGTAGAAGTTGTAGCGCAGGTACGCATCATGTTCCAATCAGCTCCGCTCGAGACGCGAGCCTTATTTAGTGTTCGTAGGACATCTTGAGGGATCTCATAGATGCACAAGTAACAGGATCCTCGATCCTTGCCCCTGTGACCCTTTGGCGCAACTTTATTGCGAAGTTCACTGGCGAGTTGGACGCCAGCGCTGCAGACCCCGAAGTAGTCGGATTCAAATCCGTTGCGTGCTACCGAACTGGGCTGGACATTAGCGTGAACCAGGAGTGGGCGGACATTGAAGTGGGGGTTGTCCAGGTCGCTCTGCGGTACACGACGACGAGACAATTGCGTCTCTCTGAGAAAGCGGTCAACGACTGGGTCGTTACTACCACTCTGCGTATTGCGGGAGAGTGCGGAAAACCTGTGCAGTTCCACACGGGCCTCGGAGACAACGATATTACGCTGTCAAAGTCCACTCCTGCTCTGATGCAGCCGGTGATCAAAGCGTACCCTAACACCAAATTCGTTCTCTTGCACTCCAGCTACCCGTTTACGCAGGAGGCGGGATACCTGACTGCCGTGTACAGGAATGTCTTCCTAGATTTTGGCGAGATCTTCCCGTTCTTGAGCGCGGACGGCCAGCGCGATGTGGTGAAACAGGTTCTGGAGCTGTGTCCAACGAACAAGATAATGTGGTCCAGTAGGTCTTGTCGTCCTGTTTCTGCATTGGCGAACTCAGAAAGAGAACATCACAGCGGACGGTCACTTTTGGCCGGAGTCGTACTATCTAGGGACAATACAAGCGAGGGATGCTGTATACCAGGTAGGTTTCAGACGTTGTAGGTGTGAATGGTTTTTCTTCAACAGTATCCATCAGGTTTTAGAAGCATCCATGCGCCGCGGGGAGCTCTCACTCGCACAAGCGACGAGCGTTGTGAAGAACGCGTTCTTCGATGTATCGAACAAGGTTTACAACCTGGGTCTTGTACCGCATCTTGTATGAACAGAAGCAATCCAAACGTAGCTTCAGACTCAACTTCTACTCTTCTTCATCGTCCTCCTCTTCCACAATTTGCAGTCCTTGTTCTCTAGCCTGCCGAATAGCCTGTCTTTCTTTTTCGCGTGCAACCCCCACCAGGGATAGAAGGATGTCACGCTGTCCTGAGGCGAAGTTCTCTCCATGTCAAAAAATGTTGCACGAGAGCTGGACTCACCCTCCAGGTAGTGTTCAATCATGAGCACGACTTCTGGTCGAATATCTTCCCCAGCCTTGGGTGTCTGAGGAAGCCGATTGTACAGGTTCTTCGCCATGTCCGCCAACATATTAGCGGCGTCGAGTTCATCCTCGACCGACCGCTGCTGCGGGTCTTCGCAAATAATGGATAGAACAGTTTCCCACACTGGCTCGGCGCCCTGTGCGTCTCTGCCGACCTCGAACCTCGGCTGCAAGCCCCCGCCGCCCGCGGGGTTGCCGCCGATCCTGAGGACGATGGTGTCGTCGGGGTTGTGGGGCAGCGTGAAGCCGTAGCCGAGGATGAGCTCGGCGTTTGGCTTTGGTCCGTAGTTATTGAACACTTCTGCTCCACGAGGCGTGCTTGTGTGCAGAACCAGCGAGATCGTTGAGGCTTGCCTGTGGTAGACGTGAGTTTGACTGGGGTAAACCACTCTCTGGGATGATAACTGACCCACTGCGGGCATCTGTCGGGGAGGCATTCGAGACTACCCAGGAAACTGGGTGTGCTCGGGCGTGGTTGAGGCAGTCGATGCCAGGGAGGAGGACTGGGTGCGAAGATGGCGTCGGTGCCAAGGATGGTTGAGATGAAAGTAACGTAGAAGGGAAAGCGCGTGAAGATAGGTACGTCGCTGCAGTCAGATACCGTTCCCTGTGTCGCGTCCTCAGCTCCAAAACAACAGTGAGCTCTTGTTATAAGCTCACCAAGTAAACTCTCCACCCCATGCGGGCTTACACGCAGAAACCAGCTCCTGGCACTGGCGCCATTCGGATTGCCAGTCACGCCGTCTGTCGAGAGTCGCGCCGTAGATATTGCTCCCTCTAAATGCCTCCAGTTCGGCGTGCGTGAAGTGCAGGGGTGTACGCAGTCTGTCCGCGGAAGGTAGCGTGGTCAGGTACGGCCGATGCGCGAGGACATCTGTGGCGCTGACAGAATCGCAGGTGAGCCCCGTGCGCGGCGATAGGGGAATGTACTGCTACTTCGATTCCCCCACGATCCAGTGCAAGGAGATGTAAGTGCAGATGAGCTGCCGCTCGGACCAATCGTCGCCAGCTGAGGAACTTGCCAGTCCCAGAAGTGATGCCAAAGCGCGTCGCGACACATCCGGGGTAATGGCAAGATCAAACGGGCAAGAGACGACAGTCGTGTCTGATGGAAGATCCTGGGCAGCAATTACGCTGTGTCCTGAAGAATCTATTGGGAGAACCACTTGAGCCCAAAACTAAGGCGCTTGCCCCGTTGTCAACTAAGACACACCTGCGCGGAATGAGACGAGAGGGTGTAGTCTAGCACCATGACTGGCCAACCAGTGCTTGAACTCCATGATGCTCCCGGATCCGCTCGAGTCTATGGAATGATTCTGCCAGGTGAAAGTCATTTAGCATCTGACTTTTCCAAACGTAGTATTCCAACAAATTCTCGTACTCGTTCAGATTCGTGAAAGTCTTCTGCTACAGACTCCCCCATGGACAGTCAAACACCTGAGTGACACACTGTAGGCTTATGCAGAGACAAGTAACATGCAGGAATGCTCGCGTTCAGTTCCAGCCCAGTACTGGCGCTCATTGCCACCGGCGAAGGCCGAGATCTGGCCTGGATCTCAATCTCATCACTTACATAGTATCTCAACAAACCACCTCGTTCAGGTGTGCTCTGTGCTGTGATATATGACCATCTTTGCGGTATCTGATCCATCTTTCTGTCTTACGATACAAGCTCTGTGTCCACCTGCTACGCGACTGAATAGTGTTCAATGAGTATCTGAGAGGCTGCGACACTACACCATAACCGTGACTATATGATGAATGCGCTTGTCGACGCCCATCCCAAGGCTGTTTATCATTACTGTGCTTCGGTCGTGTGCGTGTCTTCGATACAGACATCTCCACTTTCAGCTTCCGCTTTTATTAAGTCATGCTATGGCCGTTCCAGCATCGGAGGAGTACCCTATTGGTAAGTCATCTACAAGCCTTACTATTGGTAGTGACATCTTGAGATCTATACTATGCACTAACCGTACTTTTGAGCTCCAGAAATGCCTCGACTACCTCGACTACTTTCCGTCTTGAAACACCTACGACGTATATTTGCTCGCAGGCAACATCTTTATCTGGTCGTCCGCCGTAGTTATGGACGTAACGCGGCCCAACTGCGATGCATTGCCGCGCAGGTTTGCTGGTTCGGAACTGAAAGGAACTACCCATGTACCACGACCTGCGACCAAGATCCATGAGGAGTCCATCCTCAAGAAAAAGCCACCGTCAGCTACCAGAGATGAGGAGGGAGCCCACAATCTGGGGCGCAGTGGCTCACTTTGGTTAAGCATGACATAAATAGTGTCGAGATCATTGATCTCACGTGCGAAACAAAGGTAGGCGACACTCAAGGGTCATGCAACGCTGAACATATGCAATTGCTCCATGTCCGCCGTTTGTCCTCACGACCGCTGTCTAGAATATGTAAGGTACAAGGCGATAAGGCACCCTGTGTGCCCAAGCAAGCCAGCCGTCACCAAATCGCTTCCTCATCAGCACATCCTCCTGGCTGCATCTATGCACCATGCTCAGGCACATGTAGACCTCCACCGCGATGAATGTGCTTGCAGCAATCTGTCCGCCGATGGTCCCAAGGAAGCCGGATTCCTTCAACCATGAACCGGCTCCAATGTTCATCATTGCCAGCCCAGTGCATTGCATGATCCACCCAGTGTAAGCCGGGTGTCGAACGACGGAGTAGGGTCCGCGAGTACATAGCTGATGGTCTTCCTTGAGCGTGACCTCGAATGTGAAGAAACGATCAAGCGTGCGGAAGCACCATAAGCGTAGGGACGTTCCTAACGTGGTGGATGTCCATCCAGCAAGGAACATCGGCGTGATTACGATCCTGGCGGCGGATCCTAGCCCCGGCAATACCAGCTTCCGCAGGATAGCGTCGCCGGTGGCACTAGGATATTCCCTAGCAACGATGGCTGCGATGGTGCAGCCTGCGCCAGCCCATGTCGCGTACTGATATGAACGTAAATGGACAATGCTGGCATGGTGCCTGTAGCAGGGTACTCACCTTGACAATGCCAGCTGTCAGCCGGGCGACCCGCGTGAAGAGCCGCTCCCGGGCACTGGTGCCAGTTCGAGCCACCTCTTGATCAGTGGGCGAAGGAGTGGGAGAGGTGCTGGACCGGTCCGTCAAATATCCCGCTACACAGATGAGGCCGACATGGAGCGCAGATGCAGTTGCCATTGGGTCTAGGGGCGATAGCGGATTCTGAATCCATCAAGCGTGTTAGCCCATAATATGAGGAGACTCGGGGCGCTGGTGCTTCTGATCATGTTCACGTCTTGGGCGCTCTTCGGAAAAGATTCGCTCAGGCCGGTAGTGCTCGCCTGCCGATTCGTAATGCAGTATTGTGGAACTGTAACAGAGTTCAATCAGTAGGCGGGAAAGCAAGATATGCGCAGATTATTGTTGTAGGATTATTCACCTCTCCGCCCGTCCAATGATTTCCTTACACCACACAAACCATGCATTCATAGGTGTCATCCCTGGCTTTCCGAGCGACCTTCCTCGTGTTTAAGATAACTCTGTCAGGAGGAAAGTGTACGATTCCGCCACCTACGTGCCATTGCTGACATCGCTCGAGATGTTCTCACGTCGCACTTTGAACTGGTAGGAGCAGGACACACGTACTTATATATATCGGATCTTATGCATAGTCGCCTGAAAGCCAATCAATCATTTGGTCGTCGGTGGTTGGCAATCTATGAGAAGATCGGAAGTCAGCATCGGTGTATGGAGAGTCACATCCGGACGACGCGGCGCGAGGTGCAGAGGTATATACGAGCTTGAAAGATAAACCGATCCGTGGCCATACCCACGCACATCTAGAGACGATACCTATAATAGCAAAATCTGTACAGACACAGAGTTCGCCCCACTTGGACTCCGAATTCAAAGGTTTGATGGCTTGCAGCGGCGCTCGTGAGAACCAGCAGTCCTCACGGCCGCCGTGGTATCGATTAAAACTACCGTTGCATCGACATACAGGCGTTGCCTGGATTTGTAAACTTACACCATAAGGCATGTTCTAACTGATGATCGGCAAAGGCAATATTGAAGAGTTGACTTACACGTTGTAATGCTACGCATTCAAAAAGGGTACGACCAGGAACTAATGGCTACATGTTCGACTTCGCAGTATTCAGGTGGGACGACACGTGCCATCGTTTACTTCTTCTTCTTCTTCTCCGCAGTCATTTCAGCACTTTCGATCCAGGCTTTGGGCACGCCCTTCGCCACGAGCAGATCCGTGACAGCCTTGACCTGCTTCCCTTGCACCATGACCTCCATCTCAGACGTTTTACCGTGTATGGGGTTGACTGCACGTGCCACACAATGTAAGGCTCAGCTCGACGCCTCGCTAAGCAGGCTACGCGTACCGGATGTTGAACTAGCACACAGCTTACGGAGCTCCTCTCCGAGACCATCCGCGTCCAGGAAGTACGGCTCGAAGCCCGTGACCAGGGTGCATGCCTTCCTGCCCTGGCGCACCTTGACGACAACTTGGATGGGCTTCAGCTGACCCTTCCTGGTAGATGAAGACGCGTGAGCTCGCCGCAGGGCGCACGAACGAAGCGACGTACTTCCTCAGCACGTCGCGCCCCTCGACCCGGATCTCATACCAGCTCTGCATGTGGCTCCTCAGTCTTGTGAGTACCTCCTCACGCTTCAAGAACTCGATATTCAGCTCGTTCTTGCTAGTCACTGCAGAAAGTAATGTCTCATCTTGGCCAACATTGATGTATGCCTGATCCTGTACGTTGACGAGGTTCTTCGCGGATATATAGGCATTGAGAATTGCTTTAATATCGGACAGAGCGAAGAGCTCGGACGTCCTACATCAAAACCGCGGTGATGGAGATCAGACGACGAAAAAATCAGGAACTTGCAACCCACTGTTTCCCTGTGGCGATATAAAAGTTGAGCGTTGTATCGAAGGGTTTCCAAAGCTCGATGATGTGTAGCTCTCCTTTGCGTTTCTCCTCAGCCTCTTTCTCTCTTCGTTCCCTATCCTCCGCCTTCTGCTGCCTAAGCTCAACGTCTTTGACGGTCGTGTGGGGTCGGTGGTTGCCAACATCGGGATGGGTAGGAAACACGGCTGGTTGCTGGTAAATCACCTTGTTCGGCAGGCATTGGCGGCAGTTCCAGCAACTTACCTGTGACAACAACATCTCCACCTTTGGCATCTTTCAGCTTAATGAGACCATCTTTTGCGCAAGCCCTGAGAAATGTCTTGACAGACTTGTGAGTAGAGCGTTTAATATCGATCATATTGGGGTCTAAGACAAGGCGAGGATGAGATTGAGCTCCAGCATACAATCTCAAGTGTAAGTCCCTACCCAAGGGCCCCCTTCTTCCCGGAGCGTGGACAGGACGAGCAGGCAGTACACATGAACTCCAGAAGGTTGAGGCCGGTATTGGAAATGTAGATAGAGGTACGTTCTTGAAGGAAGTCTGCAATGCCTGGAGTAGCGCGATACGTAGAAGATGAGATATGTCTGCTCGCAAGGGGCAGTTAGCACCGCCATGGCTGTGATTAATGAAGAATATCGTAAGGATACATGGAACAAACCTTCTGCTGTGAGAGCGGAAGCTGGCGACTCCTGTTCGGCCACTGACCCATCGTCCGGTGGCTGCGTTGCATCATTGTTCATGACGGGCTGCTCATCTCGCGTCTCTGTAGTTGCCTCCACCTGGTCCTCTTCCAGAGGTCGTGCTAGTGTGATCTGTTTGATGTCCCTGGGTTCCGGTACCTCCTGTACCTTGCTCTCTCCCATCTCCCACAGCGTGTCTTTCCAGGTGTGTAGGATATGGACCGCCTTACCCTTCACGTCACTCCCCTCCGCCCTCTCTAGCACTTCCGTAGCCACAGCCATGCGGCCGATAGCAATGGGAAACCCAAGCCTATCCTTGTGGTACTGCGTAACGGCGACGAGACGGTCTCTCTCAAGACCAGGCGAATGCTGAACGACTTCCTTCGCGGGAGCAATTGAGTATCAGGGAAAGGCTAGACAGTGAAGAGGCATATGACACAGACCTCCAGGGATCATCAGATCTGCGCCATTAATGAGCCTTGGAATAACGGGCGCTGGTGTGGAGAGGAAAGGCAGTAGATCGGGACATTTCCATAACGTATAGACTATGGAAGTGATCAGAACTCATGGCCCATAAGCGAAATAAATTGCGCGAATGACCTGTAGGTAGCAATGTATTCGAATCCTTCCCGATCGTAAACCAGAGGGGATCTCCTTCCACAGAGAAGTAGGCCACCTGTTCCTCGATCGCGCGTTTGACAATGTTTTTGTCAAGTAGATCACGCTATACGCACCCCCGCCTCGTCAGCAAATGTGACAAACTTTTGGTGGTGAAGGCCCTCTGGGACAAGAAGGTCACCCTCTTCGGGCTGGACACCGTTGTATGTCTCTAGCACGCGTTGCTTTAGCTTCCGCCGATCGGATGTCCTAAGCGGCGCTGTACATTGTTACTGGCAATCTCACACTGGATCTTGAAGTTGGGATCGTACCACTTGTTTTTAATTCAGATAATGGTTTTTTGAACATGGTGACAACGTGATTCAAGCTGAAGAACTCGGAAGGAGACGATGAGATGGGGTAGGCTGAGGAAGTGGGCTATAGCGCCGCTCGCACGCTGGGCGTCTGTATGTACTCACGCAGTCGGCGTCACGATCAACTCAACAAACTTGATACAACCAGTGATTCTAGACGGGACCTTGGTAGCTACTGTGCACGAGACGCATACAGTCTTGGACTATATCGGACTTTCAGAACGGTCAGGTGTGTGGTATGTGGCATTTCCATATAATACCTCTGTCAGCCATCACTTCAAATTCGACCTACTAGTGATCGTTTCTGGTAAAATCGAACACTCGCAGACGATTCATGAACGCCGCACGCGTGTGATGTGTGACGTCGCACCTCTTTTACGCGAATCTCCACATTCCACACCATTGTCGCCTGTCGCCGAAAAGGGAACAATGTATGCGTGCACTGAGACCGTCAATGCATGCAGTGAATTTCTCCACCTCCCCTGTGTGAAAGGTGCCGCGACCGACTCTCCTGTGTCGTCGGCCCGACATCGACAAGCGGGGCGGCGCCGTGGGAGAGATGGTTGCTTGAGCCACCTCATACCACCCACTGAGCTCGCCGTCGGACTGATGCCACATCTTTGCGCAGGCCTATTTACAGCACCATGAAACCAACGTGGACGCTCTCAGTAACCTAGCTCAGCATCCACCGCTCGCGGAACATCCAAGTGCCCGCTCGACGGCGGAGTCAACGCATTCCAACGAAAGAGAATGGCTACCGCATGCGCCGTGGCCATTAGACTGCCCATCACGTCGCGGCGAGGAGTGCCTCGAAGGGCACCACGCTCCGCCACCCGCGTCTCGCACATGACGTCATCTGGTCACCTCTCTTCACATAGCGACCGCATTGCAAATAATCCCTCCCCGCCTGTCCTATCTATTCCATTACGTTCCCTCTGCCCCTTAGGATCCTTCCGAAGCACACACAGCACCGAGATGTCATCCAACACCGGCTCCGTTACGACCGGTGCCCACCAGGACGTCCGCCGCTTTGCCGGCGTGGGGCACGTCGACATCAAAACCATGGGCGAAGGTATTCATTCTTCTCCTCAACGAGAGCGACCCCGAATGACTTGTACTCGCAGCTGAGGCGCGCACACCATTGTCTGCCGAGCACAAGGCCCTCGGGTACTGACCCCCTCCAGGTTCTCTTGCCGCGACCGCCCAGACAGAAGCAGCGAAGCACCCCAGCACCCCCGCTCACATTCCCGAACAGGCCCTCGCCCAGGCCGCGGCCCATGATGTCAAACGCATCCTGAGTTAGAATTTCTTCGACGTCAGCAATGTTAGTGAAGGTACGCCTCCTGCATCTCCTGTCGCAGCGCGGTGTCCTCTCTGACAGCTGACCATGAGGCACGCAAGATTGGGTCTGAGGAGCACAAGGCGCTCGGATACCGCCCGCCGTCCGGTTCGCTCGCCGCACGGGCGCAGGCCGCCGCGGCGAAGCGCCCCCAGGCGTCCCAGCGCACGAGCTCAAGCGCGCAGCCATCGAGGACGCCGCACAGATCGCGAAGCTCGAGGGCGAGTCGCGTGTTCCGCTCCCTCAGTCGGCGAAGGTCTGCCCGCATGAGACTGACGTAGAAGGTGGAAGCTAACGATATTCACAGCTGAGGCTCGCAAGCTCATGTCGGAGGAGCACAAGACCCTCGGATACCGCCCGCCAGCGGAATCCCTGGGTGCGAAGGCGCAGGCAGCAGCGGCGAGCCATCCTGAGTGAATCCTCCGCCGGCGTCAGCCCTGCAGCGCTCACTAAGGCCGCCTCGAAGACGCACGCGCCATCAAGCAAGGCTGCTCAAGCCTGCGCCTCGTGCTCAGTGACACGAAGGCTGCCCCTCACTGCCGTAGCACTCGCCGCCAGGAGGGTGCATCCACTCCCGATATCTCCATGATTGTGGGTCCTGCCAAGGTGACATCTGAAGAGGCGCGTGCACTGCAGTTGGAGGAACACAAAATGTTAGGGTACCACCCACCTTCGGGCTCACTAGCGTCGCAGGCACAGTTGGTCGTGGACAGACATGCTGACTGACGTGTCGGCGACTCTGGTGTGGTATTCTGTATGCATAGCGTGATGAACTGGAAATGGTTATGTGAGGCCTAACGTAGATTCAGGAAGATCGGTCGTCGAGGTCATCACATAGATACAGTAGGGAGTGCTACAGCAACAGTTGTAGTACAAAATACACTGCTCACACCCCCACAAGGTCCGTGGACAAGTAATGGTCATATTGTACAGAGAAAAGATGATCAGGAACTCATCAGGGACCGGTCAAACAAAGAACATAGTGTATGTCGTCGTGCACGACCGACCCTGAGTAAGGGGCATGCTGTACAGAGAAAAGGTGATCAGGAATCTACCAAGCAGAAAGAACAAGCGGTGCATACAGCATTTATGCTATGGATGAAATCTATCTGATCTTGTGCGTGAAGTGCATACACACGGTAGTCACGGAAGTCGTTTGGTTCGATTACACTGTATATGGGTGCCCATAAGGTGTCCTTCACACCTCTAAGGTACTTTAATTTCATCCCCACTTGGCGCGGGCTCGTGGTGCCGTCTCCGTGGACGGTGAATGTCAGGCGCAGCTCTGCATCATGGAAGAACAGACATGTCAGACCAAAAGAAGTCAGATGTGTGTGATGCACGCACCTGATGGAATATGATCAGACACACGAGGAGGGCGAGGAGGGGAAGGAGAGCGAGGAAGGGGAGGAGAGCGAGGAAGGGGAGGAGAGCGAGGAAGGGGAGGAGAGCGAGGAAGGGGAGGAGAGCGAGGGGCACCAAAACTGTCCGGCAGACCTCTTTGTATCCGGTGCGACCCGAATAACTAGGACACGAGTAAGACTAGGACGCGAGTAAGACGGTGCGTACCGGGAATGGAGCCGCAAAGACAACAGCAGACAGGCATTGGAAGAGGAAGAACAGGAAGACAAGATGCATCTTGAGTGAGCTCGGGAATCGTGAGGGTGTTCGTGGAATGCGTGCCAGCGATTCAGAGAACGAAATGAACGGTGATGCAAGGACGAACCAGTCGTACGGAACTTGACAGTGGCTGGCCATATATCATATATATGTCGCGCTAGCATGCGGTCTCATCAGCAAATCATCGCATTGTCCGAGGGCGCCTGACTGCGGGTATTGTTGGCGGAACAATGCGGGGAACGTTGAACGTTGAACGGTCGCGCTTCTCTCGTTGTGCCTGCGTTGTGCCAGAAGTTAGAACATATGTCACGCGAAGTAGAGTTGCCTAGCCAACTCCACTTAAGTTACCATACTACCAGGTGGACTAGCATCGGCGCCAAAGTCACAGTTCAGTTGCACTCTTGATCAAATTCGCGACCGCTTTGCTCCCTCAGGGGGCCTGCCTCCTGTTGCCAAGTAATGCTCCTGCTTCCAGCAGACTCTGGCACTGCTGATCGAGTGGTACGAATTGTGGCATTAGCATTCGCGCATTTTACTTAATTAGTAGATATGTTGAAGTCATATTTTTATTGTCTCAGAACCATGTACTTAGTGATTCAATAAATGAGCAGTATCAAGACCTGGCTGGTAATTGGCGACCATCAGAGTCAACCAGTGACCTTGCTTAGTCTTTAATTCACATGAACATTGACAACATGAAGTCGAACTGCGGCAATCGTGCTCTTCGGGGCCGCTCAATTCTTAGACAGAATCGCGGTCAGCTGCATCAGCCGGGCCTGGGCATCATGATCAGTTAGCTAACCTCGGCTAACCTCCCACCCAACAGGATTCTGTCCTGTCTGTCGCGATTCTGTCTAAGAATTGAGCAGCCCCTTCATCTGGAGGTATTCACGGGCTGTGCATATATGTATCATGGCTGTTGCCATGGAGGGAAAGATGATGTCTTGATGGGTACAGCAATGTGACATGCAGTCAGTCGCACTCAGATGCAATTGTTTGCTGATGAGACCGCATTTGGACCGCATGCGAGTCACCATCATATCAGGTTTTGGGGGTTGGTTTTCAAGTCCACATGATGCCTGATATGTGCCTTATGGCAGCGACATGTATAGGGGTGTTCAGAGTGCCAGTTTTGGTTCAATTCAGCATTGACTCAGTGGTCCAATTTTAGTACC
Organism: Fomitopsis pulvina; assembly: GCA_964035675.1. Taxonomy (NCBI): domain Eukaryota; kingdom Fungi; phylum Basidiomycota; class Agaricomycetes; order Polyporales; family Fomitopsidaceae; genus Fomitopsis; species Fomitopsis pulvina. The sequence continues at coordinate 699,826 of OZ037965.1, read as the reverse complement.
AGTTCAGATTTAGCATTTCTCAGACAAGTGAAATGAGACTAAAAATGACTGAGTTTTGGTGTTTCTTGTTTTGACTCCAGAGTCGAAACAAGCCTCGAAATGCTCCAGGAATGCTGTTTTGATCAGCCTTGCACATTGCTGTACCACTTATCTAGGCAGAGTCATGGATACAAAATTCTGTAATTTACTCAGGGCCATCAGTAAATTGGGCAATTTCTGAGCATGACCCCTCAGAGCATCAGACAGCTCAGGATTTATGTAGTATTAATTAGTGTTCAGTATAGCAATATATTTTCTTAGCTTGTTTTTTAATGTCCTGATTGATCTGTCTGCTGAGCTGAGATGTCTGAGGATCTCATCTGATGAAGTTACTGTTACATCCTCTTCTAAACAAGAGAACAAACCTTCATACAACAACGACAGATGACTTTATCTTAAGGTCCTAGCAGGCTTGATCCCGAGGTCCTTCCTTCCTAGTCAGCACTATCAGCACTTAGGAATGACTTCTTTGTCAGAAGGTGGAGCACTCCTACACTTCCAACACCTCTGGATGCCAGCGCACTTGTAGTGCCTAGCTGGTGAATGACACTGTTTATTCCCAGACAGAGAATGAACTGATGACATGTCCTGCATATGTGTGAACAGCACCTTCCTCTCAATGGAAAGAGAGGGTTTGTCTGTAAACCAATGATGTTGGCATACCTGGGTGAAGACTGTCTTCTGGGGTTGACACTAGTGGATATGTATAGTCTTCCGGTTGGAGTATTGGGATACCTCCAGAGCCGGGCTGTCAGAGTGAAGCTGAGTTTAGGAGTGAGATGAGGTATGATTAACCAGGTCGAGCTTGAGCTCAACCCACTAAGTCTACTGATATATATACATCTGGATCAGAGCACCAGTCCGCACAGCCTGGTACAACCTATCTGACTTGCCAATGTGTGAATGAGGTAAGGCTATGGAAAGTTAAAGGAAAGAGGAAACAAGGCACCACAGCCATATAGTACAGAGATCACATCATAATGGTAAGGCTATGGAATGATGGGATGGGTGAAGGGTATGGAGCCAGTCTGAGGGATGGGTACTGTTAGCGATGCATAACAGTGCACAGGCCGAGTCATACTGAATGGAAACAGCGTCCCTGAGAACTAAAGAAGATAAACCAAAGAAAAAGATAAGTCCCCAATGCAGCACACCTGAGTAAGTGGTTATAACAGTTACATTGCAGAAATTGGTGGTCATGAGGGCTGATTAACTGTAGTGATCTGAAGTAATCTGAAGTAATTTGAGCACCTCTGAAATCCCTGATAGCACTGTCAGGCAGATTTCATGTTTTCCTAATGAGTCAAGTCTTCTTGTCACAAGTCTGAATTCTGCTTATATACTGTACTGTTGCAACCTTAGGCAATGGCCCCCTGTCCCAGACCCTCAGTTGCATCACCTATGAGGCCAATTGTCCCATGTCCCAGAGGGTTGGTGCTATAACACTCGATGTTAGCGCCGGTGACGAGGCACTAATACTCAGCAGAGTGGAGTCTAAAGGCGGTGAGGGAAGGGTCCCGGGCACTGAGCAAAGGTTCTGATCTAATGACAAGGGCTGGGTCCCTGTTGAGTTCTCGCACCGCTGACCTATCAAGCCAAAAGATAGTCAGATCGAGCTTAGGGCCTGACCTAGTCCACTACTGCTTATATACAAGCACTGGCCATTCTAGTACTCTACCAGTCAACCTCTGAAGACAAATAGTAGACGTCCCTAGCCCCAGCTGTGAGTACCACGGAGGCAGCGTACTGTTACTGTCAATTGTCTGCTAGTTCCTGTGTTCTGCAAACCTGGGGGTTCACTACCCTCAGCCATCAGCGACTGCCGGGCCTCCTCCAAGGTTTGATGTCAGTTCGTGATTGGCCTACCTTCACCGTTGTGTGAAGGGTTCGGTGTATAGTAAGGATAAAATAGAAGATGAGAAGAAAGGAAGAATGATAAATAAAGTGTAGATCAAAGATGGAAAGGAATAGAGAGATGTGACGTAGAAGTCCATCATTATGCTAAGGTGCGATGGTGGGATTCAGGCTAGAAGTAAGACCCTTAGTACGTAAGGAATATGATGCCCATCCCGTCTCGTCCGAAGTAGAAGAAAGATGATCAAAAGAAGAGGAAGGCATACTGTAAGTGACAGATCAGGGGTTGTCCCCCAGCTGCTTGCGAATGTCCTTGGGCAGCTGCCTCCCTAAGGAGTACATCCGATGATGTAGGCGGACGTCTCGGGTATGACTAAGAAAGAAGGAAAAGAAAAGTGTCAGTGTGCTCTGCGTGGTATCGTAACGTCGCTATGTAAAAGTTCCGTATCAAACGAACTAAGCGTCTTGTAACAGTTGGTTGCTTAAGGTACTCTAATAGCTGGGACACCATAGAAATACAAATAAAATTGTATATGTAGCCTTCAATTACATTCTCCTTGTAGAGCTTCAATGCTCACTGGGCTGCCTTATGCTTACAGTACATCTTGTCAGTGCCACTGGTTCTCCACTCATTCTTTGCTTCCAAGCACCTTCTTTTGCTGGTGCAGCCTGAGACTGCACTCCTGACTGCTTAGTCACACATTCTGATGCTGCAGCCTTTTCATTGTTGGCTTTCTTCCCTTGCTGAGTTGATCTGGCAGTGTTAGAAGCTGCCTTCTTCACCACATCTTTTGTCCCTTATGCACTGGCAGTCATCTTCTTGCATCCTCCTCTCCTTTTGTCTGTTACCCTTGCTTCCTCCATGGTTTGAAATGCACCATAGTTTGTGCTGCCTTGGATAGCAATGTTAACACAGTAAGTGTCTGTAAGGTTGAGTTGGGCCTCTAGATCTGATGAAGGGTGAGCAGGCACTGCAGACTTGGAAGCAGTGTCAGCCACTGTTGCATTGCTCACTGAGTCAGTTGAAAGTGATGGTGAGGCCACCAAGAGGATCAAAGATCTGACATCTGCAGTCACTGAATGAAAGCTGGACAGAGGCTCACTGTCAATGGTAAAGTCACCTTCCATGGTGCAGTCTTGTACAGTGATATGCCTCGCATTTGGCCATGCTCTGATAATGACACACAACCTTGAACACCTCTCCATTTTTGGCCTTTCATTTGAGTGGTTGGCCCTCCTTTGAGCACTGCAACTTGCCTCTCACATGTCTGACATGCCTCTGAACACACTTGAGCATTGCTCAAGCACAATTGACCAGCAACCACTGTGGTTCACCTGTCATGTGATCTCTGTCCCTTTGAATGGAGCATATCAGGCACAAATTGACCCTCAAGTGATGGCATTGGAGCCCAGACTCCCAAACAAGCTAGTTCATTCCAGAAGACTGCCCCCAACAGAAGAAGCCTGGTAGTTAGGCATACCATCCCCTGGCAACAATGACATGTGAAGCAAAGTTCACTCTGTGGCATCCTCCCTGACACAGTAAAATGTGTCTCAGACCTCCTCACTTCCCTCCCACACCTTGCAATCTGCTCAAGGGGATTTTCCTGCTGACCTCATTCACAAGCTTGTTTGTAGACACATCGGATCTCTAGCATAGAGTAGGCATACCTACACTTATGTATAAATACTGTACATGTTTTCCCTAATAATCAGAGAAGTCTACCCCCTCCACCCATCATTTGCCCAGTCCAGTCAAGTTCATGTGGAACTCCCTTTGTCACCTTGTTTAACTTTGCAGTGTCCCACTCATTCTTAAGCCTTTGATGCTCAACCTTAGCCCTTCAAACCTTCACCTCACTCTCCTGAGCACCCTCAATCACATAGCCCACTCCTTTGAGCCTCTTCAACAAGCAACAACTTGCTCAAGTGACCTCAAGTAGCTTTGAGCCCTAGGCACACCTTGAGCACACCTCTAATAAGTCCCACATATCTTTGAACATACCCAGTGTCCTTTGAACATTCCCTCGTGCTCTCCCTTACTCAAGCATTTGCACTCCTTTGTCCAGCCTTTTGGGCCCATTCATTGTTTCAAAGGCATCTCACATGTGCCTCAAATCTCATCCTTACTTGAGCACCCTCACACTAGACCACCCTAGGGTACTTAGTAACTTATATACCCTGTCTTCTTAGTGTGCTTTTGCTCAGGCTCCACATACCAGTGTTTCACCAGGTTGTGTGTGTTTGGGGTTTCTTTCCCATGCTTCAAGGCTCAATTGGTCACATCAATATCACCACCACAGTGCTTTGTGCTCATGCTCATAGGTTTTCTGTTCCTCCTCCTTGCATTAGCAGACAACTGCCTCTTGTGCTTCACTCTGCACAGTTTGCTCACAGACAATTGCCATCTCTCACTTGTTCTGCTCCACAGCCTCCTCCTTACTAAGGGTTTGCCAGGTTATCTTTGTCTGGTTCCCCTTGAAGCTCTGGAAATCATTTCTTGGTCATGATGGTGCCTGGCATTTGGCTAAGCTCTGAAAACCTTTGATGCCTCTCCTTTCTTCACCTTTCTTTTGAGCAGTCAGCCCCCCCTTCGAGTACCACCCTTGACCCCTGCCACCATGACTTGCCTCTCATGTGCCCAACATGCCTTTGAATGAACTCGAGCATCACTTAAGCATGACTGACCAGAGACCACTGTGGTCTGCCTATCATGTGACCTTTGAATGTCCCTCAAGCACATCAGGGTTACATTAAAAATTAAACTTAATAAGTAAGTTCTAAATTTATTAATTAAAGTTAATAATAATTTAATTAATTAAATGGTTTATAAATTTTTGTACATTGATGTTTGAATGATGGCATTGGAGTCTGAGTTCCTGGATAAGCTAGTGACCAGCAGGAGACTTGTTGCAACACAATGAAGGAGCTAAACAAAAAATCAAATAGGTCTTTTCCCATACTTAAAGACCCAGACACCGAGGACTCTGAGACAAGCTCAGAATCCATCAATTCGGAGTTTGATACAGATGAGTCACTGGATGCATCAGAAGAAGAGGAGGAAATAGAATCAGAGGCAAATGAGGAACTTATGCCCTTTATAGCCACAGATAAAGGATACAGAGTAGTGTTTTAGAGAATATTTAGGAACTTTTAGAGAATTATCTGGGGCCAGAAACATAGTAACAACTCAGTAGTTAAAGAAGTTCAATATTAGAAGGATAACCAAATAGTTGCATAAAGCAGAAAAGAGAAAAAGGAAATAAGAAAAGAATAAATAAAATCAAGTTCTAGAAAAGGCCTTAAAATATACAGCCCTGGAACACTGTGGGACTTTGGAATAGTGCCCATTGTGTTTATATTGGATTTTCTGTTGTTCTCTGCTTTGGAACAACTATGGACACCCATTCCATTGTGCTCAGATAGGGTTTTTTGTTGTTTTCTGAATTAGGCCAACCATAGGGCCTCATTCTTTTTGTTCCCCCTAATAGGGTTCCTTTTGTTTCCTCCATTTAGACACAATAGCACCTTTGTTTTTATTGTTCCCTTATTAGGTAACTGGCTTGTTCTCCCTATTAGGACAGCCTCTTTCTATTGTGCTCTAATTGGAATTTCTTTTGTTCCCTCCTTTTAGATAGTTCACGCATTCCCTTTTAATACAACAAAAGATAAATTGCTTTTGTCTTCCATATATAGTTTCCCATCATTTCCATTATTCCAAAAGGTATATAAGGACCAAATTTTGGGCCAAAGGGGGAGAGACAGCTCAGAGACAGCTCTTAGACCTGTACCACCACCATCTCCACCTTAGTTACCTACCTCTCACCTACTATACCTACTACAGTTACTTACTAGTGTAACTACTAGTTAGTCTACCAACAAGCCTTACCAATAATAGTCAATACAGTTTGACTTTGGTCAGCAACCCAATACAACTTATTTGTTGTTATTGGTCTACCCTCTCTCAGCCTAAGGCTACTGAACAGTCAGTAGTTCGACTTAGTGTTGCAGTAGCTCAGTCACAGCCAGTGACTCTAGAATACACATCATATCTCTTGCCTAGGACCATACAATTGGCAGCAAGACTGGTCATACAGTTGACTAAAGGAGTACATACAGGACCTCAAATAGTAGCAGATATAGCCTTATAGAAGGCTCAGAGATTTATCATAGAAGTTATACTAGTTTACTACATTGGTATTATAGGATAGAAGCATGGTAGTTAGGCATACGTACCATCCCCTGGCAACCATGACATAAGAAGCTAAGTCCACTCTGTGGCATACTCCCTGATATGGTAAAACATGTCTTAGACCTCCTTTGCTCCAGCTCCACATTGTGGTGCTCCACCATTGTGTGTGTTGTTGGGTTTTTGTTGGTGTTTTGAGGCTTCTTTGGTTGCATCAGCAGACTGGGTTCATTATGAAGATGATACACCTGATGATGTGCTGGGCTAGCTAGTAGTGCTGTATACATTATAGGCATGTGCTGTACATTGAGTGTAGTTGCACCCTTCTTGCTTGTCCACCATAGTGTTACAAGACACTCAGTTTGTTTGATATAGAACTCTTAGTACAGCAACGTTACAATACAGTGCAGTGCGCAACTGACTTTCTTCTTTCCTTTTCTTAGTCTTACTCAAGACATCCACCTATGTCTTCAGCTTGTATCTCCTATGGAGGCGGCCGCTCAAGGACATCAGTGAGCAACATGGAGTCATTCCATGATCTATCCTTTACAGTATGCCTTCTCTTCTTTTTGATTATCTCCTTCTTCACTTTGGACAAGATGAGATGGGCACCCTGTTCCTTACACATCAAGGGTCTACCTTCTAGCCTGAATCCTAACCACCGCACCTTAGCTTAATGGTGGACTTCTACATTACATCTCTCCATTCCATTTCATCTTTGATCTATCTTTTATTTATCATTCTTCTATTCTTCTATTTATTCATACTATATGCTGAACCCTTCACACGATGGTGAAGGTAGGCCAATCATGCACAGACATCAGCTGGTTGCTGAAGGCTGGAGACAGGAAACCCCCAGGTTTGCAGAACACAGGAAAACTAGAGACGATGACAAGTAATGGTATGCTGCCTCCGTGGTACCTGTAGCTAGGGACACCTGCAACGTCTTTATAGGTAGACTTAGTAGGGTACTAGAAGGGCCCTAAGCTCAATCTGACTATCATTTGGCTCAATAGGTCAGCAGTGCGAGAACTCAACAAGGGACCCAGCCCTCGTCATCAGATAAGAACCTTTGATCAGCACGCGGGCCTCCCCCCTCGCCGCCTCCAGACCCACCCTCGCTGAGTATTGATGCCCCGTCGCCAGCACTAACTTCGAGTGTTGTAGCACATAGAATATGGCATCAGAAAAACATGAAATCTGTCTGACAGCAGAGGCACTCAGATTGCTTCAGATCACTACAGTTGATTAGCCCTCATGACCTTGAGTTTTTGCAATGTGACTTCATCAGATAGATCTCAGCTTAGCAGAGATATTAGCCAGGACATTAAGAAACAAGCTAAGAAACTATATTGTTATACTGATCACTAATTAATCCTACATGAATTCCTGAACTGTCTAATGCTCTGAGGGGTCTCTGTCAGCCCATCAGATGCTTAGAAATTGCCCAATTTGCTGATGGACAATGAATCTATATATTACTAAATGATTTTCCTGACAGCAGTGTAGACTCACCCAGGCTCCTCCACTGATGAGGAACAGGTTCCATTGACTAGTGACACACAAATGGTCTCGCCACCAAGGTCACCATTGCAGTCTATCTATTCCTGTATGTGCAATCTTACTACCCTGTCACCTGACAATGCCAATGTCAATTTGCTTCCTACAAATGATGTTGAGACTTCCCCAGATCACTTCTCTGTCAATCACCACTCTGCATCAAGCCAGGCTTTGCACACAACCTGAGTCATAGTCATTGGTGCTATATGTTTATTTATAGTATATACTTCCAAGTACTCTACACATTTCTAATTCTCACACATGGCAGACTCCTCCATATCTACTGTCATCTACAATGCCCCCTAATGCTGCTTGTCTCCCTCAGGCCCTTGGCTACAGCACTTTAGCTGCAGTCATAGGATAAATCCTCAATGTAACACTGAGTCACATAGTGTCACATTGGATGCATCTGAATGAGGCCAACCTTTCCAAAATGGGTACTCAATCTCATGAGTGTGATCTTATCTGTGACTGTTACAGGTGGCTGATGTGGGCATCTATTGGCTAATAACACTCATGGGGGGTTCTCTCATCAAAGTGCCCAGACCTGATATCAATGCAGTGGTGGGGTGCAGTCATAGCAAGGATGGGTATGAGACAATATGCCCAGGGTGTGCCAGTGCCAGCCAAGTTTAGCACAACTAGTTCATCCATTGTTCAGTTGCACTCTTGATCAAAATTTGAACTTACTCAGGCCTCCCCCTTGCCTCTCACATAGATAGCTCATAAATCAGCCAGGAAGAGGACAGGTGTCAAAGCATTAAAAACAGACTACAAAGAGGTATGGAGATATCAACAGGAGCACACCCACTACTGACATCTCCACAAATATGTATGGACCCTGCAAGGTTGGCTCCTGAGGAGGTATGCACAGGCACAGTTGGCCATGAACAGGCATGCTGACTGGCATGTGAGTGAGTCTGGTATGAGTTTTCATATGCACAGCATGATGAATGGGAAAATGGCTGAGTAAGAACTGACACAGATTCAGAAGATCAATCATTGAGGCGACTTCTCGGTGGATACAGAAGTGAGTGCTATGGCACAGCACAGTGAAGAACTAAACTGCTCATGCCCCGACAAGGCCATAGTGTACATTGCCTTGGACAGCCTCCCCTGAGTAATATTCATGCTGTGCGGAGAAAGGGCAATTAGGAATCTATCTAACAGAAAGGACAGGGGTGCATACAGTGTGGTGGAAGTGTTCTATCTGGTCTGGCTTCAAGGCATACACAAACTTATCCTTGAAACGGCCTTGTGTGACTACTTTGTAGATGGGTGCACCATAGTTGTTTTCTAGCTTATTATCAATGAGTGTTATTTTCAAGCCCACTACGTGGTCGACGCGTGTATGATCCTGATGAGTGAGAATTGTGAATCTCAAATCCAGAGCTGCATCATGTGAAAATAGATAGGTCATTCAAAGAAGCTAGGTGTGCATGGTGCACGCACGTGATGGTGGAGGAGGAGGAGGAGAGGGCTCTTTCGGCATTGGTATACCTCTTTGCATTAAGTTGTGTGAGTGTCCCATTCCACGTGCCGAAACTCGGTCACCAAGCCCGAGCTAGTTGTGTGCATTCAATGAGCTCAAAAGTGACATGAATAATTAGCACGCAAGTACGAGAGTGCGTACCGGAACTGGGGCCGCTAAGACAACGGCAGATAGGCATTGAAAGAGGAAGAGTAGGAAGGTAAGGCGCATCGCACGCAAATCGTGAGGCGTTGGTAGAATACGCGCCAGCGATTCAGTATGGAATGAAGTGGACGAAAACAACGAAGAACCAAGAGGGAGTGGAGGACGAACCAGTCGTGCGCAACTTGGCAGCAGTACCCTGGTCGTATATGTCGTCGCCACAAGGCACATATTAGGGATCATGTCATATCATGTTGACTCCCAACCTGACGGGCGAAATTTGATGATGATGATGCACGCGCGACTTCATCAGCATCGTCATATTGTCTGAAGGCGACCAACTGCGGAAAGTGCCAAGCATCGACCACTGGACGGCACGGCGGAACATGTAGGGAGCATTCGGGCGTCCCGACAAATGAACTCATTGAAGTGCGCCACTATGGCGCGGCGCAGCTCGAGGACGAGCTGCGTGTTCTGCTCTCCCAAGTTAGCGAAGGTTTGCACTCACACGAGACCAACAGTGGAGGTGGAGGTTGATGAATCATGACACCTACGGCCGAGGCTCACTCGATTGTCGCTGTGATATATTGCCTGCCTGATGGCCTGCCGCGAAGGCGCTGACGATGGTGGCGAGTCACCCAGAGTCCTCCGCCGATGTCAGCCCTGCAACGCTCACCAAGGCCACCGTCGAGGACGCATGCACCACCGTGAAAGGCGACTCGAGTCCGCGCTTCGTACTTAGTGACACATTGAAAGGCTTCCCGCTCCCTCTGTTGTAGGACTCACCGCCAGGAGAGTGCACCAGCTCCCAACCTCTCCACGAATGTAAACCCGAGGAGGCACGCGCACAGCAAGAGGAACACAAAACACTGTGGAACCAGCCGCCTTCCGACTCGCTGGTGGCGCAGGGACAGTCAGCCGCGGGCAGGCGGGCCGACTGAAGCTTGAAGACTCAGCGAGTTACTATGTGACGGTATGAGTGAGAAACATCAGTCACTGGGCCCATTGAACGACCTCTCGTAAGATGGACTGAGTCCTATGGCGCAACGCAGTTACCGGATGTAAGAGCCCGTTGTAACCTCCCCATACACTTGGGGTGCCTGGAAGTAGGTTTCGAAACAATTTCTTTATTGCTCCACTTCCAGTGGGTACCGCCAATGTACAAGCGATCGAAGACCATGAATGTCATGATTAGATCTGCGTCATGGAAGAACTAAGTCTCAGGCCAGAGAAACTAGGCGAACATGATATACAGACGTAGTGGGACTTGAGGAGGTCATGACTCATTGAGCATGGTGGCGTTAAGTTTGAGGGCGTGGGTCAGGCATGGGTGGCCTCGGAGGAGGCCTCGGAGGCGGATTAATGGGGAGGTTTGGTAGTTGTTGATTGGGAGGTATATTTGCGCCGCGAGGTGGAGCGCCGGGAGGAGGGCCGGGGCGTTGTGGAGGGGGGGATACATAAGACAAAGGGGCTGAATTGGTTAAAGAGGAAGGATGCCGCTCCATTCGCCGACCCAAGTTGCGCGAGCTTCCCATCTCACGTGCCAAGACTTGGCAGCCAATGCACTATTTACGTGCATACAATGAGCTCAGGTGACACTTGAGCCTTTCGAGATTCAAGCACAGGGGTACATACCGGAATTGGAGTAGCGAAGACAAGGAGAGACAGACATTGAAAGAGGAGTAGCAGGAAGGTAAGGCGCATCTTCAAGTTGAGCTTGGAGGTCGTGAGTCTGTTTGTAGAATCCGTGCCAGCGGATCAGAGGATGTAAAAGACGATAACAGAAGAAATAAGAGGGAAAGGACTTCAGGGAGACGAACCAGTCGTGCTGAACTGGACAGAGTGACATCCCGGCCATATATATGTACATAGGCATCATGTCTATTGCAAATTCTGACGACTTTCGCGGTCTCATCAGCGAATCATCGCATTGTCTGAAGGTTCACTAGCACTTCTGGCTACAGTCTCATCGTGGCGAAATGAGACTCACAGACTCTCATAGTCAGTATGTACCCTGAAAGATACTGATCACACGTGGACGGCTAGGCGCTGTGGCGCCTACGCTATCCGAATGCGCTGGAAGGTCCAGGTTCATCCGCGACAGGTAAAGGCGCGAGACTCGTAGAACAGACATACGCCCAGGGCTCGGCTTATTCGTCTAGAAAGCACGAGTCAACGCTAATGCCACAATTCGCAGGTCGGCAGCGAGTCCACCTGAGGCGGGAACTTGCCATGGACTGGGAGAGACCACGTTCGTGTTCGATAGCGAACATGATGGATCTTGTCTTGACGGACCAATACGCATTGGCGATATCGATGACGACGAGCGGTCGGGTGGGAGTTCAAGTCGATTACCAACAACTGTGATCAGGTTGTACTACTGCGGACAATCATCAGTGCAAATTATCGACCTGTCTCAGGGTTCAACTTGCCTGACCATCGACAACTCGGAGCTGAAGCTTGGAAATCGTGTGAGTCATGGTCTCAAGTCCGACACGCTGACTGCTTGTTGTCCGAGGAGGTGCGCGATATTGATATTTTGCCTGCTACGGAGGGAAAGATAACGTCATGCTGGCTGGTGGGTGCGGGTGCTGGAGCATCCCGCCATGCGTGCTCTCGCCTTGTTCTCGCCTTGGCCCCCCCACCTCGCCTCGGCGTACGGGATCGCCCCCTTGTTCGCTGTCTGCGGGGCTCCTGTGAAGGGTTTTTCCCGGGTTTTTGGCTCCGGCCTTTTCACCCACTCACTTTGCCTGCGTGTCCCCGCGCAGGTTTTTGTGTTCGGGTTTCCTTCCACACTCCGCCTGCTCGCACTGGATACTGTACTTTCCCGCTCACCCTTGATGCTGCACTTGGCACCGTACGGGACGCTTCTGGGGTACTAACTGCGTAGGACGGCGAGAGCCTGGCCTGATGGAGTCGGAGTGAATGTCTAAGCGGTTTGTCGCTGTCGCGAGAGTTCATAGCACGTGACTGGATGTACTGGCTATGGTCTCGCTGTGACGAAATACATCGCTCTCTCTCTCTTTTTACGGTAAGTGGCTACGGGGATTAGACTTTGTTCGGTTCGCGTCTCGCTGATCACCCTTAGTTCTCATCACGGCGGAGGAGTTGCTGCTGTTGTACCTCCTGTTATGATCGACCAGGGCTTTTCTGTCTAAGAACCGGAGCGGGCTTGGCGCCGTCAGAGGGTGAACTCCCCTCTTTTACGTGTCATGCAGCCAGTATTCGCATCAAAGGAATCAATCCTGTGGTACATCTTGGCCATGTGCATCCGCTGCTGTGGCTGTTTGCGCTCCGTACTTAGAAGCATTAGAACGGGCATGCCCGCTGGTTTGTGGAGTTTGCTGAGGAAGCAGTCAGATAGATAGTTCACCCTTCTGCTGACCACATAAATTCTTGCGGAGGTGCTACATTCATGCACACTGTTCTTGTAATTGGTGCAGCACTTTCCTATGTCTTATTGAATGCGGCATTTTGGGATTGGCAAAATTCGGGAGTGCGCACAGTTCCTCCATTGTCCCCGTCTCGTGTGCTCGTGTGTGCTTGGCGGGTCCGTTCCAAATTGATAAGTCGCGCCAACCTCTAGCAGGACTATTATTCAAGCCTCCATTGTGTTTATCACTGCCGCTGGCACCAGGCTAAGATTGATTGTAGCGGAGATATTTGGAGCATACATAGCGTGTTTCTCATATCGCCAGATACCACGATCTAATCAAAGTGCGCATTCTGAAGCTCTGTTAATTATACCCCTCTTGTGTACTTAGGTAGTGATTGAGAATCCACAACCAATGGGTACTTGCCGCGAGGTCATGTTCACTCGCCAGGGTGCGGTCGGCATTTCTGAACTACACGGTGTACCGACTGCTAACTTCAACTATGTCTTGGATCAATTTTGCGCAAGTTGACCGCGCTCCTGTCAGCTGAGAGCTACGTCTGCTCCACAGGACTTCATATTCTATCCCTACATGCTGACACAGAGAGGCTAACTCATGGTCTAAACCCTCCAAAACAATTTAAGTAGTAACCGGTTTTCCAAGTGAGTGCTGCATGATACAGCAACCAGCACAGGCATAAGAATTGGGTACAACTTGAGAACGGTCCTATTGTCACGCGGGGCGCGCTCGGGGTACACGGAGCGGCAGTCGCCGACGTTCAATTCCCACACATTGACATCTGGATCATATGGAGTTGCCAGACAGGCCCTCAATACAACTGTCTTCCCTCCTTTCACAAAGGTTGTGTTTAGGGTCTGCCTAGGGGAGGCAACCTTCGTCCTCGTTCTGCCGCAGCTGACATCGCGTACTGCACCCACGATCCCTCGGTTTCTTTCATCCATTGAGGTCCTTTCCTCGAAGTTCTGCTCCATATAACGTTAGGCAATCACAGGAACACCGCTCTGGCTTGTAGCTGAAGTTGAGCAAGCACTCGTCCACCCTTCTCCCAAAATGCTGTCCAGTTCGTGTCTTCTGTCCACACATTTTCTGCTCACTAACATCCCCACTTCTCTAGACATGAAGAACAGGGCCGTCAAGGCCAAAGATTACAGCGTAAACAAGGTCACGACGACGCGGGACCACATGGTCTCCCAGCCGAGCAAGAACATCAACTGGGATCCGAATCACAGGCGGCCGCCTCCGCCACCCATTGCAAAGCCCAAGAACAGTGACCTCTACGCTCCCCCGCCATCCCGTACAGGGTCTGGGCCCAGCCACACGGCGAGCCCACCGACGCCTGCCGCTGGCAGCCCGAGCCAACCAGGCCCGCCACCCATCGTCCGCAGAGAGACACGCCCTGACAGTGTCTCCCCGGTCCCTCCATCCACTGCGCCTCCCCCCCTCGTCCGCTCAGCCACGCGCCCCGATGATGCGTCCCCGCCCCCACCGCCCAGACACATGCCGACAGTCAGGAGTGCAAAGGCCGCTGTAGTCAACTCTCCGGAGCCCGATAAGATTGACTGGGTGAACCTCTCGCCGAAGGACAAACAGGTGTTCTTTAGCTGGCTGGACGAGTTCTTTGCGAGATACCTTGGGCTGTCGGAGCTCCCACACAGTGTAGAGGGATCGGAGGAGACGGTGGCGGAGAAGTCTGCGAGGCCGTCGTTGGTTGTTGCGCCTGCAAGGAGGCCAACATCGGTTGTCGCGCCTGCGCCACGGATGGCGGCGAGTGCCACTGCAGTACGTGTCCCGTTTGTATAGGGGAGAGTGGTGTCCAAATGTCTCGTAGCCGCAGGTTTCAAAGTGGACACGACCGGCTCAGCCATCACCTGCACTCGCGTCCGCAGACGGTGCGAACCTCTCATGACTTACTCCACATATACCCGTATTCACTCGTGTAGTGCTATAGAGGACTTTATTATGTCTTACCCCCCGCTGACGGAACACGGCTGCTCCGCGCTCGACGTCGGCATGTACTTTGCACCCGCTGCGCACTGGGACACTGAATGGTACAAAATGACGAGCATGAGTCTCGTGCCCGGGCTCGGCGGCCGCAGGGACTCGCGCCAAGTGGCCAGCTCCTCGCAGACCGAGCCATTTACAGCCGTCTCTAATATCGCAGCCGTCTTTGCGGACCTCAGCATGGTCTGGCTCTCCGCGCAGTTCCCGCTCATCGGCGAGAGCTCCCCGAACGACACGCACACGGTGCGGCGCGAGGCGCGCTACCGTCCGCGGCCCGCGGCGATGGGGCGCGATGCGCTCGTCACCGCACACGAGACGTACGGCGAGACGATTGCGGCGTTCGCGGAGAGCTTCGTGGAGGCGGGCGAGTACTGTGCGCGCGGTGAGTGCTGGGACCTCGCAGCGAAGGCGCTCGAGTCGTTCGATCAGTACGACTACGTGCCGCAGCCGATTCCCAGTATCATGCGCACGCACGGGCATCTGATCTTCGCGGGGAAAGTGACCGCGGGCGGCCAGGTCGGGCGCTGGCGCGGCGGAGACGACCGCGTGCGTCGCGGCGACATCATAGAGTGTCGCACCGTGACGATCCGCGTGACGAGCGGATGGGCGTCGGCGACACAGACCTTAGGCATGCCGGACCACACCGCTGTTGTTGTGAGCGATACGGTGCCTTCAGTGCAGGTGTCGGATGGACAATCCGTGAGACCAGCGGATCTGGGAACTATAGAGGTCGTAGAGCAGAGCGTGAGCACTGGCATCAAGCCGAAGCACAGCAAGTACGCGTTAGGCGGGATGGAGCAAGGCGAGGTGTGGATATATCGACCGGTCAGCATGTCAGAGTACATTGGATGCACTCTGCAGGCTACGGTTCCGAGTGGCCTCGAAACGTTGAGGGTATAGTCTGGAGTGCATACATCTTTATCATAAGCTATCGTATGGTACAGTCATGCCGGTAAGCATAGTGTTCTGAGGTACCTCATTGTTGGAAATTGATGCAGTGGAATGTATGCAATACGTGCGATATTGTGCTTGCCTGTGTACGGACATGTGTCAGCTGAGATCCGTCATAGTTATCGAGAAACCCTACCTGCTGCGTGCGGTTGAGGGTCGGTTCATGAATACTTCTGCACCGAAAAAGGGATTTTCGTCGGGAGTCCTGGTGAAGGATGCTGTCATGAGCAATTTTCTCTGAGCGGGCGTAGGAACCTACCGGCCCTCAACCATGTCCCTCAAGTAGCGCAATCGCTCACGAATTAGCAGCACCGCGGATTGGTTCGCGGCAGATGCCATCGCATCGCATGACGAACTGAACAAAACGAGTGCATGGAGTGTGTCCAGGGACAACAACTTGACCTCTGAATCACACTTCACAACCGCAATGCATGCGTCGATCGGCCGGGTCACCACCCACCATCCAGACACCTCGTTCAATTTCCGTGCCACTGTGTTTGCCACAGGCTGAGCTGTGAACTTGGTTGCAGCGGTGAGGGCGGTCTGGATCCTACCCACGTCTGGGCCAGGCAATCTGGTCGACAGTATGAGGATGGCGGAGAAAAGAGACATCGCTACTACTGGATTGCCATCATCTTCTAGAAGACGCGTACATGAGTTGAGGGTTCGTAAAGCTGTCGCGCGGTAAACGTCAATACGCCTTGCTTCTGGTTGAGCACAGGATGAGCTTACTCTCTTCGCTCGGGCGGAAATGGTTCGCATAACGATATATCAAATCCACCATCTCTTCACCTCCGCCCGCATGGGTACCAATGATCTGCAATAGAGCACACAAATGATTGTACACTGAGGTGAGGGTCGGTGGAGTGACGTCGAGGATGCGATCAAGGGCATGCAGGACGCTACTCTGTCGGCTAGGTTCTGCGCCCTCTTGATCAAGACGTCCCACCATATCTAAGCACTTGTGACCAAGGCGTACACAAGTATCTACGAAGTCAGCCTTTTGCTCGCCCATGGATGACATTCGGGGACATACCTGTATGGCCGATGAGGGAGCTCTGAGCATGCCGCCTCACGAGCGACAATGTTACCTTGGAGACCTCGGGAGAGTGGGGTCCCCCGATGAACCACTCGACGAGTTGTTCATATATGGACGGGTCCGTTGCAGGCATGCCTGAGATCAGTCTTTCGAGCAGCTCCAGGATGTGCGACTGTTCGCGTTCCCAGTCCACGACACTGTTCTCTGACTGCAATCTGGAGAGCATCTCCACTGCCAATTGCCCCATCGTAACGACGGAGCCGTTGTCCATCTCGTCGGCAAGCCACTTCGGCATCGACACCTGCCCGGGGGTGCTATCCACCAGGTGCGCCCGTTCCCGGAGGATACGGTGGAAGATAGGAAGCGCTGTGCTGATGTCGGCATGACTCAAGCACGGCTTCACCACCTGCTCGAGGAAGGTGTCGCCCCCAATGAACTTGTCGGCCACCACGAGTACGTCCAAGGCGTCTTCACCACTGTCTAAATGCCGCAACTTCGCCTTCTCACGCTCGATCCAGTTCATCCACGGCTTGGTGGCCCTCCCGGCGAACATATACACTTTCCATCCAGTGAGCCACCCATACTTAGTTATGAGTGTGAAGAGCTGAGTTAGACGGCGAAGCGCGCTGTACACCCTCCATGCCTGCGGCGACCGGTAGGGACAGTCGCTGTCCAGCGTGGGCGCGACGGTGGTGTAGACGGTGAAGCCGAGTAGTAAGGCGACCGGCGCCAGAACGATGCAAGCCACCACCTTGCTGATCGTCCAGAGGAGCACCTCCATGCCAACTAGGAACAGCGCGAGGGCAAGCTGGAGCAAGAGCGGAATGAGTGTGACGATCTCGGGGACATGCCAGTCGAGCAGCCCTCTCCGCCGGGAACGCCAGATCTGTGCGCGTTGTCGAGGGACGAGGCTCTGGGGTGCGACGTAATGTTCTAGCCACTGCTTCACGGTGATACCGATGGATGCTGCCGCGAGACTGAAGACGAGCGCGCAGAACCACAGGGTATTGATTGCGGTCTCCACGGCGGTCTGAGAGCCTCCACCGGCGGGTTGTTGCGAGGTGTCGGATGATTGCGAGATGTACTGGGAATTGAAGGTAGCTACAATCGCAGAGAAAAGACCTGCCTGGAAGGAGCAACCAGCAACGGTTATGAGATAAGCCAGCCTCATACATGCTGTAAAGAATGGCACTTACGAACACAAGCATAGTATCGATCTCCTCTTTCCAGTTCTGGATTGTGATCTCCTCGTGCTTCCACACTTCTTCGGCACAGATAGCCCATGCAGCAGAGGTGTCGTTGGCAGTACTGAGTGAATCCGGAGTATTGTAGGCGTGTGAACCTACATTCTGGCAAGCATACTAAGTACTAATGAGGAACATAAGAGGAAGCGGTGAACGATACCTGACTCCCCTCAAAGGAAACATTCTGGTGTGTCTGTCCATTGGCCGGGCTTGTTACACTTCCTGCAGGACTCAACTCGATCACACAGTCGGAACCGGGGGTACTGGCCAGTCTTCTGTATTGTACTGGGAGGTGGTTTGACGCTTGAGCCGTGGGAAGGTCCATGATTGGAGCTCCTCGCTGTAGTTGCTACCTTGCACGCCTGTTCAAGTCAGCGACGAGTCTATGTCTATGGAAGGAAGCTAGACAATGACGGACGCACAGTACCAGTTTTGCGGGATAAGATGACGGTGCAGAGCAGAAGAGACGTGGTGCCAGTGAGCGAGTTGACACGGACGAGGCCGATACATAAACCTTCTCGACTGGGATTGATATTGTTGATCCAATCAAGAACTGTCAGGGGATACCTTTGTATCCAGTCCGGAAGGGTAACTGGAACGCCAAGAATCATCGGCGTAACCATATCAAGCCTATCGTACTTCGGTTCACATATAGACTGCACCGACGAGTCAGGCCTGTGCATGCCGGTTCACGGTTCAGGCAGTCACATAGTGGCGCAGAGCAGAGCGCCACGGCCTTATGTATGCAGGCTGCGATGTGTTATTTATCAAGGACCGTATATCGTGGATGACAGCCGTCATGAATGACAGGAGCAGTACAACACGTCTTGCTCGAGCATCTGCATTAACTCGACCTCAGGTTAATAACGCTTGCATGCTCTAGCCCATTGCAGGGCCCATATGCGCTTCCGAAACTGTGTTCGTACGTAGCTCCGTCGTGCTCAGTGCTCAGCACGGATACAGTCCGCAGCAAAGAGCAAGGATTCCCCCGATGTGCACCCAATACAGTACAGTGAAGAAACAATTGATGTGGATTTTGGACGTACGAACGTGTGCGAGTGCCACTAGGCGGCACAGAACAACCAAGCAATCACCTTCGACTAGCGTGATGAGCGACAACCCTTCAGAACCACATTGTTCCGGTGGGCATTACCAGGTAGCACCAGTGTTCGACCACGTTTCCATTTTAACAGCACGATGCGGAGCTCTTGGTGTGTCCATTGCATAGACTGCCACTGGCTGATGAAACAGAGGGCCTCTGCTATCGCTGGGAGGGCAGCAATCCGGCCGTCGGTAATGGCGAACATGTAATTCGTCTGCACGCCAGAGTCGCCGATAGCGAGGGTCGCCAGTCGGTCGACAGCGAATACGAGGGTGAAAGGAGACAAGGTTGTGCTATCATACATGAGGATTCCCAATCGGGATCTCCCGAGGACCTATAAAAGAGGAAAGTCTAGCCGATATCTTATCAGATACCCTCTTCGCACCCACTCGCGCACCCCCAATTTCTGTACAACACCCCGCCGCTATGCCCATTTCGAGAGACCACCTTGAGAGCGCTATTCGCTCGGCGATGCCCATCATCCACCTGGACATCATTGACCAGTCCAACGGCTGCGGAGAGAACTATGCTGTGTTCGTCGTCAGTCCAGTACGTCGTTCCCACCAGCAGTCTTGAGGTGGGGTGCCTAACCCCGAAGCCGGTACACTAGACATTTGAGGGCAAGAACACACTTGCGAGACACCGCTACAGTGAGGTGGTTCCCGTCTGACGTTGGTCCTCGTTTAATTGATGGAACACTATGCAGTCAATGAAGTCCTCAAGGATCAGATCGCCCAGATGCATGCCTTCTCTCAGGTCAGTTACCAGCCTTACCACACACAGCTTGGATGAGTTTGGGTTCACATGATCCTTGTCACGCAGAAAACCTTGACACCAAAGCAGTATGAGATTCAGCAGGTCAAGGAGACGGCATGACAGTGGTTGGTCTGATGCATATGACCTGTGGGTCCGAACATTCAGTGCCCACTCTGTTGTTGTGTTTAAGTGTCTGTGTTGCAACAGGACAGCCATAGTCGGTGTTGCACAATCATGTATGATGGTTCAGGAGCTTCTTGTACCATACCCATAGCCTGTATTCCGCATGAGGGCAGCAATGTAGAAGCATATCATCACAGTAGAATACTTTTGATGTGCAGGTTTTTGGCACAAATGCCAATACAGTGCCTTGATACCATCATCAATAGTCGAGAACACCGTGACGAGGACGGCGGCGGCGGCGGCCCAGATGATAAACTCGAATATCCCACAAAGAGCAACCATAAAACATTAACAGCAGAAGTGCCTATGCAAAATGTATGCCAACATCATGGAACGCTAATAATAGCCTTGACGCGAATGTGAACACACTTGGGAACAATCCAGCAGTCTTGTACTCACTTTAAGAGATCATCGATGTCCATCTTGGCAGCACGACTCTCCGAGTAGCCTGTATCTTGCAGGACTTGTTGGACCTTCTTCTTCATGTCGACGTTGTCCTCGACGATCTGAAACAAGCTGAACCGAGCATCCAGACAAGCAGAAACGCCACGGCAACGTACCGCATTGTTAATCGATGCCCACGTCCGCCAGTTGCTCTCCAACATCTCCATCACGCCCTTCGCCAGGAAATTGGCATGCAGAGTCTTGTTCCTCCGCCCAAATATGATCCTGGCCAGACCGTCAAACTCGCCGAACTCGACCGGCGGCGGGGGGTCGCGGGGGACGAGGCGGATGACGCTGCTCTCAACCTTCGGTGGCGGGCGAAAGTTGTTCTTGCTGACGTGCATCGTCAGGTCGACCTTCGCGTACAGCTGCACGTTAGCGGACAGGCGCGACCAGAGCTCCGTACCCGGGCGCGCGACGAGCCGCAACGCGAACTCGCGCTGGAACATGAGGATGGCGACGCGCAAGAGCGGCCTGTGCGAGAGCAGCCGGAAGACAAGCGGCGAGGAGATCTGGTAGGGCGTGTTGGAGATGCAGACGTCAAAGTAGGGCAGGGTCGCTTTGACGAAGTCGCCGATGATGATTTCGAGCTTGCGTTGTTCTGGCCTGGGGTCATAATGGAACTGAGTAAGATCTTGCGGAGGTGATTGGTTTGACGACTCACTTTCCCTGCACTCGTTTCGTGAGCTCAGCCGCCATCCGCGGATCCATCTCTACCGCCGTTACATGCTTCGCCTTCTCCAAGATCCGCACCGTCAGGTTTCCCGTGCCTGGACCGACCTCCAGCACCTTGTCTGTCGGCCGCAGGTTTGCCTAAGCCCACGCATGCATCGGTGCCTCATGCACGTCAGACCCTTCGTTCACGTACCGTGTCAACGATCCTGAACACAACATGAGCCATATTCGACAAACTTACGGATAAAACGCACGTTCGGGCTGTCTGTGGGTTCTTCAAGATGTGCTGGCCGAACCGTTCTGTGTTGAAGATGGGATTGTGCACTGCGCCGGAGGAGCCTGATGACTCTCCCGCCGACTTTGACTTCGCTGAGGGCTGGTGCGCCCTGCTGAAACGGTCGGAAGTCGCCCTGGGCATCAGAAGCGAGGTTAAGATTATGACGCTGCGAGCAGACAGAGACAAGGATAGATGCAATACAACAGGTTAGGAAAAAAGACGAGGTTTAGACTGGGTTGAGATCGGAGCACCACATAAGCATTACGTAAAATACCTTACTCTCGCTTTACACAAAGACACGGGCGCCTACAACTATCCCAAGTTAAGTGTCCGTTTCGAAGTCAGACTCGTCAGGCTCCTCCACTATCAGTGCCACTCTGCGTCTACAAACGTCTCATCTTCGTTCATTAATGCGGCGCTGTGTTCTCTTCTTCGGAAATGCTGCTTAACTTGGGCTAGGCGGCTTGTGTATGCCAACTGAGCGGAAGAGGCGAGGAGGACCCGAGCTGTGCGTTCTCGATTGTGCAGTATCGGTCCTTTTCAACTCGACGTGTCGGCTGATATTGGTACCTGTGATCTTCGCTGGTGTCAGCTGTCACATCTCATTATCATCTACATGTATCGCCTGAAGGTGCATCTCCACGAGTCCGCATTCCCCACGTGGTTTCATTCGTGGTACTGCTCCGTGTATCTACACGCTCTTGATCTAAGATCCGGTTGCAAAGACACTTCTAGCGGTGGACGACCGCGTGCTAGCGTGGAACGACGTGCTCTTCTCGGAGGGACTTCACTTGGACTTGCTCCTTGGTCTGGGACGCGTAATTTTTCTTTGAGTCGCACAGGTACCCGGTGGTGCTTAGAAGTGGGCTGTGCACGCTGTAACCATCCTTGCCGGTGAACTTAACTGGTGCCGTGAGCCACCTTCTCAACCTAGGCAGACGCACGGAACGCGGTAGATGGGAGTTCTGTGCATGCGTCCAGTTGTTTCCACATTGTTTCCAGCATAACCAAGAAGCTGCGGCGACTACCTCGGAGCTCGCGGATCCGAGGTAAGTTACAAAGTGTATTGCATGTCCTGAGGCTGTAGGGTGTATGTAAGTTACCACCTGCGTACCACCTGCCCGTTGGCTTGTGTCGCTTATCAGTCTTTATCAGAGTATCACACAGTGTTTGGCTCCGCAAGGATCACGATGCTGACGATGCAATCATCGTGAAACTTTATAACTCTCATTTGTGCTGCGGCGCAGTATCGCTAATACAACCGAGCCCGCTTATACGTCGATGCTTCCTTCCTGCTTCTGAGCTTCCCGTGTCCACATTCCATATCCGGGGCTGACGGTCAACTGCTCGTTGTCTTTATCAAGTGTTCGTGCTCAACTCATGAGGTCTTTGCATCGGGCAAGTCACTTGTTGGGATTATTAGCGGACATGACCTCAGTCGGTTAAGTATCTGTTCTGTCACGTCAACGCTACTTTGGCGCAGCGCGGAAGCATGCGAAGATGGCGCGTTGGCTAGCCAACCCGAGTCATCAGCGCTGTGACCCCCCAAATCAGGTGATGGTGACGGGACGTGCGCATCGCCCATGACGTGACGTACCCCAGATTGTGAGCCCCGTTCCACTTGCGCCACCTTTCTCCGCGTCTTTATAGCCATGCCCACTAACGTTTCTGTCGGTCACCACGCCCTCAACGTTTCATCCACTGCCACCCTCTCCCGATCCCACCACTCACCAGCTCTGCGTACTCATCTGCCATGGCTGCACCGAGCATCGTCACCTCTGAGGTCCCAGTGGTCAACGGCGACATCCTCGAGTCCACTGCAACCCCTACTGTACAGCCACTCACCCCCGCGCCCCTCGAGAATCTCTCTCCGAAGTCTGCCTTGTCCATACGGAGGTCGTCTGTCGCCGAAGCCGTTGGGATCGACCTCGATGCCGTAGGCAAAGGTGAGTGGCCGAACGAGCCTCGTCACATTTGTACAAGCTCACTCAACTCGCAGCGGAGGCACGCAAGATCATGTCCGAAGAACACCGGGTCCTCGGTTTCCGTCCACCCCAAGGCTCCCTTGCTGCGGAAGTGCAAGCCGCAGCAGCGAAGCACCCCGAGGGGCAGCCCGGCAAGCCGTTCCCCGATCCCGTCAAGCTCAAGGAGCTCGCGCGCCAGGACGCCGTGCGCATCCTCGCCGAGCGCAGGACCAACGTCGACGCGAATGCACCGGGCGCGAAGGCCCCGCACGCCAACGGCACGGCGAAGGTCGCGAAGCCACCCACGACCGGCGGGGTGAACCTCAGCGCCATCAGTGCTGTCGAGGCACGTACACTCATGTCGCACGAGCATAAGGCCCTCGGTTTCCGCCCGCCACCGGGGTCGCTTGCGGCGGAAGCGCAGGCGGCGGCAGCGCGGCATCCGGAGGGCGCGGGCGCCCCGACGGTCGACCCCGAGCTGCTGAAGGAGGTTGCGGTGAAAGATGCGGACCGGATCAAGGCGGACCGCGAGGTGAGCATGGTCGGGGAGGTTAATGTCAGCACGATCCATCAAGAGGGAGCGGAGACGCTTGTGAAAGCAACGGAGAAGGCCTTGGGCCACTCGCCCCCTCCGGACTCCCTCGCTGGCGAGGCGAGGCGAGCGGCGGAGGCGCACCCTGAAGGAGGGAGCTTCCCGGTCCTGAATGGCGATGCGCAGCGGCTGGACGAGGTCGGTCGCGGGGAGGGCGAGAAGCTGAAGGCGCAGGAGGCTCTAGAGCCCGACGTGAATGGGTTGAGTGGTGAATGCTATGCTGTTGAGGCCGAGAACTGAAGCGACGGCTGTCAGGGACGTGAAAGGGATTGTGGGCGACATGGCGTCGATCAGGTTGAGCGACGTCAACAAGCTCAGTGGTTCGATGAATCCCGAGAACTTCCCTGTGAAGCACGGCCTTGGCGCCGTCCTCCGCTCTGCGGCGCTGCACCGCACGGAGACTGGGGATGCTGTCGAAGTCGTCGGGGACGTGATTGGCTGAGTACCCTCGACCGCATACTAGTAACTGGGTATGTAGGATGGCGTTGTCATTACTCCACTGTCGCATCCTAATGGCCTGTCGTACAAAACGTAGCAACATAACAGTGGAGTGCAAGTAGCCTTACCTGCGAGCCGGGATGTACATGAATAATCTTTGCAAATACCCATCTTAATTATGCACACTGCCTGAGTGTCCACCTATGTAGCACCCAATTGTAACAGTCACATCACTCAGATACAACCTGCAATCATGAGACAGGACATGCAAACAAATAATCAGATAAGCAGTAAAGATCAAACTATGAGCCTCATAATGACACTACCACTGACCTGCCAAAACAGAGATCCAGAGATTTGATAGTGCATTACCTGCAGGTAGCTATAGCCATCACAGCACACCAGATGGCTTGATTCATGGAAAGTAAACCGGTAAACAAAAGTGCATGCCAGTGCGACTTTCTATGGCCTCCCAAAACATAATATTGCTGTGCAGAAACATGTTATCAGAATTTTTAAAAAAACAGAAAGCACAAGGTTGTATACCGCCAGATCATACTGCCTTACCGCTTCTGCAGGCATCTCACGCACAATCGCACCCTGATATCTATCATGTGGGTCATGTGTGACTACTTTCCATTCAGGTTCATTGAAGAGGGGTGAACGAGTATTCTTGGGGACTATATCCCACTCCTGTTTGATAGTTGGATCTCTACTGTGTTTGAATGTCAGATGCAGACCTACATCATACAAGAATCGACGTGTCAGACCAAAGAAGCGAGGCGTGTAAGATGCACGCACGATAGGCAGGAGGATGCCCAGGAGGAGGCGATCCGTGTGTTTGACCTGTCTGAGGCAGATGAGGGTGTGTGTATCTCTGGTTTGAGTGTGAGGGTTTATTCCCACGTGCCAAGACTTGGTGACCAAACCACTATTTGTGTGCATGCAATGAGCCCAAATGAACTAAAAGATTGAGCTATAAGGGTACATACAGGAACGGGAGTTGCAAAGACGGTAGCAGACAGGCATAGAAAGAGAAGGAACAGGGAGGTAAGGTACGTCATGAACCCGCTCGAAAATTGCAAGGTGTTTGCAGAAGACGTGATTGAGAGAATAAAGCAAACAATCACGAAGAGGAAGAGGAAGAGGAAGAGGAGGATGAGCCAGTTGTGCTGAACTTGACCGTGGCATCCTCGCCATATATACTGTAGATCGCCGAGACAAGGCATGTTGGGTCGCAAACTGACTCGCAAAGTTTGATGATGCGGCGATGTGGTCTCATCAGCCAAGAAATATTACATCAGTGCTCATGCGTCTATTGAATCGTCATGGACTCGCGGCCCGCTGTCAGCGTGACCCTTCAACTGTGAGAGTACAGGAACATTGTTGTGGAGATCGCATCAGTGTGGGGAGCTTGTGTTGATGGTATTACGGTAAGCGTGTCGCTCATTGCCCCCAGTGACTGCCATCTTCCCATTGCGGAGGTGGAATATCGGGGGCTTGCATCCATGACATACTGGTACCGTTCGTCGTCCTTGTGCGCGCATTCTCAGTCTTGGCGGACCTCGTGATGGCAAGTAGGCATGCTCACCCACCATAGGCGACCTCGCCGTGCCCCTGCCCGCAGAGGAAGCTGCTGCCATGTCTGACATGCATAGGCATAGTCAACTGCGACTGACTTCCGAACGACTGCCAACTCCTCCTACGGCAAGCCCCGCCGCCGGCACCTGTGGTCCTTCACAGTCCAGCTGAGCCCAGTAGGATACTGTGTAAGTTCTCGAATCCCAGTTATTCGAGATGTGCGGACTGAACCACTCTGTGTTGAAGATGGGAATATGCACTACTCTAGATGAAGAATCTAATGGCGCTCTCACCAATTTTAACTTAGCTGAAGGCTGTGTACTCTGCTGGAGCGATCGAGGGTCGCCCTACACATTAAAAGCAAAATTGAGGATATGAGGTTGGAAGCAGACAGAGACGAGACATACTTATGGAAGAACGGCAATGGGATCCCTGGAGCAGAGGTCATGCATTGTGTAGTAATGTGCAGCATATCGCCTCTTTAACATCTTCTGCAGTCTCGCTGAGTGCAGGATCAACATCCACGCGAACGCGCCGCGTGCGAAGGCACGTATTGCCCATGTCTCACAAACACAAGGCGGTCCTCGGCTTCCGCCTGCCGCCGCGGTGGCTTGCAGCGGAGAGCGTGGGCACCCCGATGGTCGACGCTGACCCTGAGCTGCTGAGGCAGGTTGTACTGAAGGATGCAGAGCGGATCAAGGCAGGTCGCGAAGTGAACATGGTCGGGGAGGTTGATGTTGGCACGATCGGCCAGGAGGGTGGAGATGCTGGTGAAAGCAACAGAGAAGACCTCGGGTCACTCACCATCTCCGGACTCCCTCGCTGGCGAGGCGAGGCGAGCGGCGGAGGCGCGTCATGAGGGCGGGAGCTTCCCGGTCCTGGATGGCAATGTGCAGCGGCTGGACGACGTCGGTCACAGGGAGGGCGAGAAGCTGAAGGCGCAGGAGGCTCCAGAGCCCGACGTGAATGGGTTGAGTGGTGAATGCTACACTGCTGAGGCCCAGAACTGAAGCGACGGCTGTCAGAGACGTGAAAGGGATTGTGGGCGACATGGCGTCGATCAGGCTGAGCGACATCAGCAAGCTCAGTGGTTTGATGAGCTCCGAGGACTTGCCTGTGAAGCACGGCCTTGGCGCCGTCCTCCGCTCTGCGGCGCTGCATCGCACGGAGACTGGAGATGCTGTCGAAGTCGTCGGGGACGTGATTGGCTGAGCACCCTCAGCCGCATAGGTGTGTAGGATAGCGTTGTCGTCGCTGGTGTTATTTCGCTGTCGTGCCCCAATAGCCAACCATAGAAAATGCAGGAAGATAACAGTACTTGGGGTGGAACACTGTGGAAAGAAAACCACATGAAATTCAATGCCATAAACACTAATTTTAAATTTTCACTGTGTTTAACACTGATCTTGAACACAGTACAAATGAGTGTTATAACTGGTACTGCGTTACACACTCTTTTTAGACGGAAAATACATTATTTTGAAATTCAGTGTCTTTTGTACTTAAATTAGATTGGACAATGGATTCGCGTGATCGCTCTGACACTGGAGACATGAGTTGATGTCAGACCGGCGAATATCTGCCCAGAATTCAGTCTCAAATTGTGACTAATGTGATCAGATATTCGCCAGGTAAATATGCTCCTGTTTTCAATTCAAATCCTCCTTTTTTGGTAACCTTATTGGGTCTCAGTGGTCACAATTTGAGACCAAATTCTGGCTAAATATCTGCCAGTCTGACATCAACTTATGTCTCTGGGGTGATGTGCATGCTCATTGAGTGCGGGGGCTTGTGTATTGCCCACCTGAACACCAATCCCACCCCATGAGTGCATGCATGTGCACTTTGTCTGTGAGCTTGTTGTTCAAGATGTCACTAACCTGGCATGCTCACCTGTCACTGGTCTTTGCTCCAAAACAGTACATCCCACCAAATGTAGTCATACAGGGGTGTGTATGGTGGGCATGATGGAGGTGGGGGTGGTGGTTGCTAACAGAGGAGTGCAAAGGATATGCATAGTGCAGCATCTGTACCCCCCACAATCTCAAGCTTGTATGATCTTCATTTCTGGCATCTCTATGTCAGGTCTACTTTGGCCTGCATCCCTATTGTCCCAGTGTTCCTCCCTTTGGCCCTGCAGTGCAGCTTGCTCCCTACCTCAGGTCCACCACACCCATGCAGACATATGCTTTTTTGATTTGTGAGCTGGGATGTGAGTCAGTTAGATGGGTGTATAACCACATGAGGGCAGTAGGCCATCATGCAAGCTGCTTATATACATGGGAGAACAATAGCAAATACTGCCATTATAAATAGGTCAAAGCAAGTCAAAGCCAAAATACTCCAACATATGCTATCCTGTTCCTTACCCTGCTCACCCTGTGTGCTACAACACTCAATGTTAGTGCCGGCGACGAGGCACTAATACTCAGTGAGGAGGAGTCAGGAGATGGTGAGGGAAGAGGCCTGAGTGCTGATCAAGGGTTCTTATCTGATGACGAGGGCTGGATCCCTGTTGAGTTCTCGCACCACTGACTTATTGAGCCAAATGATAGTCAGATTGAGCTTAGGGCTCGACCTAGTCCACTACCGCTTATATACATGCACTGGCCATTCTAGTACCCTACAAGTCAACCTCTGAAGATGTTGCAGGCATCCCTAGCCCCAGCTACAAGCACCATGGAGGTAGCGTACTGTTACTAGTCATCGTCTGGTTTCCTATGTTCTGCAAACCTGGGGGTTTCCTGCCTCCTGTCTTCAGCGACCAGTCGACCTCCTCCAAAGTTTGATGTCTGAGCGTGATTGGCCTACCTTCACCATTGTGTGAAGGGTTCGGCATATAGTAAGGATAAATAGAAGAAGATGAGAAGAATGATAAATAAAATGTAGATCAAAGATAAAATGGAATGGAGAGATGTACAGTAGAAGTCCACCATTAAGCTAAGATGCAGTGGTTAGGATTCAGGCTAGAAGTTAGACCCTTGATATATAAGGAACAGGGTGCCCATCCCATCTCGTCCGAAGAGAAGAAAGATAATCAAAGAGAAGAGAAGGGAAGCGTACTGTAAGGGAAAGATCATAGGATGTCCCTATGCTGCTCGTGGATGTCCTTGGGTGGCTGCCTCCAAAAGGAGTACAGTCTGAAGATGTAGGCAGACATCTCAGATATGACTAAGAAGAAAAGGAAAATGTCAGTGCACACGGTGCGGTATCGTAATGTCACTATGTAAAAGTTCCGTATCAAATGAGCTAAGCATCTTGTAACACTGTGGGTGGCCAAACTCCATCATAATGATGTCATTTAAACCACCTGCTCAGAATCTTCTTGAGAAGGCCAACAAGAAAGCAAGCTTGTCAAGCAGCTGGTTCTCCTCTTCCAACACTAAGTACAAGCAAGTGGGCAATCTTTATCAGCAAGTCATGAACACATTCAAGATCAACAAACTCTTCTGGGAGGCAGGAGATGCCCATGCAAGAGAGGTGGAGTGTTGACTGAGTTGAATGAGGCAGTGAATGCCTGGTTGAACACTGTGAAAGTGTACAAAAGGGGACATCTTGATCATATGTTATTTATACACCCACTATGTAAGAGAATGTAATAATGACTCTTGACCTCAGTTGCCATTCCAGTGTTGGCTCAGACAATCACACATCTGTGCAAGGCTGGCCATCTCTGACAAGCAGCCAATCAGAAGAAAGAGATAGGGCAAATTTACCTTATAGAGCTCAACAACCTATGCAAAGCCTGCAAAAGTTTTGAGTGTGCTGTGGAGTAGTGCTCACAAGAGGATGCCACAGTGTGCATGTATCATGTCTATTACCTTTAGCATATCTCATTCCATGTCACAGGACTGCCAATGTGTGCTACAAGGATGCTGCTGATTTGCACACTGAATTAGAGGAGTTTCCACAAGCCATCAGTCACTATGAGTAAGTAGCAAATGGATCACTAGCATCCACTTTTTCCAAGTACAGCATGAAGGAATATTGGCTCAAGGCCAGCCTGTGCGCATTGGCCATGGGGGTGTGTTGTCTGCTGTGCCTAATCCTAACATGTTCTTTACCTTGTGTATATTCACATGCAGGACACTGTAACAGCTAAGAGGATCTTGACAAGGTACTCATCCCTGGATATGACCTTCTTGGCTATATGTGAAGCAAAATTTGTAAATACAGTATCCTTGTCAATGGGATCAAGTTGGGTGATGTGGAAGCATTTACTGGTGCTGTTTTTAAGTATGACCAGGTCATGAAACTTGACAATTAGAAGATGCACATCTTGTTGAAGATCAAGATGGGTATCCCATCAGACAGTGTGTGATGGTCAGGTCACTCTGGTGCATTGTGTGTCTCTGCACTGATTCTTTCAAGCTACTTATGTACTATGTTCTGATGACCAGGCACTTTCCCAGCCTGTGCTACACTGTGAGCTTGAACACCTTCCTCATGTTGTGGTGTATCCTGTACATCTCTGCTGGTGCAATTAGTATCTGGCAGAGGAAGCAGCAGGACTTTGCACTGTTCAGCTTAGACATCATCTTTTCAGTGTATCATCATGCTCATCACTTTCCTTGCTAGTGACATTGAGTGCTAGCCCTAGGTGTGCATGCTTCCTATGCCAAAGTGTGTGCTCCTACTTGCAGACACAGCTGCCATCAAGGCATATGCAGCAGTCCTCATCTGTCCCCCTGTCCCCTTGTGTTCTCACTGTTCTGCCCAGGAAGTGGCCAGCCAGCAGGCCAAGTTCACAATGCCCTTAGATATATATAAGATTCTCACCTTCTATAGCTCAAATGTGGTAGTCACTGAGGGTGATGAGTGGAAGTGGCACTGTAAGATCTCTGCACCATCCTTTTCCAAATGCAACATCAACTTATATAGGACAAGATGATTCTCATTGTCCAGGAGCACTTCCAGAGTGTCTGGGTGGGCAAGAACAAGATTTCAATGTCCCATATTATTGATCTCATAGTGCTGATTGTGCTATTCATTATCAGCATTGTGGAGATTAAACAGTGCATGAGCTGGGTGGATGACCTCAACATGCCTATTGACTGCCCTTCAAGGATGCCTTACACATCCTCCCTGACTGGGTCTTCAAGCTGGGGTTGACCAAGCATGTGAGACCTTGGGTTGTGTACCATGACCTTCAGGTACACTGTTGATAATCACACTGTTCTTGTTTAGTTACACAATATAATTGGTAACATCAACTTGACATCAGGTGGGAAGCTACATATACAGTAGTGCATGCATCTCAGCATTGAGAAACTGTTCATCATCAGAGCTGTCTTCATGGTCAAACCCTGTCCCTTCTACTATATCATCTAAACAAATAGTATGAACCTGACTTTTGCTTTGGTTAATGATCCTCCATCTGTTTCTAGTCTTTCAACAATGCACTGAATAGCCCTTATATCTAAGATCTGAGTAGTGTTGCCACAGCTCCAGCCCCAAGCTGACTTAAGCTGGCACTCAAGCTGATTTAAGCCCAGCTGTGGAGCTGGCTGGTGGCTCCAAGTGGATGGCTGAGCTGACTTCAGTCACACTGCAGGTGCCAGACTGCCCTAGTGCACCACCACCTCCTTTGCCCATTGCACCTCACAAGTCACCTGACCACAACCCTCTAACTCACAACTCAATAGCAGTCACACTTGATGTCTTGTGCCTGGTCACTGCCACCAGGACATGTGGGTGGGCCCAGCATCAAGTGCCTGGCCCATTGTTCATAACCACCTGTCCTCCAATAAGGACACACACTGCTGGTCCAAGGCGGCAATGCTGTGAATCAACAGTGAGTGCAAGGTGAGTGAATCACCTCACATTTCTTCTCATTCCCTGCTGACTCTGCTAGCATTGATGCCAACATGGGCCCAGGATAGGTGCTGGGCCTGCTGTCCTGCCTTACATTCTCCAGCAAGAATGTGCATGGCAACTTGAAAATGCCTGTGTGGAGTGGGCAATACACCTGCGGGGCATGTTCTGTGCCTCACATGGTTTCTTATGCCTGGGCACCACCCCCAGAATGATTGCCAGGCAGGCCCAGCATAAGCAATGGGCCCATCCTCTGCCTTGCATTGTGAGGTATGCACCTCACTCTAAGTCTAAAAACCTTAATTTTCCAGATTACCTTTTTCTTTCTGGGTTTCACACTTTTTCTGGTATGTTCCCTTCTCTCTGAGATCATTTACCTTCCTTTCAGTGTGGGCCAAGCCCACCCCTCTGGGCCCAGAATTGAGCAAATGAATACCTTCTGAAAGGCCAATGATTCCTTTTGGGAGTCACACATGCTCTGCTCTTCCTCCGGAAGAAAGAGCGCAAGCTGAAAGAAAGGTCACACACTCAGTCACTTAGCTTGGACCTGACAGACAAGACACAGACAGCTATAATTCAATGGGCAAACTAACATCTACAATATAGAGCGTGGTGGAAGGTGATTGAATTCTGCCTCCTCAACCTCATCACCCAACTCTCCCTGCTCCAGAGGAGCCACCTCTCCTACTTGATTAAATACAAGTCGCACAGTATGCCCTGAGTGCAGATCCTGGAACAAGACACCCTCAAACAGCTGGTGATGGACAGACCAGAGGTGAGAGTTCACGATGATGAGCCCTTCCCCAAGATGAGCTATCTCCAGACAGAGGAGACTGAATGAGTTGTGGAACTCATGCTGGGTGGAAGACAATTGCCCAGAAAACTCCTCCCAGCTGTCAGTCAACACCTGGAGGGAGGACAAGAAGAATGACAGGTCTTCATAGAGAATGGGCAGAAGAGGACCACTGAGGTTGGCAGCTTCCTGTTCAGCCTGGACATATTTGGGAGAGTAGGCAATCACTAGGTATGGGACACTAGCCCCTTTCGGTGCAGGAGGAAGTGTTTGGAAGGCAGTGTCAAGGTACATGATGGTATCATTGACTGGAGGGAAGGTGTGAGGGGAAGGGACAGTGATGTCACCGTGTGTGGATGTGTGGGCATAAGAATCGAAGAGTATACACTGTGGAAGAAAGCATGAGGGGCAAGAGATGTACTATCATTCACTGCAGGCTGTGGGCCTATGCAAGCCACTTGCTGGCATTGGCTGGGACTAGAGGCAGCTTGAACTTGCACTCATAGTGAACCATTTTGAGGAGGCAGTAGAACCACAGTGACTAACTGATGGGGTATGGGTTTGGTCTGTGCAGTTGAGACATTGAGGGAGTGGGGAATGAGAGGGAAAGTTGTGGTGGAGGAAAACCAGAAGTCAGAAGGAGGTGGGAGAGGCCTGGGAGAGGAAGGAAGAGAAAGACGGTACTTGGAAGAAAGAGGAAGAGGTAATGGGGGATGACAGAAAGGGGCCAGAAGAGGAGGAATGGAAGGGAGGCATAGGTGATGTGTGGGAAGAGGAACAGGAAGGAGGATAAGAACCAGAGGGGAAGAACTGAGAAGGAGAAGCTATTATGTAGTTATGAGTCTGAGTCTGCACCTCGCACCCTGAGTAGAGTCTTTGAGTACCACATACCCCCCAGGATATATCACAGCTACCATCTATTTTCTTGCTCATCCTCCTTGCTTGCCTGCTGCACTTCCTTCTAGAAGAAAATTTCTCTGCCTTGTCAACATCATGTGCTGTCAGGTCAGAATGTGTTAGGTTCTGCTGCAGTTCACGAGGTATGACAATAATACTAGGCTATCACGGTTGTTCGGTTGTGGGAAGTCTGAGAAGTTGTTATGTGTGTTTTATCACAGCTTTAAGGGGTCACCAGTCTGGTTACCAGGTCAACAATATGTCACCTTACTTCCTGATGGTTCTGAATATAGCTTTTTCTCAATATATCTCTTACCTGAGCTACCACTTGTTAGCTCAAATAATACTGGCTCTGAATGCTCTGAATATGACTAACTAGCTATGCTGAAATCTCAATGGATTTCTTACCTGAACTACAGCTTGTTAGCTCAAGCAAGACTAACCAGAACATGACTATACCAGTGTAAGCAGGGACACTGACTGCTTACTTGAGAATGATACTAAGACTAAAAGACTGACTCAACACTTAGTCAAGCTTTGCTGGCTTTGGTGCAGCTTACCGAGCAACTTACCAAGTTAGTAACTGAAGGCTTCAAGTCACATGTTTAGACTTTGGGCTCACTTCAACTATATTACTCCCAGGTGGGGTGCTGCTTTGGGGGTACATACATGGGGGGGTTTATATACCTTTCTGAACTGGCTGACTAGTACCTGCTTTATCATCCACTTTTCCTGATTTGTCCTGCTGACTCATGCTTACTCAGCTCTTAGTAAGCACTCCTAACTCCTGCACAGCCTCCTGCATAGCCTTTAGTTCTGACTAGCCAATGGTGTATACTGCTCAATGCACTATTTCATATTAGTCTCCCTGGTTGACCAATGGCATATAGTGCTCACTACCCTTTCCATGTACATCCACATTTTCTCTCACACATCCAGCCTGTGGCAGTGCTGTTCCCCTGTTTTAGCTTGAGGAACCCATGGCAAAATGTTCATACATTTGGTTAGTGTGTAGCCTAATACTTTCTTGGCCAACAGTAGCATAGCCTCAATTGTTCTGAGGGTTGTTTGCATGAATGGGGGTCTGTGGTGCTTCCTGGCAGATTACATAATCAGGGTGTGACTGGGCTCTGAGTGAACCTACTGGCATAACTACTTTATCTTATTTATATAAATTCAAATAAGATTTGAGAATTATGAGAAAAGTTATAGAAGTCTCGAGGGGTGTTAGAAGGTGTCAGAAGGTCTTGGGGGGTGTTTGACAGTCCCAGGGGTGCTAGAAGGTCCTGAGAGGCATTAGAAAGTCTTGGGGGGTAGGATCAACCTCTCGAAGGGAGGGCCAAAAATTGGGGCACATTTAACATGTTCGGGGTGTGTTCAGCATGTTCAGGGTGCAATTGCCTTTTTTGGGTCATGGCCAAGGGTCAGGCATATCAACGCTGAGTCTGTTAGATACAGAACTTTTACAATAGTGACATTACAATACATGCACTGCATGCACTGACACTTTTTCTTTCTTTCTTAGTCATATCCAAGATGTCCACCTACATCTTCAGCTTGTATCTTTCATGGAGGCGGCCGCCCAAGGACATCTGCCAGCAACATGGAGACAGTCTATGATCTGTCATTTACAGTATGCTTCCATTCTTCATCTTTCTTCTTTACTTTGGATGAGATAGGGGTGGGCACCCTGTTCCTAATATTGTCCAGGATCTATCTTCTAGCCTGAATCCCTACCATCACATCTTAGCATAAAGATGGACTTCTACTGTACAACTCCCCATTCTCATTTATCTTTGATATCCTTTATTTGTCATTCATCTTCCCTTCTTTTCTTTTTTATTTATCCTTACTATATGCTGAACCCTTCACGCAATGGTGAAGGTAGGCCAAACACTCAACAACATCAAACCTTGAAGGAGGCTAGCTAGTCACTGATGGCTGGGAGCAGGAAACCCCCTTGGTTTGTAGGACACAGGAACTAAAGACAATGAGACTCAACAGTATGCTGTGGTGCTTGCGAGTCTCCAGGTGTTAGATGTTACCAGAGGGAACATACTCGCCAGATGTTGATGAGAGTGAAGGGGTAGGCGGGTGGATGGAAACCAATGGGTCGATATTGAAGACACACAATGTTGAAATTACAAGGGGGTCTTCTTCCGGAAGGAAGCGCAGCAGGCAAGCAAGGAGGATGGTCAAGCAAATAGATGGTAGCTGTGGTATATCCCGGGGAGTACGTGGTACTTGATCTCTACTCAGGGCATGAGGCACAGACTCAAACTCATGGATGTAACTACATGGTAGCTCCCCTCCTCAGTTCCTTCCCTCCGGTACTTATCCTCCTCCCTCTCCCCTTTCCCACACATTGCCTACCCCTCCCTTTCATTCCTCCTCTTCTGGTTCCTTCCTGTCATCCCCCATTACCTCTTCCTTCCCCTTCCGAGTCCCCTCTTTCTCTTCCAACCCCTCCTGGGCCTCTCCCGCTCCTTCCTGACTGCTGGTTTTCCCCCTCCACAACTTTCTCTCTCGTTCCCCATTCCCCTGATGTCTCAATGCGGACTGAACCCATATGCCACCAGTTACTCGCTGCAGTTCTACCGCCTCCTCGAGATGGTTCATCACAAATGCAAGTTCGAGCTGCCTCTGGTCCTAGCCAACCCTGGCGAGTGGCTTGTGTGGGCCCACAGCCTTAGGTGGATAATTGTGCATCATCCCCTTGTCGGTTCCCTGTCTCTGCTCCCTCACACTTTCTTCCACAGCACATACTTTTCGATTCTCGTGCCTGCACCTCCACGCATGGCGACATCACCATCCCCTCCCCTCGCACCTTCCCTCTGGTCAATGATACCATCATGTACCTCAACACTATCTTTCAAATGCTTCCTCCCACACCGGAAGGAGCTGGTGTCCCATACCTGGTGATTGCCTGGTCTCTCAAGCGCGTTCAAGTCGAGCAGGAAGCTGCTGACCTCAGTGGTCCTCTTCCCCCCATTCTCTATGAAGGCCCATCGCTCTTCTTGTCTTCCCTCTGGGTGTCGACCAATGGCTGGGAGGAGTTCTCCGGGCAATTGACTTCCACCCGGCACAAGTTCCATGACTCATTCAGCCTCCTCCATCTGGAGATAGCTTGTCTCAGTGAAGGGCTCATTGCCATGAACTCTTGCCTCCAGTCCGTCTATCACTAGCTGTTCAAAGGTGTTTTGTTCCAGGACCTGCACTCAGAGCTTGCAGCATGACTCGTATTCGATCAAGTGAGAGAGATTGTTCCTCCGGAGCAGGGAGAGTTGGGCGGTGAGGGTGAGGGGGCAGAATCCAGTCACCTTCTGCTGCACTCTATTTCATAGACAATAGTTCACTGTTAAATCGTAGCTGTCCATGTCATCCATGACTTGTCCAAGCTGAGCAACTGAGTATGCGACCTTCCTTCCGGCTCATGTTCTTCCTTCTGGAGGAAGAGCAAAGCTTGTGCGACTCCCAGAAGGAACCATTGGCTTTCCGAAAGGTGTTCATTTGCTTGATTCTGGGCCCAGAGGGGTGGGCTCGGCCCACAATGCTGCCTCCATGGTACTTGCAGTTATGGGCCAGGGTTGCCTATGGTGTCTTTAGCTGTGATGCAACCAAATGTGCCTTGAAGCATGGGAAAAAAACCCCTAACACTCACTATACCAGGTGGAACACCGGTATGTGGAGCCTGTGTGAAAATGCGCAAGGAGGGTCAGGGTACTTGAGTACCCTACAGTGGTCTAATACAAGGGTGCCCTGAGTAAGAATGAGATACTCAATCCACACGAGAAGCCTTCAAGACAGTCAGATGGGCTCGAAAGGCCAAATGAAGGAGCGAAAACACTCGAGGAGGAGGTAATATGTTTGAAGGGGAGTGTTGAATGTTTGAAGGAATATGGAACATTCAAGAGCATGTCAAGTCATTTGGGGCTTTGATGAAGTGTTCAGGGGTGTGAGAAAGGTTCAAGAGAGCAAAATACTCAGTGGGGGTGCACTCGAAGTGCACTGGGCCATTTGAGGACATTCTGGTGTGTTCGGGGCAAAATGGCTTGTTTGGAGGATGCTCGAAGAATCACAGCATACGTTTGAAGGGCCATCGGGTGTTGTCAAGGGCTTGGGTAAGGTGTAGACTTTGGCGAAAGAGGAGCAAGAGGGGTCAAGCATTGAGGGCACAAAAACGAGAGGGACTCAGCGAAGGAGTATGAGGTGATGAGGGGAGTTCTGAGTGAACTCAACTTAGGCTATTCAAATGATGGGGGAGCTGAGAGACTGGCTCCGGGGGGTAAACTTCTCTGGTTATTAGGGAGAGTAGGTACAGTATATATACACTACTGCCAGTGCTCCTACTCTACTCTAGAGTGCGGGTGTGTCTACAAATGGGCCCGAGAATGAGGTCAGCTGGAAGATCCCCCTCGACCAAATCGAGTGAATTGCGAGGTGCAAGAATGGAGCAGGAGGGCCATGAGGCCTGAGATGTGTTTTACCATGTCAAGAAGGCCGCCACAGGGCAGGTGTAGCTTCTCCTGTTGTTGTCGCCAGGAGACAGCATGCCTAGCTATCATGCTTCCTCCATCAGTGGCGGCCTCTCAGAGTGGACTAGCTCTCCTGGGAGCTCAGACTCCAATGCCATTGTTCGAGAGCCGATGGGCCCCCAATGTGTTTGAAGGCCGTCTGAAGATGTTCGAAGACGAGTAAGAGTGTTCGACTGTCCAGTGTGCATAAGCGATATTCAGGGGAATTCGAAGGCTCGACAAGTGCGCGAAGGCTGGCTTACAGTAGCAGGGGGTAAGGCTGGTGCTCAAAGAAGAGCTGACTGCTTGAGTAAGAGGTCGAACATGGTGGGCTGTTTGGGGGCCTTGAAAACTTTTGGAGCTTGGCCAAACGCCAGGCATATCAGCAGTTGACTATAGTAGAGAACTGGTAGCCAATGCATGTATATAAACAGTAGTGGACTAGGTTGGGCCCTAAGCTTGATCTGACTATCATCTTGGCTCGATAGGTCAGTGGTGCAAGAACTCAACAGGCACTTAGGCCTCATCACCAGACTGAACCCCTTGGTCGGTGCTTGGGCCCTCCCCTTCGCCACCTCAGACCCCTTGATTGCCATGCCCCCCTGCCTCATCAACAGTGCTAACATCAAGTGTTGTAGCACCCTCTGCCTTGTGTCTTCCAGTGAGGACTTGTGCAGGAGCTCAGAAGCACCTGCACAGATGGACAATACACATGCAGGGCAGATTCCATGCCCCATGTGGGTTTTTGCACCTGAATGTCATCCCCAGGACAATTGCCAGGCAGGCCCAGTGCAAGCACCAGGTGTGTGATGTATGTATGTTAGAGTAGTTGGTAGTTGAATGTATTTTATCACATTACATGACCCACTAGAGCACAGTGACACTACATGGGTTGAGGCATATGTCAGTCCCCTTTGATGTATAGTGATGTTGTATGAATATTAGAAAAGCTTGTATCTATCTTATTAGCTCAATTAGAAATTATTAAGCATGATCACAGTAAGTTAATTAGTATGTAAGTAACTGCAGCTCAGCTGGCTGGAAGCCATGGCTCAAGCCCCAGCCAATCACAAGCCGAGCTGTACTTGTGTAAGCCAAGCCGAGCCGGCATGCAGCCACGGCTTTTCCCAGCCGCAGCAACACCACTCAGACCTCTTAACAAACCCCAAGGGTCTTTCCTGATGCAGAGATTTGATAGTGCCATTACCTGCAGGTAGTTATAGCTGGTGCTGCTACAGAGCACCAATTCAGTGGTCATGATTAGATGGTAGGTGACAGTGCTATGATAAACACTACATGGGAAGAATTAGTGATATAGTCATCACAGCACATCAAATGGCTTGATTCATGGTAAGAGCACTTAATACATTAGTAAAACCCAAAACAATAGTGCTTGCCAGTGCGACCATCTATGGCCTCCCAAATCCCATGAGGTTCCTGCACAGAAACATGTTATCAAAAATTGGAAATCAGAAATCAGAAAGCACAATGTTGTATACCACATGACTGTACTGGCTTGCCTGTTCTGCAGTCAACTCAAGCACAATCTGACCCTGATATCTACCATGCGGGTTATGTGTGACTATTTTCCATTTGCGTGCATTGAAGTAGTGTGAACAAGTATTCTCGGGGACTATATCCCACTTCTTTTCAGTACTACTGTGTTTGAATGTCAAATGCAGATCTGCATCATGAAAGAATTGACATGTCAGACCAAAGAAGCTAGGCATGTAAGATGCACACACAATATCCAGGAGGATTCTCAGGAGGATTCTCAGGAGGATGCCCAGGAGAAGGTGATCCATGTGTTTGAGGCAGACTGTGAGGGTGTGTGTATCTCTGGTTTGAGTGTGAGGGTTTATTCCCACGTGCCAAGACTTGGTGGCCAAACCACTATTTGTGTGCATGCAATGAGCCCAAATGAACTAAAAGATTGAGCTATAAGGGTACATACAGGAACGGGAGTTGCAAAGACGGTAGCAGACAGGCATAGAAAGAGAAGGAACAGGGAGGTAAGGTACGTCATGAACCCGCTCGAAAATTGCAAGGTGTTCGCAGAAGACGTGATTGAGAGAATAAAGCGAACAATCACGAAGAGGAAGAGGAAGAGGAAGAGGAAGAGGAGGACGAGCCAGTCGTGTTGAACTTGACCGTGGCATCCTCGCCATATATACTGTAGGTCGCCGAGACAAGTTGGGTCGCAAACTGACTCGCAAAGTTTGATGATGTGGCGATGAGGTCTCATCAGCCAAAACATATTACAGTAGTGCTCATGCACCTATTGAATCGTCATGGACTCGCGGCCCGCTGTCAGCATGACCCTTCAACTGTGAGAGTACAGGAACATTGTTGTGGAGATCGCATCAGTGTGGGGAGCTTGTGTTGATGGTATTACGGTAAGCGTGTCGCTCATTGCCCCCAGTGACTGCCATCTTCCCATTACGGAGGTGGAATATCGGGGGCTTGCGTCCACGACATACCGGTACCGTTCGTCGTCCTCATGCGCACATTCTCAGCCTTGGCGGACCTCGTGATGGTAAGTAGGTAGGCATGCTCGCCCACCGTAGGCGACCTCGCCGTGCCCCTGCCCGCAGAGGAAGCTGCTGCCATGTCTGACATGCATAGGCATAGTCAACTTCGACTGACTTCCGAACGACTGCCAACTCCTCCTGCGGCAAGCCCCGCCGCCTGCACCTGCGGTCCTTCACAGTCCAGTTGAGCCCGGTAAGATACTGTGTAAGTTCTCGAATCCCGGTCATTCGAGATGTGTGGACTGAACCACTCTGTGTTGAAGATGGGATTGTGCGCTACTCCAGACGAAGAATCTAATGGCGCTCTCACCAATTTCAACTCAGCTGAAGGCTGTGTACTCTGCTGGAGCGATCGAGGGTCGCCCTACGCATTAAAAGTAAAATTGAGGGGGATTAGGTTGGAAGCAGACAGAGACGAGACACAGGTATGGAAGAATGGCGATGGGATTCCTGGAGCAAAAGTCACGCATTGTATAGTATATCGCCTCTTTAACATCTTCTGCAGTCTCGCTGAGTGCAGGATCAACATCCACGCGAACGCGCCGCGTGCGAAGGCACGTATTGCCCATGTCTCACAAACACAAGGCGGTCCTCGGCTTCCGCCTGCCGCCGCGGTGGCTTGCAGCGGAGAGCGTGGGCACCCCGATGGTCGACGCTGACCCTGAGCTGCTGAGGGAGGTTGTACTGAAGGCTGCAGAGCGGATCAAGGCAGGTCGCGAAGTGAACATGGTCGGGGAGGTTGATGTTGGCACGATCGGCCAGGAGGGTGGAGACGCTGGTGAAAGCAACAGAGAAGACCTCGGGCCACTCGCCGTCTCCGGACTCCCTCGCTGGCGAGGCGAGGCGAGCGGCGGAGGCGCGTCATGAGGGCGGGAGCTTCCCGGTCCTGGATGGCAATGTGCAGCGGCTGGACGAGGTCGGTCGCAGGGAGGGCGAGAAGCTGAAGGCGCAGGAGGCTCCAGAGCCCGACGTGAATGGGTTGAGTGGTGAATGCTACACTGCTGAGGCCCAGAACTGAAGCGACGGCTGTCAGAGACGTGAAAGGGATTGTGGGCGACATGGCGTCGATCAGGCTGAGCGACATCAGCAAGCTCAGTGGTTTGATGAGCTCCGAGGACTTGCCTGTGAAGCACGGCCTTGGCGCCGTCCTCCGCTCTGCGGCGCTGCATCGCACGGAGACTGGAGATGCTGTCGAAGTCGTCGGGGACGTGATTTGCTGAGCACCCTCGGCCGCATAGGTGTGTAGGATAGCGTTGTCGTCGCTGGTGTTATTTCGCTGTCGTGCCCCAATAGCCAGCCATATAAAATGCAGCAAGACAGTGGAGTGGAAGTGGTCTTACCCGTGAGCCGAAGATGTACATGCATACCCTTATGTCCTCTCGAATGCCCATCTTAATTATCCGCGGCGTGTGGCGGTGGCTTCCTATCTCGCGCGGACTCTGTTGCGCCTCTTCTCTCCTCGCCGGAACATGCATAGCGAGAAATTCGTGGTGCCAGTCAGCTTCAGGTCCTTGTCCATTCCTTCGTAAGCCAGTGGAGGTCCTCTTGGCCACAGGAGGGCGAAACGGTGAGACGCTACCTTCGGAGGGTGCACCGCCTGTCCTATCGTCTGAGACGAACCCACTACATCAACCTATCAACTCATTGCACGAGAAGTGCGAGACGGACCATATTGGATGCCTTTCCGTAAGCCATCTAGAGACAACTTTCGCTAGATTTCGCGCTCTAAATCCCGGCTAACCGTGATCCAGAGTTTAGCCGGATGACAGCGTGACATTTTGAGACTCCGACGCTTGCTCTAGACGACAAAATTTAGAGATGGCCCCCCCCTCCTCCAGATGATTCCAAACTGCTTGAATGCACGATCACGCCACCATCACCCTCAATAACCATTCTACCGCCAGGGCTATCATTGTCGTTATTGACGGCAATGACGGCGCCGCCCCGAACACGGCCCGATGCGCCGCGTTCGCACTTGCATGAGCCCAAGCCCGAGATGGCTACTTAATTGTTACTTATTGTAGATTGTAATATTGTTGTACCTTATAATGAATACTACAAGATTCTAGTGTGTGCAACTCAGAGCTGATGTGTGAAGCCACAGGTACTTGGGAGCAATGTGAGACAGCAGTGTAGCGCCGGAGCAGCTTGCCCGCGTTGGGCCTTCAGGTGTCTGTGAAGCCGTCCGCGCGCACTGCACTCCCGTTC
Source organism: Fomitopsis pulvina (assembly GCA_964035675.1). Lineage (NCBI taxonomy): Eukaryota > Fungi > Basidiomycota > Agaricomycetes > Polyporales > Fomitopsidaceae > Fomitopsis > Fomitopsis pulvina. The sequence goes on along the minus strand of OZ037965.1, from coordinate 657,152 downwards.
GACGCGCAACGCGCCTCAGGCGAGTGGAAGAGCGGGCACGTGGCACCCGCACAAGTGTCTCAGACACGACATCAGCCAGTCTGGAAATTTTGTTATCTAAATCGCGTGAATCTGACGCGACTGCGTGCTTACGGTTTGGAGCCCGTCGACGCGTCACATATTTTCACTCTCCGACATCTGGAGCACCTGCGCCAGATTTCTTACGGAAACGCACCCATTGTGTCGACCGCAGGTACGTGATCTCAAATTGCATTTGAAACTCCGGAACGTCCTTCGCCGGACTGCCAGTAAGCCCAGGTCACTTATCGTAGAGACATCGACTCAACGCCTCACAAATGCCAATGGATATGAGACCAACAATACGGCGATGAGACCGCATCGCCATCATCAAATAGAATTGCAGGCTAGTTTCCGCCGATTTGTGAGCATGATGGCCATGTGCCTTATAGCGGCGACAATATATAGCGTCGCAGTGCCACTGTAGAGTTCGGCACGACTGGTTCGTCCTCTCCTCGATTCTGTTCGTTGAACCGCTGGTAGGTATTCTACGAACACCCTCACGAATCACGATTCTCGCGCGATCTCAAGATGCGCCCTACCATCCTGCTCTTCCTCTTTCAATGTCTGTCTGCCGTCGTCTTTGCGGCTCCAATCACGGTACGCATTTTCATGTTTGTGGTCTTCAAGCGACACTTGAGCTCGCCACATGCACACAAATAGTGGTTCTCGGCACGTGACGTGGGACGCACGCCCAACTTGCCAAGTCGGCGGGCAAATTCGCCGTTGCCGAGTCCGGAAAGTCTGCCATACGTCATTCATCCCCCTCTTCCAGCTGGTGTGTGCTCCATACACACCTGGTTCCTTTGACCTGACAGGTCTGGTCTTCCATGATGCAGATATGACATTGGAGTTCACAATTGATCATGCCTCTGGCCACAGCACCAAACGCTTGCACATGGAAAGGCAGGGAGGAGGGTTAAAAATAGTCACAGAAGGCCTTTATGACGGGTCGAAGGTGGTTGCCCTAAGATCATCGTCGTCACGTGGCTTCATGGAAGCGATGGTATACGCTACTGTCCTTCCTATTCGGCAGATTCCTGATTACTTCCTTCTGCACAGGCGGTTGAGTTTGTAGGGGAGGCCATCTACGAGGGACTACACTTTTGCATTATTTTAGAGCGAGTTCGTAGTTGACCATGAAGAAACCCACGGGAAGATACAGGGGGGCATGCAAGTGCTGAATCTGGTTCCCCTAGTGGCGGTGGTCCTCAATTGGTGTTCAATGTCCTGATCTACACTTTTCGAGCAGACTTCCACTAACTTTCTTGTTGGTCAATATATTATAAGCTTCCCATCTGTACCAAAACCAAGTCATGAAATGTGTTGTGGACTCTTCCTGGAGAATATGAGCCCTGCAGCCCTCATGTGCTAGTGACTTGACCAGATGAAGATGATTAGATAAGATTTAGACTAGATCACCACCTCAATCTCATGGATTCCATGCATTTCATGTGTGCCCTAGTATACAACAGAGTGAAGTAGTCAAATTTCTCTGTCTGAACCTCACACTTTACAATGTCTGCTCTGAGCAATACTGAACCTGCTAGCATTTGTATACAGACTCCTGATGGCCAGGAAATCTGGAGAGAATGGAAATGATGAAGAACTGACACTACATTCACTGTGACTGCTGTAATAAGTGTATATATCTAACAAAGCATGAAAATCCATTTGCTTTCCTTGAGCATTGCAGCTCTAATGCTTGTGATCACAAGCAAAGACATTACCAGAAGAAGCAGAAATGTACAGCTATGGTGCCACAGCCTCTGTCAGCAAGGCAACTCCATGTACTAATGTGTCCATCCACTGCCCTCTATGCCCACACTGTCTGAAAATATAATGCCCTGCTCTAGAGCATACTGCTGAAGATGATCCCAGATTGTTGGTAAGAAGCCAGCAAGGCTCCCCTCCAAAAGTGTAGCAAGCAGTATCTATGATAAAGACACTTGACATTGGCTGAATGCACTGTGTATGCAGCTCACCATACCTGCAAGTCTCCAGTCCAAAAGTGCTCATCACTGCATGCCATTATCAATATCTTAAGAATATTAATCTATAATCAGTCTGGTGCATTACATCATAGGGGGGTGGAGGGGATTAAGATTGCTATTTTGACTGTGTGGTGCACATGATAGGTGGTGCATATAGGCAGGAGCCTGTGGCGACCTTCACTTGCGTGGGGGGTCACTTTGTATTAAGCAACTCTGTACTCTGGGCGTGAACCTGATGGGTTGGACTAATATATAAGGAACGAGCCGTTCGGAAGTACGACTGTCCTGCTTTTCTCGCGACCGCCTTCACGTTGATTCCCAAGACACCTCCCGCAACAAGAGGGCTATCCTGTTCAAACACCCAAAGCCGCCCGAAGCAACCGCCAATAAGCACGTTCATATGCGCCGTACTCAACTGAGATGCGAAGGGTGACTGACACAGCCCTGTGCAGTGCGTGTACTCAATGCCCGACTCAGCTATAGGCGTCGCCGGGCGTTGCTGCTGTGACCCTACTCCAGACCACACCGAGAACGATGCATGGCGATGCCTGGGGAGATGGCATGCCAGTAGTTCAGCTCGAGCTCGAGCTCGGCAAGCAGGTCCCAGATTGATGGGTTGATGAGTATATGCGCCCCTCGTGTGACTTGCCATCACAGCTCAGGCGCATATATGCGTTCAGGATTGCTCGGACGTTCCAGGGCCGAATGAGGAGGTCAGGCAACTGCTGGGTTTGGTCAGAGACGCCAGAGACGGGTTGGCCGTCAAGGGGACCCGCGTGATTGTCAAGTACCGTTTATCTGTCGTGACATGATGACCACCGACTGTCCCGTACGGTGCCATGCTCTCACATGGATGTCAGCGGGCATGGCAATTGTATCTGTGCACAGGGGCGGCTCCCGGACATTCAGTGCTAGGATGGAGTTGTGCCAGGCTGCTCGATCTGAATTAGCAACTGGATCTAGCAAGCTCGGCGAACAGATAGACATTGACATATCGGGTAAGCAGGGTCTATATAACACGTACTTACACGCAATGCGACTCGTGATCTTCACATCCATGTGGTCCAGTGTTTCTCGAAGGCGAGCTTGAGCTAACGTCGAATGATAGGTGTCAATGAACGGCTGCAAACGTACGGCCCTCCACTACCTAGCGAACGCTGATGGGCAGAGTGTTCGTGTTCGTGGTGAGGTCTACTCACGCGTAACGCAAACGCGGCTTGTGATTCGTGTGCACACGCAGACTTTGACAACATGGCTTCCGCCCGGTCGCCCACTCCCCTTTAACACTACAACAGTGAGATGCCGGATTGGACCCGCGGTGTGGGAGGTGAATCGATGACAAGAATAGCCGACCTTAAAGCGAACCCGGTCCATGGTTGGTCTTCGGTGCCGCGACGTGCGAAAACGTGAGAAGGCCGGGGAGTGATTCACTCGGCTCCGTATGATCTGGCATGTTTGAGTTAAACATATTGTGGGACAGCGCATAACGCCAAACAACGGAACGACTCTGGCGACCAAAAATGTGAGTGCATTCTGCGCTGTGAGCAATCGAGGTGGGCTTATGCAACGAGAATGAGTAGGAGCGCAGCAGAGCAAAGACCGCGCGGGGCCGGTCGGTTTTCGGATTGAGGATGGACAGAAGACGGCTGTGTTATCAATTGGGCCGATGTGAGGCAGAGTTGCGGGCCGAGGCACGTATCAAATGGATCAGGAGCTATCAGGCACTTGCAGGGCTCCCGTTCGTTCCGCACATCGACGGTCCATCGTGGCTCGTGCATTCGCGGTGACGAGCACACGCTGGTGGTAGGAGGACAACTTGCGCGCACGCGACCAGTCCCGTCAGTCGCGGAGAGGAAGACAGTGACCGTTGCAGGATGATGACGTCAGCATTGATGCTAAATCTGGAGCGCAGAGGCTTGGTACCATTGGAGCGCCCAGCAAAGGTGATGATACGTACCTCTTTCCTCTCATATGCCTTCGTGAGGCCCCTCAAGCTTATATCCCCTCTTTCTTTAGCTCCATCCAGTCCTTCAGGTCTCACCGCCCCTACGCCCCACATTGTCGTCTCCCGCCCATGGCAATGTGGAATTTGCGTCTAGACTCCAGTGCAGAGCCTCCAGATCCAAGGGACAATGGTGCGTCTGTCTCACCTCGGTTTCGCGCCGCTTTGTTTTCGTCATCTGCTCGGCGCGGTCTGAGGGAGTGTTGAATCAACCACTTGATTGGATACTAGCGACTAGGCGGTGCAGCATGGCGAGTGCGAGTGCGGTCAGCGCTCGGCCTGAATCTGTCCGCCGATGCCACGGTCTCAACTGGCATGAAGCCCTCACAGCGGTGCTTGGTATTGATGGTAGCCCAAAGTGTTGCAAAGTGGATGTGATCACGGAAGCAACCGATGCATCTCATGTGTTCAAGCTTCCCATCTTTTGCTGTTTCCTCCGCCCATCTTCAGTCTTGCGACTTGCGCAGGCTCTACGGACATCATGTCGTTGCTCCTGTCGCCCGATATGCTCGCGGGCGTATACTACCGTTCTGCGCGCCCGAGTGAGAGCACTCTGGTCGCTCCCCCGTCAGCCGCCACCAGCTTGCAGTCTCAGCCTTCCTTAAAGTCCCTCCTTCCACTCTCACAGTCGTCGATCCTTTCCCCTTCTGACACCTCAGTGCCGATACAGGCGCATCTATGCCTGGAACCTGAATCCATGACTTCCATGTTATCTAGGTCGTCTGTCTTCAAGTCCACCTCCTCTCTCTCCATTCTCCAGCCTCCTGTACTACAGGAGGGGTCCCATGCGAACTCGTGTGCTGACCCATTTACCACGACAATAGCCTCGCAGGTCGATGTGTGTTCGCTCCAGCGCTCGGATTCCAAGTCTCCGTCCAGTGTCGATCAGTCTAAGGGAGATGTATACCGGATGTATAAGCGCCGCTGGATAGGTGTGGTGGCACTCGTAAGCTGTAATCCACTCTTTCCATCGTCCCGCTGACGTGCTGGTTGGACAGATGGTCCTGAACATTGTCGGAGGCATGTCGCTCGTCTGGTTTGGGCCCATTGCCGATGACAGTTCGTGTCTGAGCATTATCTGAGCACAGTATTTGTGCGCTGACTCTGTTTGGCAGCTGTCGACGAGTTCGGGTTCAACCTGGACCAGGTGAATTGGCTCGGGAACTGCATCAATTTGACTTTCTTGCCATGTGCAGCTGTTGTACCAGTATTGTATGTCCGGCTCGGGCTCAGGAGGACGGTGAGCGCCATGTCCACAGATAGTTATCTGCCGGGGGAGGACACAGGGGCTGACGGAGTGTGCTCCTTTAGTGTTACGCTGGCGGTGCGCTGTTTGTGGTCGCAGCGTGGGTGCGCTACGCGGGCACGGCAAGCTCGCTCTCTGTGGCCGGAAAGTACACCCTGATCATGGTCGGACAGGTCTGTTGGCTCGCATGCTTCACCCAGTGCCCCGAGGTTTACAGCAAAATGCGCAGATCATTTCGGGGGTGGTGCAGCCGATCTTCCAGGTGCTCATACCGGGGTACTCGGAGAAGTGGTTCGATCTGCGGCAGCGGACGACGGCGACGATGCTCATGTCCATCGGTATGCATGCCATCCGCAGCCTGGCAACTGTCCTCATGCGTACTGATACGTGGGCCGAATAGCGAACCCCATCGGTGTCGCGCTCGGTCAGCTCATCTCGCCACTGGTCGGAACGCCGAGTGAATCCGTAAGCGATCCTGCCATCTGCAATATCTTGGCGTACTCATGCCCACTTTCTGGTGTGCGCAGATCCTTGTCCTGGCGATCATCTACACCGCAGTGGCGCCCTTCGTGCTGCTCATCGCGGACGCGCCACCCACACCACCTACCCACGCGGCGGCGCAGAACAGCCCGTCGTTCGCGAGTTTCGTGCGCGCGTTGTTCGGGCGGGAGGACCGAGACAGGCTGACGTACATGACGGTGCGCCAGCGGTGTGACTTTGTTATTTTGAACTTGGCTTTCGGAGTGCTGGTCGCTGCGTGTGTGGTCTTCTCTGCTATTCTCCCCGACTGACACTGACCGTTCCTTCCTTGTGTGATTATTCAGCATCAGCACGTTTTCGATTCTCAGCGAGCAATACCTTGTGCGTCGCCCGTGCTTTCTCACGTGCTATGGGCCGCTGACGACGGCTATGTAGGAGCCGTATGGCTACTCGGATGATACTGCAGGGCTGATGGGGGCGACCCTCCTCCTCGTGGGCATCGTATCCACCGCGCTTACCGCACCGCTGTTCGACCGCGTCTTCACGCACCACCTCGCGCTCACCACCAAGTTTCTCTGCCCGATCCTCGGCGGTGCGTGGCTCTCGCTTATCTGGGCAGGTGCGTGCCTCCATCAGCAGGGATGCGTTCCCGAGGTGCTGAGTGTACGGACGCACAGTGCACGTCGGCGACACTGGCGGGCTCTTCGCGATTATGGCCCTGATCGGCGCGTCGGGCCTGACGCTACTGCCAGTCGCACTGGAGCTGGCCGTGGAGACGACGCGCAACGCTGACGCGAGCTCCGCCGTCCTCTGGTCGTCCACGAACCTCTTCAGCATCATATTTGTGCTCTGTGCGTGCCCTCTCTCTTCCCCTGCGCCCCAGCGTGCATACTGACGAGGGCCGGTCCCCGGTGTCCGCAGGCGAGGGCGCGATGCGCGCGGGCGCCGACTCAGACCCGCCGTACAACATGCGACGCGGACTCATCTTCCAGGGCGCGTTCGTCTGCGCGACGGTCCTGCTCGTGTTCTTCTTGGAGGGCAGGCAGACCCGGCGCGCCGCGGACGAGCAGGCGCAGGCGGTGCACGGGAACGCCGTGGTGCTCGGTGACCTGGAGCACGAGATGGCGGAGGTGCGCAAGTCGCCGAAGGACGCGGCGTCCGGGTCGATCCGCACCGGGAGCGAGGACGGGAGCGAGACGACGATCGCGGAGACGGCGCTGTGGATAGAGGACTGCCGGGCGGACGACCGCGTGCGGTGATGGCTGAGTATTGATGTCTGCCACCCCCACTGGTCCGAGGCGGCGGACCGCGGCGTCGATATTATCCGACTCGGAAGGTACGGTTGTTACGCGCGTGGTGTGCGCGTGCGGTTCATGCGGTAGACTGAAAATATGGATGTATAGTGGTGTATTACTTCTTGGCCCGAGACAATAATTTACGCGTATTGTTATATATATATATATATATATGTCCATCCGGATACGGAGTGAGGATTCGGGCGCGATACACACGTCGCTGCTCGGATTTGGCTGCGCGACAAGCTCCCGATTAGCCACCCAAAAGCCAGGCAGTAGTCCTTACTAAGGTGACCCAGTCAGCACCACACCCTGCAGTCACCCCACATACTATACGAGTCATGTCTACATAGCGCTTGGCCCTCGAAGACAACAAAGGGAATCAAAAAACAAAGCAAAAAAGTATTAGTCCTTCGACGACGAGACAAAGCAGAAGGCGAGGGGCGAGTGGAAGAATAAGTCTACAGCAGCGAGGATAGACAGAATCGATCCAGACTTGCCGTCGGAGCAGTTCATCAGCTGGATACTTAGACTCCGATCCTCGTATTCGAGTCTCGCGCGTTGGCGGCCCGGCTGCGCGATCGCTCAAGCACCTACACATTTGAACTCAACGAACGTACTGCGCAATCTTCCGATACAGGCCGCCTCGCGGCCACATACGGCGATTTGCAGTTGAAGGAGTAACCATGTACACACGAGGGCTTGAATGTCCGTAGACCCGAAAAGACACCCTCGTGACTTCACTTCACACCTCGGCGGACGCAGACGGAGGAACGGAAGACACAGCGAACATTTGGATGAGCCATGTCTACATAAGGCCTCATCCTCAGCCGCGACGATAAAGGGCACTGGCAATAACAACGACACTGCTCGGACTGCAGTTCGCTCACGGCATATGCGTTGACACTGGTAGACGATGTCGAGAGTCAACCAGCATGATCACTTCCGAGACCTATCCTGAGGCATCGAGGGGCAGGGCCTGAGTGGGGGACAAGCAGTCTTGTCGCTCTGTGGGCTACGGCTCGAATTCGACCCAGCATCGATGTCTCAACTGTAAGGTCTAGTTAACACGCGAAGTGTGCGCAATTCATCATTATCGATCATCAGTCGCCCGTACCCATGACCAGTGCTAAGATTGCGGACATCTCCACACTTGTCGAAGGGTGTTGCCGATGACTGTTTGCGCAGAGTCGTTAGATGAGCACCACTTACCGTGTTCCACAACCTCGATTGTTCAAAGACACACTATGACCTTGTGTCCTCACATCACCAGTTACTTCCAGGAGGCATTCATTCATTGTGATTAATTCCATGCGTACGGCAACAGGGCGATGCGCTCAAATATCCACACCGCTGGATAGGATCAACTGTCGAACCTTCTCTGAACGCGGCCGGATATCGCAGACAAACGGACCAGGTTGGCTGTGCAAACGTCCGCTGTCATTTGCAATAGCCCATCGAACCGGTGGATACTCACATGACAGTTCCCGGCAGGAAGGGAGGACTCGGGGTGGTCTCTTCGCCGCATTCATCTCGTGCTTTGCAAATGTTCATGGTCGCGATGATACTCGTCACCACGAGCCAGATATTGCCATCTGCCAAAAGTCGACCGGGACACACCCTTGTAATGCAGGGTGATTTCCTCATAAACATAACTTTAAAAAGGACTACGACATGCGCACCTCCTTGCTGAGCCGAAAATCACCTTCCGCGGGTCCCAAATGCTAGGATCGTGCTCTCAAGGCCTGCCATACCGGAGAATCGCTCAGGACGGAATGCATCCGGCTCGGGGTACACCTCAGGATCCTTGCACATCGCCCTACACTGGGGTTACTCCAGCCGATCATGGAGAGGCTGAGAGGAATCATACCAAACGTTCAAGAATACGGTACAGTCCTTCGGAATGTGGTAGCCACGGTACACATCATCCTCTGCAGCCCGATGCGGTATAGCTTCGGCAAGACATGAGCTGTCGGTATGTGGTTTATAGTTGTGTAGACATACCGAGAGGGACAGGCGGGCATGTGCTGAGAGATAGTAATAAGGATCATTTCATGCACGAGCTTCCATCATGACATACCGGTAGACTTCTCGAACTATGCAGTCGATGTATGGAAGTGAATCTCTGACTCCAAAGTCCGGAAGCCGCGTCTTCCCGACAACGCGATCAACCTCATCCTGTGCCTTCTTGAGAACGTCGGGGTTCTGTACCATGGCGAGCACGAAGGTGACCAAGGCGGTAAGGGTCTGCAGATCCCACCTATGAGTATAAGTGAATGAGCTTGTATGTATGTCACTGTACCGTGTCGGCACCACCTAGAGAGCGGGATAGTAAGATGCTACAGATGCACTAGGTGGTCGAGCACGTACCGGTATACAATGCACCCGAGGCACCCTTTATCTCGCGTTCGTCCTCCTCAGTCAACTGACCCTTCTGCAAGCATTCTTCGATCAAGGTCATCGTGAACGACGGCCTTGCAGCGCCTGCGACCTACACTTTGTCCACTCCCAAGGCCAACCAGCTACTGTACCAACTGACCATCTCCTCCTTGACTTTTGCATATGGTACATCTTCCATAGCTCTGATGGACTTCCGCACCGCTAAGCCCTTACGTTTGAACTCTGCTCCTGGCATCCACGCTGGGACATACTTGACTGCACACGCTCAGATGAGCACGCCCAGTCTCCACCTAGGTCTGGTACACTCACGAAATGGTAACAAATCGACAGCCGAGCCACCTGCGCCGCTTCCGTCGAGTGCCTGCTCCAGACCGCTGTCTATTACACGAAGAGTCTCGTCATCGAGTGAGGTAATCGTGTGGCCGTACCCGATCTCCAGTGTCACACCGGAAGTGAACCTGCCAGGCCATGACCCATCAGTCAAACGCATTAGGATACCCCGCAACAGATCTATCTCACTCGCCTCCTCAGGTGAGACCGGAAGCCAGCAGGGTCTTGCAATAGATCTGTGAGGAGCTTGTGCATTTCCCGGAGCTGCAGTGGCTTGTAACGCTGTAGGGAATTTTTGGCCAGGAAGGCGGACCGAAACCACCTCCGGTGTCGCTGCCACTTGTCGTTGTAGTCACTGAAGGCGATATTGCCGTTCCAGTGCACCCTGCAAGCAGGCCCGCATCCAGCACGTCGGCCGTGCCCACGTGTAGGAGACACTTACAACTCCAAGAAAAACGGAAAGCGTGGCCGCCTGGAGTACTTTGCACCCCGCTTCTCTACCAGATCAAAAGCGGCCTGAGCGGAGTTGAGTATCACGATGGGTTGGCCAAAGAACTCGGCATAGACCACACCTCCTATGACATCCAATACATCAGCTTTGGGATGGCATAGGAATTATACATTCATGTACTAACCATATTGGGCGCCCCATTGCGTGAAGGCCAGGTGCAGGCCGCCTACAGGAAGCTGGTGGATGCTACCGAGCAAGGGGAGCCGCTGCGGACCAGGAGGCAATTGACGGCCCCGCTCCCGAGAACATAATGTATATATTGTCGAAAGAAAGACAGGAAGTAGCCCAGACACAATGACGGGAGTTATGGTTCCCAATGCGATGGCCATAGCGAACGCAAGCGATCGAGCGCATCTGAGGGCAGGTACCACAGATCATCTGAACTTGGGTGACATAAATAGCTGTCGGGAGGCGCTGGGAGCTAACGGCGTATTCCACTGTCGGGACACCAGTAGCAGGAATCTTGACCCTCAGACACGGCATGCTCCTAAGAGCATCCGAACAAGAAGACCTACCTTAACAAGGTTGGGGTGGTAGTCATGCTTGTCAGAGTCACGGGTAGGATTCTATTAAGTTCAGAGTTCACTGACCGATTGCAGGGATGCTATTCTATTGCCCATGAGGATAGAGTCCGAGTGCATGATATAACGTTGGAGAGGAAGCCACACAAAACAAAGCCAAAGAAGAGTCAAGTTTGAGAACTAACCTGAACAGTCGTTACGGGCGATGAGAAGTTCTTGAGCACAATTCTTAAGACAACAGAGTGACAACCTAGTTGCATAGGCACTCCGCTGGAGCATTGGAAACACTGCGAGATGCTGACATCCACGACACAGGTCTGATATAATCAGCACATCAGATGCTGACCGGAACCCAACTTGAGTAATTACCGCACCGTATCTCAATAACTCAGTAGCTCCATTTAATGTTCGGAGTGCCAGGACTAACTTAGTTCATGAAGTGGTGCCGCAGGATTATCAAAAAAAGACAGGTTTTAACCTGTGGCCACCGACTGTGATGAGAAGTTAGAACAACTGACGTCTGTGATGTGAGAGGCGTATCATCTTGAATTGAGAAGAGGTTGGCCCCATTCACTCCTTACTTGATTGGGTTTCAAAGAGCATCTCGAAGTATTGTAACGAGAATTGCCCCCCCGGTACTTGCTCCTTCTCCAGAGGCTCTCACAAGCAGTCAAAAGGGCGACAGAATTAGGTTAGCCTGTATCTCCATGATTATAAAAATGCTTACAAGATCGAAGCCGTGCGCAGACGGTGAGTTAGTTCAGGGGATATTCGGTCGAGCGTCCTGAGATAGGATGCAAGCTTTCGTACAGCTGCCCCGGGACATGGAGTCACGGTACATTTCAGATAGAGAGACAACAGGTGCTGTGAGTAAACAAGTATGATCAGTGATCACCGTGACCGATCGTGACCGTCACGTCACCGCGAGCCTTCTCCTCGGACTCACAATTCAGAAATATCACCCACACAATTGCACCATTTTCTTATCTTGTCGTTAGCTTGCATTCATTCCCGTTGAGCTCTCTGCCGCTGACAATCGTGGGAATGCGAAGCAACTTTGGGCCAAGTTACAGCAGTCCATGAGGTGTGTCTGCTTCAGATCACTATCACCCTTCAATTCAAGGTTAATGTTCGAAACTAGCCTAAGTCTGGACCAGACTTCTCAGTCAAGTACATACGACTGCTGAGAGCAGGCAGATCTTGATACAGAACCAGGATAGTGCACCGACCAGGGCGGGACAACTACAGGGTATGGGTACTCGGGTGCGCGAAAGATACAGATCGTTGTCATACAGCCGTGAAGGGTCAATGAACGAAAAGAAGACGTGCCTTGAACCGCTTGCTGTGCAACTGTTGTGTGGATCGCGCTCGCGTCCAGTCCTTCCAACCCCTTCTCTCGCCCGCAAACTCCCCTGTAATTCAAGTCTTTCAGTATAGCATCTCGGGTGCGCATCCTCCTCGCATATCTCGATGAAGACATGTTCTCCATAGTCTGGTCTGTGGGGATGCTTGTGTCTGTCAAGGGCGGGAAATGCGGCAGCGTCGACGAGTCGTGCAGCGCTTGGCCACGGACGCGGACACGGTAATCGTGGATGAGACAACACTCACTTCGACAGACGAACTACTGGAGACCGCAGGCTCTGGAGGACTGGCGGTGGGAAGAGCACAGTAGGAGGCCACATAGACGAGATGGTGAAGACGGGATGCAAGAGGGTCTGCGTGGCTAGGGTCTGGAAATGATTAAACTGGGCCGTCGACGTGGTGTTGCGCGACGAGAATCGTTATCTATAGGACGGAAATATGCGGGGAACCGGTGGTATAGGAAGACAGTGGCACGTCAGGAAAGATTCCGGGTACATAGAGGAAGGTCGTGGCATCGAAGAGATAGCAGCACGACCAACAGGCGACTCAAGATAAGACATCGCGGACTGGGCGGATGACGTCCGTGTCATCCGAGACGATAGAGATGGGAGGCGACACGGGCTTACTACCGATAAGTAGTGAGAATGGATAAAGGTGCGAGCCTGACCTTTAGGTGGCACCTCGAAAGTGTACCGCCCTTCTACTCCGGATACATTGAGCGACAGAGAGGGCTGCTGTGTCTGTGTCTGGTTGGTCGGTGCTCGCGAGGATGTGTGCGAGCCGCTGTCATATGATTCCTAACATTCGATTCCGAATCGCCCATTTACCACCTCGACAGACCCAATCGGCTGCATGATGTTCGTAAGGGACCTCATCATTGTGGGCCCTGCAAGTGAGCGACTGTTTGTGTTTGGTGTAGCTGAGGTCGTGGGAGTCAGGACTCGCACGAGAGGACCTGTTCCAGTGGCGTAGCCAAACTGTTCAATGTATGAATTGTGTATGTCCATTGCAAAGTCCGCGTCTCGTCGCTACACAGTCTTTTTAGTTGGCACTGAATTTACTGCTGGATTGCAGCTAACACATAGCTGCTACGCTTGTTCATTGTGCAAATCAAAATGGCCGCCTACCCTTTCAAAGATGCAGAAGTGCAGATTATTGAAGGTAGCCTCCGCTGCGACCACAATCCCCTGTGCAGAGAAAAAGTAATCAGGAGTTTGCCGAATAGGAAGGACAGCGGCGCATACCTGCATTTTTTTCAAGGAGCGACTCGACTTTTCTTGCAGGACAATCACATTGACATCGTTGTAAGGGCCTTGTGTGACTACTTTGTACATTGCAAACTGTTTTTTAATGTGCAAGTCTGCGGTGTCCGGGTCGGCGTGGCTGCTAGAAGTATCGGGCTTGAGGATTGTGAATTGCAACGTCATACCTGCATCATGGAAGACCAGACATGTCAGGCCAAAGAAGCCAGGTGTGTATGGTGCACGCACTATCTGGAAGAGTGGATAACAGTGCATAGGTTGAAGGTGAATCTTGATACATTCGCAGGCCTCTTTGCACCAAGTTGTGCGAACATCCCACTCCACGTGCCGAGAACCACTATTTGTGTTTATACAACGAGCTCAAGTGCCGCTTGAAGACCATCCCAAGTATGAGAATGCGTACCGTGACTGGAGCCGCGAAGACGACGGCAGACAGACATTGAAAGAGGAAGAGCAGGATGGTAAGGCGCATCTTGAGGTCGCTCGGGAATCGTGAATCGTGAACGTGTTCGTAGAATACGTGTCAGCGGTTTAATGAACGATTTCGAGGACGAACCAGTCGTGCCGGACTTTACAAGTGGCACCGTGGCCATATATGTATCGCAAGCATGCTCACAAACTGACCTAGAAACCTGATGATGGCGATGCGGTCTCATCAGCACATTGTTGGTCTCATACCCATTGAATCCGTACACATGAGGCCTTGACGCCGATCATTGACTACGAGGGTTAACTGTTCTTTTACTCTCGACATGCCTAATGCAACCTTGGCGGACCCCGTGGTGAAGATTGGCATGCTCGCCACCATGCCCCTGCCAGCCCGCTGCCTTCTCTCCGGGACATAGTCACCACCAACCACAATGGCCTCCCGAACCCCGCCGCACCTTAAGTTCCTCACGGCCCAGCTGGGCTCGGCGAAGGACGTTGCAATCCAAATGGTGGGAGTTTTGGAATTAGGGTGGGAAATGAGACCACGTACCAGCGGAGAGGGTGCCCAGCCAATCACGTCTCTGACAGCATTGCCGGTCTCCGTGTGATGCAGCGCCGCAGAGCGGAGGACCACGCCAAAGCCGTGCTTCCTGAGTAGCGGTAACCAGTGCTCCGGGAGCGAGGTGAAATCAAACCAATGTATTCGATTCTGCACTTCGATGCTTGGCCCAAGTACGCCGGTTGGGAAGAGGCGGATTCCGGTGCGCCAGACTTCGCTTTTGGAAGGTCGTGGAAAGCGTCGTGTCTCAAGTCGCGGGCTCGGGTTGGTTTCGCGCGATCCGCAGAGCAACGAAGGTTGCACGTCGAACCGGTGTACGGAATGTGGGGAAGACTTGAGAGACAGCCGGAATCCAGCTCGAGCGAACTTGAATCTAGGCGCGCTCTCTCTCCCAAGTGATGGCGAGTCGTTGTGCACACGACTAACCACCACTAATGACGCTAGTGGGAGGACGGTTGGGTTGAAAAAACACGCGAGGCGAAGACCTGACCATACAGAGTTTTCATTTAATAAAAAAGAAGATCTGATCATGAGCGCGGATTGAGTTGAGCGGGCTCCAACCTCAAGGCGCCCAAGGTCAACCAGAGCCGGTTCCCTCTAGGTTAGGGGTGGATTACATGGCGCGCGGTTACCAAACACGGAATGTTCAGTGTCCGCTGATGCGAGATCTCCCGATGACGGATGACCAGCCAAGACGGTCACGATGTGGCTACCGCTCGTCGTGCAGCATATGCATAGTCGCGGGCACTGTCAATACCCTGCTCATCCATGCACACAGATGGGCAAATTCTCAATGCTTACTAATTTTTCGGTGCCAGCTCAAATACCCAAAACTGCAGTGGTGATCTTCCAGCCCTAGTGATCACCCTCGGCCTTGGCAAGTCCCGAGCCTCGGGTTCTTCAGGACAACATAAAATTGTCAACAAGAACTTGAATTGTCGCGAACAGGTCTCTTAAGTTATGCAAAAGATAGCTAGATTTCCCAGCTGTGTGATGCCCACTGGAGCAGGCCACAACCGCGACTGCTGCACCCGTTTAGGCAGGTCATCGGGAGATCATACATCAGCGGACATTGAACGTCCCGTCGCAAAAGGGTTTGGTAACCGCGCGGGCAACGGGCGAGCGCCTATGTAATCCCTATTCAAGGGCGGCACTCGCTCTGGTCGAACTTGGGGCGCCTTGAGGTTGGAGCGCCTAAAGCCCCAGCTCTGAAGACCCCTGAGGCCTGAGACCGCACCGCCGCATCATCGCACTTTGCGAGCCCTGTGCGAGCCAACATGATGTCCATGTGCCTTGTGGCGATGACGTATAAATGGCCAGGGCGCCACGGTCAAGTTCAGTACGACTGGTTCGTCCCCCTCCTCTTCTTCTTTGTGATTGTTCACTTTATTCTCTCAATCACGTCTTCTGCGAACACCCTCGCAATCTCCGAGCGAGTTCACAATGTACCTTACCTTCCTTCCAGTGCTCCTCCTCTTTCAATGCCTGTCTGCCACCGTCTTTGCAGCTCCCGTTCCGGTATCTACTCTTCTATCTGGATCTTGTAGTGTCATTCAGGCTCATTGTGTGCACACAAATAGTGGTTTGGCCACCGAATCTCGGCACGTGGGATGGGACACTTGCACGACTTGATGCAAAGAGGTCAACGTATTCACAACGAGCCCCCTCACAGATCGCCCTCTCCTCCACCACGTGTGTGCATCTTACGTACCTAGCTTCTTTGGTCTAACATGTCTATTCTTCTGTGATGTAGGTCTGTCTTTGATATTCAAGCCCAGTGTGCGTATAGTCGCCAATGTGCCACCTGAGGTACCGTTGGAACTAGTCCCCAAGCATACTCTTTCACAACACCGGGAGCTCAATGCACCCGAATGGGAAGTAGTTACACAAAATAGTTATAAGGGTAAAATTGTGCTTGAGTTGACTGCAGAACAGGTAACAGAATTTCAAAAATCGGTATGCAACCTTGCGCTTTCTGTTTGCTGGCAATCTGGTAATGTGTTCTGCACAGTTGCCATTTGGGATTTGGGACGCCATAGATAGTCCTACTGGCAAACACTTTTGTTTTCCGCTACCTTGGCACTAGTAGACAGCGGGGGCTGGCAGATCTATGCATAAAGCACTGTTACCAAGCCATTTGGCGACCTATAGCGACGTAGCAAGATGGCGGGTATGAGCTTGCCCGAAGTTCAGGTGGAACCTCAAGCACCCAAGTCCGCCAATTACTCTCCAACATCAACATGCCCTTCGCGAGAGAGCTCGAATGCATCATCTTGTTCCAAACACGCCCCGTGCCAGGCCATCAAACTTGCAAGGCTCGACTGTCGGCGACGGGTTGCGGGGTATTTGTTCTTGCTGACGTGCATCGTCAGATCGGGCTTCGTGCGTACAGCTGCACGTTCGCGGGCAGACGCGACCAGAACTCTGTGCCCGGGCGCACAACGAGCTGTATCGCGAACTCGCACTGGAACATGGGCACGGTGACATGGAAGAGCAGCTGGGGAAAGTAGGACAGGGTCACTTTGACGGGGCCGCTGACGACTTCGAGCTTGCGTTGTTTCGGCCAGGGGTCACAATGGAGGTAAGCAAGATCCTGTGGACGCGAGTGTCGACTCACTTCCCCTGCACTCGTTACGTGAGCTCAGCCGCCATCCGCGGATCTATCTAGCTACCACCGTAACATGCTTCGCCTTCTCTAAGATCCGCACCATCAGGTTGTCCGTACCCGGACCAACATACCTTGTCTGTCGGTCATAGATGTGCCTAAGCCCACGCGTGCATTAGTGCCTCATGCACGTGTCAGACCCTTCATTCACGCATCCTGTCAACGATCCTGAACACAACATGGGCCAAAACCGACAGATAAGCTTACAAATGAGTTTGGGCTGTCTGCGGGTTCTTCAAGATAACCTAGCCGAACTGTTCTGTATTGAAGATGGGATTGTGCACCGTTCTGGAGGCACCTGATGGCTTTTCCGCCGACTTCCACTCAGAGGGCTAATGCGCCCTGCTGAAACGATCGGCAGTTGTCCTGGGCGTTAGGAGCAAAATTTTGACACTGGGAGTAGACAGACATGGATGCAATCCGGCGGATTTGGACCAACGGCAACCGGCTTCCAGTCAGACCAAAGTCGGACTGAGACTAGACTTCGACAATGCGACGAGCCTCGTCGGGCTCCCGCACTACTAGTGTCACTCTGTGTCTACCAACATCTCGTGTTTGTTCATTCCGTGCAGAGGTGTTTTCTATCCTTCTGAGGTGATGCTTAACTCGACTTTTGTATGCCAACCGAGTGGAAGAGGAGGTCTTGGGGATCCGAGCGGTGCGTTCTCAATCATGCAGCATCGGTCCGTCTCAACTCGATGCGTCTGCTGGTATCGGTAGCCGCGATCTTCACCAGTGTCAGCTGCCGCATTTCATTGTGATCTGTATCACCTGAAGATGTGTGGTTTTTTGCATGTGTAGCGTAATGGACAGGAAACGGTTGTGCGGGACCTGACATAGATTCCGAAAATTGGTCACCGAGGCGATTGAACAATTCCTCTGTAGATACAGTAGTGAGTGCTATTACACACACAATGGCATCGACAGTTGTAGTACAAGATACAATGCTCAGGTCGCCACAGGGCCATATTGTACATTACCATGGATGGCCTCTCCTGAGTGATGGTCTTGCTGTACAGAGAAAAGGTGATGAGGAATCTACAGAACACGAGGAAGAGGGTCGCAGCCAGTCGCCACAAGGCCATAGCGTACATTGCCGTCCACGGCCACCCCTGAATAAGGGCCATTCTGCACAGAGAAAAGGTGATCAGGAATATATCTAACAGAAAGAACAGGGGTGCATACACGATTGTGGAACTCACTGATCTGATCTGGCGACAAGGCATACACAGTATTGGTCCAGAAGTGGCCTCTTGTGATTACCTCATATGTGGGTGCATGCCATATGTTCATGTGTCTCGATTCAATGGGTCTTATTTCCAAAAGCACGTCCTGACGGTTAGCCGGAGCATAACGATCGAAGACAGTGAATGTCAACTCCAGAGCTACACCATGGAAGAATAGACATCTCAGACAAAAAGGTTAGGTGTGTATGATGCACGCACTTGGTGGAAGAGGGGGATGTGAATTGGAAAGGAGGTGTGTTGAATGGTCACTGGCACCAGTGTGTCGCAGACCTCTTTGCATCAGGTGCGAGGGTCCCATCCCACGTGCCGAAACTCGGTCGCCGAACCCGGACTATTTGTGTGTATATGATGAGCCCGAGTGCCACCTTCAGGAAAGTCAAGACGCAAGTGCGGCAGCGCGTACCGAAACTGGAGCCGCGAAGACCGCGGGAGACAGACACTGAAAGAGCAAGAACAGGAATGTAAGGTGCATCTTGAGCATGTTCAGAGATGGTGACGGCGTTCGTGGAACGGCTACCAGTGATCCAGAGAATGAAATGAATGATAACAAAGAAGAAGCAAGAGGAAGGGGAGGACGAGCCAGTCGTACCGAACTTGACAGTCTGGGTGTATCATGATATATGTAGATGTTGACGTCACCGCCACAAGGCGCATGTTAGGTATCACATTTACCATACACCGACTGACAAAACTTGATGAGATGGCGACTCGCATGCGGTCTCATCAGCAAATCTATCAGCATCTAAAAGTGATCGGAGTTTGGTCTCATCCCCAGGCGTGGGAGGATGTCGCACCCCCCGCACACGGCCCATTGCGCGCAATCGGCGCAATCGGGGCGCTTAACTCATCAAGCGCTCTCATCACCCCGATTTGGGGGAGTAATGGAGTAATGGTCACATTCAAGATCTCGTCGGATGCTGCTGTTGCAGGACCCCCGATTATATGGGGTGAACTATGATCCCAAACGGCCGATTTCGGGAAAAAATGTCCGGATAGATTTGTTGTATTATGTCCGGATAAAATCAGACTTACTGGCGGACTGGATGTCCGGATAGAGGAGTAGGGTCGCCAGCATGACCTTAGTGTCCGGATTGTGCAGTAGGGTTCCCGGCGCAACCTAAGTGTCCGGATTGAGGATCAATGTCCGCGCAATGCCTCCTGTGTCCGGACGAAGAAAGATATCCTACAGTAGTTGATCGCCCAGTGGCAAGTCAAGCTTGTAACAGCTTGTATCGGACATAATACAATGGCTTGTCACTGGTACTAGTCGGAGTGTAAAACTATAATATCAGATACTAGTAGTAAATGTAATGACAGATGACAGAGTCACCCCGTCCTTACCTCATTCTATACTTATGTCTGGATCAAGGATCAGGGTGTACCCAGCACCCCTCAATGATGTCCGGAGATGTGATCAAGGTTAGCCACGACTTTTGCGTGGTTTTGTCCGGACAAGATCAGGGTTGGCCCACTTTTTTGCCCATTTTTTGTCCGGATTCCGGATCATAGATCCCCACTTATAATCGGGGGTCCTGCTGTTGCCTAAGGCACTGGCGTGCGTCAAAAGGATTGTTGACTTACAACGTCCTCAGGACAGTATGCATGGAGATTATATGCTACTATATATCACCCACCCTCGCCTTGGTGACCAAAGCTTTCATTTCAATTATGACTATTGAGGTAATGTTGCAGCACGCACTGGACTTTTTGGACAAGCCGGCAGTATGTACCTGTGAGAGGTTCGTCTCTGAATGTCTCTATCTGCAGCACAAACTACAGGTGACGCTCTGCAAGTGCTCTATCCATTACCAGTAACTGGGATGTCACTGTGAACTGTAGCGTGGTTTGTGGGACAACCTTTGAGGCATCCTTCAGACTTCCTCTTGCCGACTGTAAGCAGCCACAAAAATACACTTACTGCCATCCAACTCGGCGATGGCCCTTTGGTGATGCTAGATTTGGAGGAAGGTAGCAGCTGTGGCCCAAAAACAACCCACTCTCCATTATTTTACTTTCTGCATGCTCACGACATGTTGAACTCGCGATATCATAATACTTACTTACATCGCTTGTGAGCTTCTGAGTCTCGAGGCTGTGAAGCGACGCGGTGCATCGACCTACCGCATTTGGGGGGAGATGCGATCAGTCTGTGACCAGTTGAATGCCCTGATAGCGCGGATAGCGCACACCCCCTGGGGACGAGACCAATCGGGTGCGATCATAAGAGGGATGCTGAATCTTCTCTCTTAATCCTGTGGCGATTTAACTGATGCAATGGAGACATTGCTAGCGGAATCGGGTTGTGCGAGTAACTATCAATAGTCAATCATCTACAGTTTAAAGCACCACGCTGACAGCGGGCCACGAGTCCGCGACCACCAAGTGGACGCATCAACAGTATTTCTTCACTGATGAGACCGCACCGCCGCATCATCGAAATCTGCGGGTCGGTTTGTGGGCCAACATGATGCCCATGTGCTTTGAGACGGCGACGTATATATGGCCAGGGCGCCGCTGAGTTCAGCACGACTGGTTCGTCCCCCCTCCTCTTCTTCTTTGTGATTGTTCACTCTATTCTCTCAATCACGTCTTCTGCGAACACCCTCGCAATCTCCGAGCGAGTTCACAATGTACCTTACCTTCCTTCCAGTGCTCCTCCTCTTTCAATGCCTGTCTGCCACCATCTTTGCAGCTCCCGTTCCGGTATCTACCCTTCTATCTGGATCTTTTAGTGTCATTCGGGCTCATTATATGCACACAAATAGTGGTTTGGCCACCGAATCTCGGCACATGGGATGGGACACTTGCACGACTTGATGCAAAGAAGTCCACATCCACCCTCTTCTCCACCACGCGTGTGCATCTTACGCACCTAGCTTCTTTGGTCTGACATGTCTATTCTTGCATGATACAGGTGTGTTTCCGGAGATGTCATTGTGCAGATCACCCTCTCCTGTGCCTCCTCTTTGTCAGACTGCATCACGTGTGTGTGTTACAAGACACTTAGACAGATTGATTCTGGACTTTTACTTAGTGATGTTACAATACTGCGCAGTGCGCACTGACACTTTTCCTTTTTCTTCTTAGTCATACCTGAGACATCCGCCTACGTCATCAGATGTACTCCTTCTGGAGGTGGCCGTCCAAGGACATTCACAAGCAGCTAGGGGACAACCCTTGATCTGTCACTTATAGTACGCCTTCTTCTTTCTTTGATCATCTTTCTTCTCTTCGGACGAGATGGGGTGGGCACCCTGTTCCTTACATATCAAGGGCCTTTCTTCTAGCCTGAATCCCACCATCGCACATTAGCATAATGATGGACTTCTACGTTACATTCCTTCATTCCTCTTCATCTTTGATCTACAGGTTATTTATCATTCTTCCTTTCTTCTCTTCTTCTATTTATCCTTACTATACGCCGAACCCTTCACACGACGGTGAAGGTAGGCCAATCACAAACCAACATCAAACCTTGGAGGAGGCCTGGCAGTCGCTGATGGCTGGAGGTAGTGAACCCCCAGGTTTGCAGAACACAGGAACTAGCAGATGATTGACGGTAATGGTACGCTGCCTCCGTGGTACTCGCAGCTGGGGCTAGGGACGTCTACTATTAGTCTTCAGAGGTTGACTGATAGAGTACTAGAATGGCCAGTGCTTGTATATAAGCGGTAGTGGACTAGGTTGAGCCCTAAGCTCGATCTGACTATCCTTTTGGCTCAATAGGTCAGCGGTGCAAGAACTCGACAGGGATCCAGCCCTCGTCATCAGACCAGAACCTTTGATCGGCGCCCGGGACCTTTCCCTCGCCACCTTCAGACTCCCCTCCGCTGAGTATTAGTGCCCCATCGCCGGCGCTAACATCGAGTGTTGTAGCAGTGTGCATCTTACACACCTAGCTTCTTTGGTCTGACATGTCTATTCTTCCATGATGTAGATCTGCAACTCATGTTCGAATGTGAGAGAAACCGATCCGCTGGGAAGACACGGATGCTAACATTAGACCTAGTCCCCAAGGGTACTCATTCACAAGAACTGGGGTTCAATGCACCCGAATGGGAAGTAGTCACACAAAATATTCATCAGGGTCAAACTGTGCTTGAGTTGACTGCAACACAGGCAACAGTACTCAAGCATTCGGTACGCAACCTTGTGCCTTTCTGTTTGCCGGATTTCTGGCTACATGTTTCTACACAGCACCCTGAGATTTGGGAGTCCAATGCCAATGGCAAACACTTCTGTCTTCTATAAAGTACTCTAACCATGAATCAAGCCATTTAGTGCTGCGATGTACGGGGGTCAGGTCATACAATGGTGCGACGTCCGAGTCATGGAGAACTGTTGCAGCGGGCCTCTCTAATGCAGATGTGCTCTGTGTATATTACATATGATTGCTGAGAACAAGTGGGTATATGATACAGAAATGATAGCTGCTGGATAGTGCACCAGCCAGGATATGCACACTCAGGCGTGAAGACATACATAAAAAGATACAAACTGCTACTGTAGACACGTGAAGGGTCAATGAACGAAAGAACGGAGTATCTTAAACGGTTTCTTGCACAACTGTCATGTAGATCACGCCCGCGTCCAGTCCTTCTGGCCTCTTCTCCCGCCCGCGGAAGAGACTCAAGTTCCGCGTGACTTGGGGTATCGCATCTCGGCTGTGCATCCTCCTTGCATGTCTCGACGAAGACATGGTCTCCATAGCCTGGCCTGTGGGGATGCCTGTGTCTGAAAAGGGCGGGAAGTGCGGCAGCGTCGGCGAGTCGTGCAGCGCTTGCATGGGATCAGCCACGGGCGGGGACGCGCTGCTCGTGGATGAGACAACGCTCACATCGACAGACGAACTACTGGGAGGCCGCGGGCGTTGGAGGACAGGCGGTGGGGAGGGAGGCCACATGGACGAGATGGGAGAGAGGACAATGGACTTGGCAGGGGAAGACGGGATGGAAGAGGGTGGACGCGGCCAGGGCCCGGAAAGGATTGAACTGGGCCGTCGACGCGGTGTTGCACGATGAGAGTCGTCACCCAGGACGGGAATATGCGGGGAACCGGTGGTGTAGGAAGGCAGGGGCACGTCAGGAAGGATTCCGGGTACGTTCGCGGGTCTGAATATAGAGGAGGGACGCGGCATGGAAGAGATAGCAGCGCGACCAACAGGTGACTCGAGATAAGACATCGCGGACTGGGCGAATGATGTGTCCGTGCCATCTGAGGCAATAGAGGCGGGAAGCGACACGGATTTGCTACCGATACCGAGAATGGACAGAGGTGCGAGCTGAACCTTCACGTGGCACCTCGAGCGTGTACTATCCGGGTCCATGGGGTGTATCGATAAAAGCGTGTCTGAAGATTGCTTCGACAACATTGGTGGTCGCAGGTCCATGACTGACGACGCGCACGAGAGGGGCCTCGCTTCGTTCTTGCCAGTGAGCAGGATGCCAGCGCGCCAGACCATGTCACGATATCCCACTGGCATTATGGTGCTATCCTCGCGGGATCCGCGGGCGAGATTGAGAAGGAACAAGACTATGGGCACAAAGGAAGATACAGGTATCATCCACCACACCACCTGAATAGCCCTTAATTCTAGTCGTGTGGGATGAGAAATAACATTGACGTGCGAAAGCTGCGCATGGACGGCGTCCCAGGATGTCCAAGGCAAAAGGCGTGAGTTTGTAAGCGCCGCGTGCAATGAGAAGGAGGAGGAAGCAAGAAACAGCAATGCAATCAAGAATGATCTGAACAACGGCCGGATGAAGCTGAAGGTATAGCGGCCGGAGCTGACTCTGAGGTTTGCGTTCATGAATCCGCGAAGGTATCCGGAATATGTGGTGATACATGTAAGGACGACGGCGATAGTGCTGAAAATGAGCGGTGGTAGCCAGACCAGGATGAATGCAGGGATCGAAGCGAATACAGAGGCTGAACAGCCGAAGTCTTTCGTGAGATCAAATCGATGATCTTGCACGATTACGTCTACGCACCGTTAGTATCTTTGTACCTTATGATAGAGGGTGAACTCACGCAGAACCATGTAGACGATAGGGACTATGATACATAACATAAGATCGAAAGAGAGGACGCCAATACCCCCTCTGCCGTCGCCCGTCGCTGGGAGATGTCGGACGCGACTCGAAAGGCATATGCAGGCTGCAGGTAGTGCCACTCGTGCGCCCAGTAGCAATTTTGTGCCTTCGAAATGTCAGTCGTTGTATGAAACCATGTAGATACCAGACTACTCACCAATATCGCACCACGCGGCGACCTTGACCTCCACACTTCCTGCCCATAGTACTGCGTTCACACCTTGGATGATATTGCAGATGATTAGCCACCAAATGAGGGCCAGCATGGCGATATTCCGCGATGACCAGTATGCTGGTAGGAGACAGGCTAGTGGAACGGCGCACAGAAAGGACACGGCAGACAGTGCAGATGCCATTCACATAAATCAAACCAAGGCAAAGGGTGTCGCTGGATATGCGATGAGACAGGAAGGAGAAGAGTGGCCGTGCTTAGCTTAATGCACAATTGACGGGCTGATGCGTAAGTGGGGAAACGAAGACAGGGTAGTCAAAATGAATTCACGCGCCATTAATAGAGGTATCGACGAGATCGCCAGAATTCATGCGATGAAGGCCTCGACACAGAACAACAATTGCCTGTAGAAAAACAATGACGGGTGGCCGGATCGTATCCACGATGAGCCTCACCGAAAGCGCGCACTCGGTAAAGGCACTAGAACCATGCTCGCACCCAGTCTCAGCCCCGAGAATGCAGCGTGACAATAAGTGGAAGTCCAAAACTGGGTGCGCTTTCCTTTCGGCCTTCCGAGAATGGATGCACCAAGTGATATGCCATATATGGCAGGCGTAGTATTCGAGAGGGCTTCGGCGGCTTGCACACTTGAAGGTGTACACGAACTGTCGCAGGCAGGCTCGATGCATTCCAGCTTCGTCTATTCTTTTCCTAGCCCGTACAGAATAAGTACACCTGGCCTGTAACGAGTGTGGGTTCGGAGCCTGAGTCAGATTTAGTGTGCGTTTAGTAGGGAGTACATAACCTTCACGCTTGTAGGACTGAAAATCAAATCATATTAATGCAGCATGTGCATCCTGATAAGAAGATCATGCCGTGTCGAGAGCGGGACGCGGACCCTGCCCTAAGCCTACTAGTCGATATGGATTGCAGACTCGATAGAGTATGTCTTATGCATCACTGTCGTTTAGCAAATGTTCCTGTTGTTGGTGCCATTCGTTGATCTATTGTTGGCGGACCCGCGTTGTACAAAGACACTTTCTATTTTCCACGTTTGGTTAGGACAAGCGATGTGTTCGTCAACTCTAGTAAAACACGTGAAGGGATGACTGTGTTGAAGATATCAATTGGCACGTTATCACGTTAAGGACCTCTCACCTCTTTGAGCTCAAGGCCGTCCTCGGATAGCTGCTGCACGTAATCATGTAGCGTTTCCAATCGGCGGCATGAGGGCGCCCGCACCCGCAGGCCGCTATACCTGTGTCACCGAGCGTCAGGGGCGGAGCAGAAATGTTAGCTACAGTCGTCCCAGCGAAAGGAGGGTGGGCGAAGTACTGTATCCGGACCAACCTTCTCCCCTTTGATTCAACAGTGTAGACGGGAGTCTCCATGTCGCCAATAATGAATGCCCCAACATGATGCGCTGGGCATCTTCGTATCGGCTCGGAATTCTGCTCGCGCATCCACAATGCGAAGTCTCCGGGTGGGGGGGGAGCCGACCAGTGGAGAGCTACCGATGAGCGTACTATCATGTTGTACATAGCATCCGTTTACATGACCGCGAGGCCTGCACGGATGGCCCTTGAACGCTGAAGGTGACGGTCTGGCGGCGCCACCTCCCTGACTTCCTGGAAGTCTGTCATGGTCATGTTGACGCAGAATGCTTCCTGGATAGTGGACAGCTCAGACATGATGAGAGGAACATGTAAAGCAGCCGTCTAATGTCTCGTATAGAGGGCACCAAAACAAAGCCTCTGAGGGAACAGTGCAGGGCAAAAGCGACACAACAACTGTCGGGTAGTCCACACTGAGGGAGTGGAAGGCTTCTTGCACGGAATTTGAGGCTGAACAGTTTGCCAGACCCGGAAAGAGCTCTCTTAAAAGTCTCCTGTTGCCGCGACATGCGAACTAACACTTCTTGTCTTCACCATGTTTCTGAGAACATCTGAAGCCGGTTCTCAAAAGAGGGGTTTTTCGCTGAGAAGATAGGTATTTAGGAATGTATCAAGCAGTACAAGCGGCCCAGGGAATAAGTTCAGTGTACGTGGAGGAGACAGACAAACAGATCCGTGACAATATACGCGCTTGACTTGACTTGGTATTTGGCTGTAATTGGTCCCGCCACTATATGTCTCAGAAAGGCAAGAGGTGTAAATTAGCTTCGAGTCAAGCTTGGGTCTACGGTTTAGCTTCCAGTTCCCTCTTTCTATCCCCACGTCCCTCTCAGATTTACTAGAGGATACAGCAAGATGCGGTACTACGAGCAACGTTATCCAGAGGTGGACGAACTGGTGATGGTACAGGTCCGCCAGATCGCGGAGATGGGAGCATACGTGAAGTTGGTCAGTACCCCCGTCCTCTCAAATGAGACATCTTCTAACGAGGTCATGACTGCACAGCTGGAGTATGACAATATCGAGGGAATGATTCTGCTTTCAGAGCTCTCCCGGAGGCGTATTCGATCAATCCAGAAGTTAATCCGAGTAGGGAGGAACGAGGTCGTGGTCGTGCTGAGGGTAGACAAGGAGAAAGGTGTGCCCGGCCATTTCTCGTGCTGCCTCGCAACTTACCATGTAATTGTGCCCTAACAGGATACATTGATCTCTCAAAACGTCGCGTCTCTCCCGAAGATATTGTCAAATGCGAGGAGCGCTACACAAAGTCTAAAGCCGTTGCCTCGATCATGCGGCACGTCGCGTCCAAGCTACCGTCCGTCCCCGCGGAAGGAACAGAGGCAAAGGAGAACAAGGAGGGCGAGGAGGCAGAAGTCACCGGCTCAAGCGAGGAGGAGCGCCTCGAGCAGCTATACGATCAGATTGCATGGCCGCTCGGGAAGCAATACAAGCACCCTCATGACGCTTTCAAGCTCGCTCTGACGTGCGTTCCTTATAATCATTCCACTGTGCTAGAGCTTATCGACCCTGCAATGCAGTGAGCCAGATGCTGTGTTTTCCTCCCTCCCTTCACCTGTCCCCGAAAATGTCATGTCCATCCTCCTCTCAACCATCGCCCGCCGACTCACACCCCAGCCTATCAAGCTCCGGGCGGATATCGAGCTCACATGTTACACACCTGCGGGCATTGACGCCATCAAGAAAGCCCTCCGCGCGGGCGAGAAGGAAAGCAACGATGCGGTCCCGATCAAGGCGAAGCTCGTCGCGCCACCGCTGTACGTCCTCTCTACAAATGCAACGGACAAGGTGCGTGTGACCCTCGTATCCTAGATGACTGTGTACTCAATAGTCGTCTCTACGATAGTACGCGGCAGTCGACCGACTTGAGAGGGCGATAGAGTCGATTCAGACGACGATCGAGGACAACGGCGGCTCCCTCGTTGTCAAGATGAAAGTATGTTTATGTTCCCTCCTCATGCAGGCTGATATGCCGACCAACGCGTTGTGCAGCCAAAAGCCATCTCCGAGACGGAAGAACAGGATCTCGCACAGATCATGGCCAAGGCAGCCCAGGAGAACGCGGAGGTCTCGGGCGATGAAGACGAAGAAGAAGGCGTCTAGACTGTCCATCATACTTCGAGCTATCGTCGCGGGACGTAGCGTGGGTGTCAGATCATATGCAATGCTGTGTATAGTACGCATGCTGTAGCGCTATGGATTGTAGCAAATGCCCCGGGGGCGACGTGACAGGGGTGTTCTCAGAATGTCCAGAGCTCCTCGACGACGCTCGTGCCATCTGCAGACGCGAGGTTCATATCCTCTACAGCTGGTTCTTTCTTAATTCGCCTGTTCCCCTCCGTCTCATACATCTACAGAACCGATCCTTGTCAGCACGGCCTAGGCTGAGAATCAAGGGAGGAGCACGAACAGTGCCATACGTGTGGTCCAAGAAATCCTCCATCGTATACTGTGGCCTCGTGAACGCTTCCTCCAGCACGCTGGCTAGTGTCGCTACTACAGGGTGGTAGTGATTGACGTGGGTGTGAAGCTCCCACAGCGACGAGTCGAGCGCGTATGATTGTTGTGGGTTTGTTTCCTCGTCGTCATACAGGTCTGCTCGGGGCACGAAACCCATCAGCGTGATAATACGGAGGCGAGAGCGTCAGTCATACCCTCGAGGTGCCCCATCGACTCGAGCGGGCGGTGTATCATCGCCATGCACGCGGGGTGGCGCTTGAGAAGGTTGTACGTGAACGGGACGAGCATCACGACTGCAGCGGGCGGCGCGTTGAGGGAGAGGCGGGCGAGTCGCTTGGCAAAGGCAGCAACGAGGGCGGCGGGGAGGTGGCTGGATAGATGTCATTAGAAGAGGAAAGACTGGACCTATAGCATTCAACAACGCACGTCGAGCTCAAGAACAGTTCAGCAAGCCGGAAGAACCGTGCGCGGTACTTTAGGTGCAGGACGTCGCGGTCAAGGAAGGCATATAGACGGGTGTAGAATGCTGGGTAATCCCTGCATGCAGACGAGTACTAAATGAACAAAGTTCAGGCGCGAGGAAGATCAAGCACACACAGGTTATATTCCTTCATGAGTGTGAAAAGGGCATTGAGAGCAAGCAGACCAACAGTGCCGCCTTGACACAAACGACCGGTCAGTTCACCCCTGCACATGAAAACGGCAAGAGTACGCACCATAATCCACACATCCCGCGACCCAGTCCATAATCAACACTGGTCTTGTCAGATGCGGTAACACCCCTTGATGTAGCACATTCAACACCCTCAAGGCGTAGCTCTTCGAATCGCTCTGATCCCTCCCCTCACTTCCACGCTTGCGATGCTTGTCCCGGGTCGCTGCCGATGATAAACGCGACAGCAACGCCATCCAGCACCGCGTGAACACCGCTCGATGGCTTGCCAGCGAATGCACGCTCTGATGGAGCGTCAGCGTGTGCACCCTAGCCGACTTCGGTTTCACATTCTCCTTCGAGTCGAATTCCGCAATGGGTTCGTCAAAGAATTTCCGCCAGTCATCGTCGTCACCGGTTGGCTTCCCCTCCTGCTCCTCATCCTCATTGGACTCGTCCTGGATAGCGAGGCCTTTGCGATTCCTTGTTTTCTTCGGCGTAGGCGGCTTCGCACCAAGCTCTTCGACCCACCATGCATTGAGCTCCCGCGGGTCAGTGGGGAATGTCGAGAGCTTCTCGAGCATTGATAGGAGGTTGACAGGGACGCTGAGTGCGTCGGAGTTAGAGAGAAGCGTGCTGCAAGTTCAATCAGACTCTGGCTAGTGGATGATGTAGCGCTCAAATACGCACCCTGATTCACGGAGGAAGAACCATCGAACGTCATCGTACACGTTAAGCCAAGTATCCAGGAAGGTGTCCCGGACATCCTCCTTCATTTGCCAGTGGCTTGGCTCGTCAAGCTTTAGTTTCTTGGATGAGGAAGCCGTAGTGCGAGTGGATGGAGGACATGTTAGGAGAGCGGATATGACCTTGCGAAAGTGCGACAGGTGGTATTGGGGTGATGGCTTATTCGACGAGGACGAAGTGGTGGAATGTGTGGTAAGAGAAGTCGAGAGGTGTTTTTGGATGGAGAAGAGAATTTGTAAAGAAGATGTCTGCGGATCTCGCAGTGTCAACCGCGAAACGCGAGATAGACGAGCAAGACGTACCCGTAAAATGGCTTCCTCATCCTGCAATAATCCACACAAGATCTCTGTGTATTCTTTCATCCTCTCGTTCAGCCATGTCCTCACCGCCTTTGCTTCATCCGTCTCTTCATAACCCTTGCTGTTCATCATCCCATTGCTTAAAATGATAACAAAGATGCGATAGAGTGCGTAAATAGCCTTTAGGACATGGTGGGCGTTGGAAGCATTCAAGGCAATCTTGAGCAAGTCTACGAGAGCACTAAGAGGCGTGTTGTTAGACACGGCGGTTGTGAGTGTTTTCTCGTATGATTGAATGTCTTTCAGGATCTTGTCCTCGGCTTCTTGACTTAGTGAGGATAATTTGCGCTTCTTGGAGGAACTGGGAAGAGATGACCGGGACGAAGACATACTCCGTCTACTGGGATATGCGAGGAGGCCAGAAGAATATTTCTGGTTGTTTTTTATTTGAGGTGATATGGGTTGGTCGAGAGGGGAGTATGTAGTGACACAAAGCCAGAAGATGACCCGCTAAGTCCTTGCCGCGAGTCGCTTGCTACAGTCTATGGGCGCTTCTGCAAATTCTTGTACTGCATGGATCGAGGATCTAAGATTCACCAACTTTCAAGCGCCCGTCTCTAGCGACTGGGCTATGATCGCGAGATTCGCGACTGACTCTCATACTTACACGCAGAATAAATTAGTTTACATATGCTTGCTCTCATATAGACGTTGATATTTTTTTGAGGTTGCTTTGTTCAAGATGCCACTCGGATTTGACCGCATGGCTACGACCTTCCATCGTTCCTGCATGTGTATAAACAACTTTGCGTGGCAGTGACTGCCTAGTGCTAGTACAGCCCTCATACATCCCATCTTGAATTTTTGACAATACACATATGATGCGGAATGCATCGCCTACTGTAGCTGTCCAGGGATCAGACCTAAATTGACCCTGAGAAGGTTCCCGCGACGTAAGCCTCGCCATTTAATGCTCGGAGCCAGAATAAACTGGTCTGCCAGTGGCAACCGGCGTGCCAACCTGAGTGCCACTAATGTTTCCGCTCAGCGTGTCGATAGCATGGACATTTACGCCGTTGAAAATCTCTCGCTGTATATGGCTTATCTTTGATAATCGGTTACAAACATTGAGACTCACAGGCAGTGTCGTGGGCCGCATCATCGGACGAGAAGGACCACGGAGGTTACGAGGACGCCTTGGAAGTGGAGAAAAGTGCAAGATCATGATCGGAAGGCTGGAGCTCCCGAAATGGGACGTGAGACCGCCACTGTGGCGCGGGAGGGTGCGCGATCTCTTTTGGAGTTGGTAGATATCGTAGCAGATGTTGCACGGCGTTTAAATCAAGAGGGACGCGGAGGAGACCGCACGCCAGTTCGTCCTGGCCATCCAGAGAATGTCTGTTTCCGTTCAGGCCCGACGACAAGAAGCAGAGCAGAATTTCGTGCATCCAGACATGCTAATGCCGGCATTCGTACCCATGCACGACCTGCTTAACCACGAGGGGCGCAAGACACCCCTCAAGTCGCCCACGACTCAAGTTTCCATGAAACCGAGGGACGGCTGTGACTCGAAATCCTGTTGGTCCCAAATGGACTTGTACCCATGCCATCGGTTTTAGTGACGCACCGGAGATCAGGCCCGTAGAGGTGCTCCGTTGGCACGAGGCAGAAGGACTCGGTCTGGACGAAGTATCTCTAAACCTCGGGTATAAGGCAGACTCAGCCAATTGTGACCATCTACTGATCACCTGCTCATAGTCTGCAGTGAGGATATAGACGAACGGATGTGGTACGCTAATCTGGACGTGGCAGCAGAGGCCATACAACATCTCAAAGCGGAGAATCAGCTGAGCGACCGTGTGGAGCAGCTTGCTTCTCTGCTAGACTTCGAGCGTGGTCTTATACGGGAGATGGGTTCAAGACAGTCTTCTTCGCTATTTGTAGGACAGCGGTGACGAAGTGGCCGAGGAGTGACTTTTGTGGCTACATGAAAAGTCCTCCAGAAGGCCGATGCGATAACTGGAGGTCAATAAAGTGCCAGTGGGGAGAAAGGTGACGAAGTGAAGTGAGGCAGGAGCTCGAGATACCCACCCAACAACCGTTCGATAGCAGGCTGCCTTGCGGCGAGATTTACGTAACGTGGAATGATATCTTCCCTGTCGTGAGTGCGCAAAGCTATTGTGTTGTGAAATGCTCGCCTCCACCGTCGTATCTTGAATGAGAATGTCTAGGCCATTCCATGTTCGATGCTCCGAAATAGAATCACAAGTGTCCTTGTCTTGTTGGACCATACAAGCGCTGTGGAGAGTATGCGTGCTCTGGTAGTTCCCAGTAGTGATGCCTAGTCGCCTGTCGTAGCTGTGGTCTGTGAAACAAGATCGCGTCCGAGTCATAGTTATGAAGTTTCGTACATCTCTACACGCCCTCCCCGTTCGTCTTATTGTTCTGCACTCTTGGATCTTCGGGCTTAGGGCATGCAAGGCATCACCTGGCCCTGAACCTGCAAGCAAGGATGCGAATCGCCGTTTCAGTACTGTGTTTCACTACTATCGTCTCTCACAGCTCCCGACGAGCCAGGGACGGCAAGAGATCATAGTCGGGCATCGAATCACATTAGACTGTTATCAAGATGAGCGGAATCCATGCGCACTCACGTTCGCAAGGTTCAGAGCATGCAGTGTGAACCGCGGCGCCCAACTTACTGGCGCACTTCTTGATAACGCATTTGTCTCATCAGAGCAGCATGGTTCGTGAGAGCAACTCTGCAGACCGAAGTATGTATTTTTAGACGCATGAGCGAAAAGACCAAGTGATCACGTTCTTCGGATGGGGACAGAAG
The DNA here is from genome assembly GCA_964035675.1 of Fomitopsis pulvina. Taxonomy (NCBI): domain Eukaryota; kingdom Fungi; phylum Basidiomycota; class Agaricomycetes; order Polyporales; family Fomitopsidaceae; genus Fomitopsis; species Fomitopsis pulvina. Next base: position 624,119 of record OZ037965.1, on the reverse strand, counting down.
AACTATCAGTGGATGCTGAGCAATCACGAGAGAAACAAACACACGTTTACCCAGAACCGATCGAATCCAGGAACAACAGACTACGACGATCTCAAAGAGAATTATAACGCCCTAATGGAACATTCAACAAAAAGCCTGAGAGCGCGCACCTGTGAATCTGCACATCTCATTTACTCTGACTGTAGTATCCCCAGGCCTAAGCAGGTGAGTGGGCAAGACAATAAGTACGGGCGGCATGTGATTCACGCACTTCAGACAGCTTGATTGCCAATTCACGTCAAAGCGACATCGACGGTTCTAGGAGGTTGACTGTGTTATACCCCCGCAGTTGCAGAACGCGTTGCGAGTTTGTCGCCAGGTATTGTCGCTGGTCGCCAACCCCTACTATGCGGACAAGCCCAAAGAAGACAAGCGGAATCTGGGGATCTACGATGCGGTCAACCCGCCTTGATCACTCGATCAAAGGCGCCCGAACGCTCCACTCCATAAGGCGGGATCTGAGATGGTCAATGTTTGAACCATTGGTGAGACTCGGCGGTCGGGCTCGCCCAAGCCAGACAAGAGCGGGACCTCTGGATGAGGCAGAACAATAGGGATGGACAAGAAGGAATGATGCTCCCAGTGCTGTGGCTCGGAGGCCAGGCCCCAATTTGACGCACTCAGTTCTGTGGGTGTCCGCATTGATCAGTCCTTCGTGACGGACTGGCGGATTGACAGGAGGGGGACGAGACGGGAGATTCATTGAGCAGTCTGCTGCGACGCACCGAGGAGAAAAACGTTGTGAGATAGCGGTCACCTCAACAAGAGCATTACGGATGGCAGGAAAGGACGCTGTGGAGCGCAGCTATTACTGTCTCGAGAACCAGCCAACAGGGTAGGCGCGTCAGGCACGAGCCCAGAAAACATATCTACGTAGATGATCTGACAAAATCCCGAGGCTGCATCTCGGTGCAATTTGACAAGACAATAACTGACCAATCGCAGGTCGCCGGTGGAAGCACTGTAGCTTCGTCGAAAACCCGGCCCAAGCGCCTCTCCTATTGTCTCGCGCGAACGAACGCGACTTGCATGCGAGTATAAATAGTGCGGGCAGACCGACAAGGAGCAGCCACTCAGCTAGTTCAAAGCCAGCTCCGTCGTCGAGACAATTCCCGTTCTCAACGCCTTCAAGCGCACCCTCCACATCCACAGTCGCAATGGACGCATTCTTCGACATCGCTACTCCCGTTCCCATCGAGGAGACCGAGCAGATTCCTGCCAACTATGACACGACGAACGGTAGCGCTAGTGGCTCCTGCACCATTGCCTGAGTGTTTCTCCTTCAAGTGAGTACTCTCCATCGGTACGCAAGACAGTATACTTACCCGCATATCATCAGGAAGTCAGTCCCCATGCCACAGCTCTACTGACGACATGCGTATGTTCGCCCTTCGCGCACCGCACCATTTGCAAACCTTCTAAGTTACCAAGATAAATTATTTCATTCATATGGAGGACGCCTCATGGGTGGAGACGGAGAGGAAGAGGAACACTCATAGACTGGTTTCTGTAGTTGGTCCTGGGCCATCCCAGTTGACGCGTACATTGGCGAGGGAGCATGGATATCGAACGATTTGACGAAGTGCCGGGTTTTTATGGTTGAAATTCTACACTTTGAAAGTCAGGACAATGTCGAACAAACGTAAACGACACAAAGAATCTGGAGACGTCCAAGTCGCGAACTATCGTCGCTAAGTATGAAACTGCGAAATCTAAATCAAGCTCAGTGGCAAGAAACGGAGGCTGAGGTCGCGCCCTGGCCTCCTGAGGAATCTGAGTCGCATCAGGGTGTGTATATAGTGGACTAGACACACCAGTCGAACTCAAGAGTCCACGCTGCGTCGGTTCGGGCCGGTGCAATCCCACTGCACATGCGAGCGCTTATCCAGTTCACAATTCCGAGTGTCCCGGACGCTGGCTTTCAGAGCGCTGTTAGTGCTTCAACGAACCTTGACTCCGACACCGTGTACTAGCTTCCAAGTTATCTAGCAACAGTGTTTCGTCTCATACCAGCGAGTATTAGCATGGAAGATACCATGGAATCCTCGAACACGTCACCTGCCCGAGGCCGAGGGCGAGGCAAGTCGCGAGGCGGTCTTGGGAAATACCTGCGTGCGCGAGGGCGTGGCCGAGGGAGCGGACGCGCTGCAGCGTGGGGCGAAAGATTACTGCTCGAAGGCGAGAAGCCAGAGGAGATAGATGAAGAGGAACTGGCTGACATCCAGAGGAAGTATGCGCGCAGGCAGCTTGGGACGAACGTAGACCGTTATCAGGAGCCAGAGCCGGAGTTGGACTCAGAGGGTGCGTATATACGCGTTGTTGGCCCAACACTAGTCATTAAGAGAGCTTGATGTGAAATTATCAGGAGAAGAGCTTGTTGAACCCGAAGTCGATGTTTCCGCTTTTCTCGAGCGACAACGGTTGTCGCCGCAGGTGTCCTCAGCACCGCCACCTCCTGAAGAAGACCCGGACATCGATGCGAGCGTTGTGGGAATAATTCCGGGAAGACAAGGGGCCGGATCTCAGAGCAAGAAGGGAAAAGTGCAGCAGATCAGCTGGGATGAGTCCTTGGAGGAGATGCGTAGAGAGAAAGCGGCAGCAGAGGCGAAGTGGGGTGCGTTTGTTCATCGTCGTTTTGTGCTCATAGCTTGCTCTAACTTCTTCCGCTAGACCTGAAATCACGTTTTCGAGCCTCCGCTGCTACCCACCGCAGTACGTCGAGTACACCGCGTCGAGGTGCTGGCCGGGGGAAGCCTAGTCAGTCCAGCATGTGATCTGACGTCTCTCGGACTTAACCATCTACTCGTAGATCGCATTGTCGAGGCACCACCGCTTCCTACTGTAAAAGAGCCCAACAAATCGGAAAAAGAAGGAATGCAAGACTTCTTGGACGACTTGCTCGCTTAGAGTGTCGGCGCACGTCATATTGAATCCATCGAGGTCGTGAATAAGGCACTGCCCGGCATATCATACACAACAGGGGGACATCGCCTCCAACGCATTAAGCTACCCAATAGTCGCACGGAGAAGCGTCCAATGGTGACTACACTTCGTAAACGAGGGTATGGAGTATAGGGGTATTCTGAGGTCAGTGTCCTGGGCTTAGATGATACAGTGGACAGCCCGCAGAAGAGGGCAATAACGATACAGTAAATCAAGCTGGGACAGGAGGATGTGTAGTCTGGGGAGAATAGAAAGGGCGGCATGGATCATGGATCATGGCGTGTCAGCGACCTTCGTTACCTCTTGGTGCACCTGAATCATGGTGCCCTGCGCCGGGATCCATGAAGGAGACCCCGGGACGATAACTGAGGTGAACGGCCGCTGGTGCCGCGGCACGACTGTGGCCTCGGTAAGCGGGTAGGAGGGTGTATCGGGTGAGAGGGGTGGGACGCTGGCGAAATGCTCGGAGGGTGCTTTCGGAACGGCGGTCCTCGCGGACTGCGGGAAGGACAAGGTCGTGGATGTGGTGGCAGGCGAGTCGGTGGCTTTCTCGAGGTCGTAGTCGAGGTTGAGCTCGACGACGCTGTCAAGGATTGTTGATGAAAGAGACCTGGACCGATGCGTGCGTCCTGGCTTGGGCGACCTGTATGGCGGAAGGGTGTCAATGGAAGGGGAAGATGTGGCGAAGGTTCTCCGCTTCTTCGCACCAAGCCCAAGGTAGGACGGTCTGAAGGAGGATGTCCTTGACCCCTCTGACGGTGGCTGGAATCCCAGACGCCTCGCGGTGGCCCAAAACGCAACCCTGTAGCTGCGACGCGCCTCCTCGGCGAACCCAAAGAGTGCGAAGAACAGGAATGCGCAGACGGGATATACCCAAATCCCCAACTCCACCGAGAAGTACAAAGGACGATCGTTCATCCACTCGTCAGCGGGATACTCGCCAATGGATGAGAAATTGCGGTGGACGTCCGCCCAGGAAATGTACGGCTCGACAGAGATGTTGTTATTGCTGAGGAAGATGGTGAAGGCACCAAGAAGGACAATACAGACCATCTCGACGCAGCAGACGAGGATCAGGCGAAGATATCGACTTGTTGTGAGCGCACTGCTGGAAGAGAATAGCTGGTTTAGCTGAGCCCTTCGACGCCAGAATGCGCGAAGGGCCAAGGCTGTCGTCATTCGCATCAGCCTTTCATCATAGAACAACAGCCTTAAGCTTACCAGCATATAGAAACGAAATGAGGCCAAGCAGAACTGGCCACACGAATACGAGGGGATACGCGAACGGTGTGTTCAAGGTGTCCGGGATGCAACCTACGTCTTCCAAGATGTTGAACCTATGCGCTGAGTGGCGGTGAGCGAGTCTAGTGCTTGTCATTCGAGAGAGTTCCTTACCTTGGACAACACAGTCTGAACGATGCCGCAGCTGTCAGTGATTGCAACGGGCGTATTCAGGGCTGTCAACTTACGGAGTGCCATAACAAGTGCAGGGATTCCAAGTGCTATTGCCATGTCCTCGAAGACTGCACGTCGTCGCTGCAGATGGTTTCAGTACAGCAATGCACATCGTTGAGCATTGTACGTACCGCTTGTATGTTTGTGTTGCCTAGTGTCATTGAGGAGATGCGATAGAGACGTCTGTTGATGCACAGGGACGATGCGGGTATCCCAACCCAAGTCCCGATCATGATCTTCGTAGCTGCCAGGACGTCCAATCAGAGCGAAGCCACAGGACTCAACCCCGCGTACACTCACATATGTCGCACCATATCGGTGCGGAATTATTGAGGTTGCCGTGCCAAATGATAGCGTTCACAAACTCTAAGAGGCAAGCGACAGACACCCAGATCATATAGAGGCAGGTTCCCGAGTTCCATGCTTGTAAATGCCATGGTAGAGGTATGAGGCCCACGACGAAGCCAAGAAAAGCGAACGTTGGAAAGAGCGGATAGGCGGCGTCGCCCATTGCGGACAGATTTGTGCGGCGCGGTGGGAATGGTGTGTTGTTTCTTCCGCGAGCATGCGTCTTTTATTATTATCATGCTGCGTGCTCCGCACAATGGACATTCACCACAATGGCGGGCGCTTATGGGACCTTGTGTTTAGGCGCCCAACCCAAGCGAACAATAATTAGCGGCGCTATTGTCACCGCCACCAGGCTAAGTGAGTGAGTGAGAGGAGTCCAGCGTTGGCATCCCAACCGCGCAATAGAGGCAGGAACCCTGTGGCAAGTGCGCCTGGTGGCCCGCATTTATGTGCAGTCTTCACGGAACTCGCTTGTCCAGGTAGAGGCTGAACAGGAGGAGCGGAATGAGAGCGGTCGGACGATCGAAAAGGCCGCGGTCGCGAGCAGGGGGAAGAACGAATGCGAACGAGCGCAGATGCGACTCAAAACTGGCGTTGCGAAGCTAAAGAGAGCCATCTGTACGGGGACGACCCGCGTCGCTAACTACAGGTTGCTTATGTAAACAGATGGACGTCCGCCACAAACTCTTCATTAGCGCTACTTATTAATGCAACTGGCGCCACCATTTTAAACGGTCTGCTGAATAGCCCTATTGGGATACTCAACTGACCCCACGTTTGCCTGCATTTCAACAATCTTCGCAGATACATAATCAAACGTGTCCCTATGAAACAATCGATGTTATCTTTAGTCTCACCTCGTCAATGTAAAAGAGACAAAGATTCGTCAGCTATGGCGGCTCGACCACGTTTAGGATCAGAAGTCGAATATACTAGGTAGAACCTCTGGTCAGACTCATCACATTGAGCAGAGCAGGGCATAGATACAGCAGCGGAGGGATCAAAGCCGGTAGACTAAACTAGAGTAAGGAAGTGCTAAGGACGTGGATATGTATGTGTATGCAATTTGTCATGGTTTATGCTCGATAGAAGTGAAGGGGTGTGTAGGGGCAGAAGATACAATGCAGGGTCAGTAACAGAAGACAGCGTACATGCGCAAAGAGCAGTCAGGCGTACTATGTGTTTGGCGATTTGATGCTACAGCAGAGGACAGAGCGGTAAGAGAGTAAGCAGAGATAATGCAGCCAGACGGGGCAGACGAGAGCAAGCAGAGGCGTAGCAGACGGCCAGATGCGCCATGCGGACAACACCAACATGCACAGAGAGAACGAGAAAGACAAGGCTCCCGACGTCGGTACGGCCACGCGCACCAATCCCGGCAGGATCACACCGAGTCCACGACCGTGGATGCCTCTTGGCGTACCTCGATCACCGCGCTCTGCTCTGAGATCTGGGACGGGCCCATCGGCACGACGGTCGTCGCGAACGGCCGGTGAAAGCACGGCACGACTGTCACTGTGGTCAGCGGATAAGACGGCGTCTCGGGCGACAACGGCGGTATCGTGACGTAATGCTCAGACGAGTCCCTATGAGTGGCTGTCTTGACGGACTCTGGGAAGGTCAACGTAGTGGACGAGATGTCAGTGGCCTTTTCTAGATCGTGCTCGATGCCGATGTCGATCACGCTATCGAAGAAGGAGGACGAGAGCGACGTCGGCCTCGGCGGGCGCTTGGACTTGGGCGGGGGCGTAAGGTAGTCTTCGGTGGAAGGCGAGGTCGTTTCGAAACTGCTTCCCTTCTTCGCAGTGAGGCTGCAACGGATTGTCAGTTGGAACGCATGGTGTCAAATGCATGAGAGCACTCGCCGGAAAGACTGGAAACTAGCTAGCTTCGCCTTCTCCGGCGACGGTTGGAGCCCGAGACACCTCACGACAGCCCAGAACGCAAGCTTGTAGTGCCGGCGCGCCTCCTCGGCGAACCCAAAGAGCGCAAAGAACAAGAAGGCAGAACCCGGGTAGATCCAACGGCCCATCTCCACCGAGATGTAGTAAGGGGGGTTGCTCATCCAGATGAGTGCCGGGACCTTGCCGACGTACGAGAAGTCATAGTGCGCGTTCGCCCAGGAGATATAAGGCTGGATGGGCACGCCGTCGTTATTGATGAAGATGCTGAACGCACCGAGTGGGATAGTGCAGGCCATCTCGACACAGCAAAGAAGCATCAGTCGGATGTATCGACTTGTAGCCAAGGCGCTGTTTGAAGAGAGCAACTGGTTGAACTGGGCCCTTCGCCGCCAAATGGAACGGAGTGTGAAAGCTACGGCCGTGTGAGTAAGTCATTGATACGTGAAAACAGACAGTCGGACTCAAAGACCACATATTCCCGGAGAGGATGACGAAACATCAAGTACCAAATGCCTCGTCACATGGCAAGCAACCAACGTCCACATCGACGCCAGACTACCCCGCCCCAATGGTAACGGACGCGAATCTGACGTTCTAGCATGGATGCGCAGTTCACGTGAGCGGGTAGTACACATCAGCCACAAGCATTGTGACAAAGCAAAGCAGCCGAACTGCTCGTCACCAAAAGTGTTCGTCTTGATGCACGGGGGACTGAAATGGAAGGAAACACGTACCAGCATAGACGAATGAGATACACCCGAGCAGAACAGGCCATATGAACACCAAAGGATATGCGGGGGGTGTGTTCCAGATGTCCGGTGTACAACCTACATCTTCAAGTATGTTGTACCGGTGTCCTGTTGCTCGGTGAGTTTCCTAGGCATAAAAGAGGTAGACTGTGCGTACCCTGAACAACCGTATCTATTCACGAGAATTGCCACAGTCAGCAGAGGGCAGTTAAGTTAAAAGAAGGCAAACAACTCACGCAAAGCCATTACGAGGACCGGGATCCCAATAGCAATTCCCATATCTTCGAAGATAGCTCTGCGCTTCTGCACGGGAGATTAGCGAGACAGGAAGGGAAACTACCAACCACGCACCTCCTGCCGCGTTATGTTCGCAGCATTCAATGAGGTGATATGATACAAGCGTCTGTTTATGCACAGAGACGAAGCAGGGATGCCGATACCCGCCCCAATGAGAAATTTTGTCGCTAAACGTCGCGTTAGTAGACCATGGTAAAGCTAAGAGCGAACACTCACTTATGTCGCACCAGACGGGTGCTGGGTCATTAATGTTACCGTTCCAGACGACGGAGTCAACAAATTCTACGAGACAAGCAAGGGATACCCAGATCATGTAAAGACAGGTGCCAGCATTCCATCCTTGCAGATGCCAGGGTATCGGGATGAGGCTTACTACGAAGCCGAGGAAAGCGAAAGTCGGGAAGAGAGGAAAGGATGCTTCACCCACCATGTTCGATGAACGGGCGATAGGGAATGAATCAGTCCCTTGCGTATCGTTTTATTACCTGTAGTATTGCGCATGTTTGTCGCAACAATGCGGGCATTCAACTCGTTCGTTATTGTGTGCTATTGTAGGGACAATGGCGGGCGTTTCAGTGATACAAACAGTCACAAGTATCTAGCGCCCAGCGTGTTGCGACTACAATACTCGGCAATTGCCGATCCGCGCTGCTGCCACAGGTCAGTACTTGCCTATTCTGGATAAGTGGATTTCAATGGAAACGTATTGTTCTCTGCTTACTTGTTGTCTGCTGCGGGTCCTCGTAGGTGAGCCCAAATATTTGTGTCACTCTTACTATTGTTTTTTCTGTATATAAGCACTGTGACGCGTGAGCTATCGACAACACCCCGTGCGCAAGCTTCCTGTCACATCGACCCAACCAAAGTCAACAGTCGTGATCGCACTCTATACTATGGACGAATTTGCTACCCTCGATCTCATCCTCTTCTCTGATCCGTCTCCGGACGAGAGCCCGCCCGGCTGCGCCATTCCTGTCAACAAGGAGCACATCGACGGCAGCTACTCCTACTCGTGGTGCACCATCGCATGAGCACTGCCTGACTCTGAGTTGCTGAGGAGTAAGCCGACCCCCCATCCGCCTACCCCACACTAATTCATGCTTGATGATATTAGGCTGTACACTACTATCCGATTTACCCCCTTGTATCGTTAGTCCCGACGCCACATACCCTCTAGACAAGGATACCCTTCCTGTTCTATACCCTCCGGTCCCTCCGACTGTAGAATGTATCAGAAAAGGATACCCTTACTGCGCTATACCCTCGCGTCTTTTGAGCTTTGCGTTTCTCTTGCGAAATCGCCTTCACCCACCTTCTTCACGGACTCTACCTATTAGTATACGTCGTATGCTTTTGTTATGCTGACTACTATGTGATCGTACTATGCTCTGTATGCTTTCCATTACTGGTTTATTACAGACTCCGTTCAGTTTGAATCTTGCCCGTGCGCAGTAATGGTGCGATGGTGAGATCCAGAGAGCTGGGCAGGGAACTTGAAGGCTGAAACTCTTGGGAAGCCAGCTGCCATCCTCAGCAGTCACCCTGAACACTTTCCTTATACCATTCGTGTTATTGACTTAGATCACTGCCGTTAGTATATGATAATGTTGACATCAAAAGAGTCTATGCAGCTGCGATCATCCCGTTACTGTGCGTTTTGCGCGTAAGAAACTGATTCAACGAAACAATCTCTGCGCTACGAGATTCATCCTTGTCGGACATAATGACAAACTCAGCCATGCCTCAGTACAACGAGGTCCTCGAGTTTCATGAGAGATCGATACAAACAGTAAACACACCAAGATATAGTCAGGACATGTGTGAGAGAGGGAAGGAGCCAAAAGAAGCGCGGCCAGGCAGACAAACAATGGAAACGCGTCTACAGTTGAGCAATAAGGATACAGAGGCTGTCATCAAAGCAACGAGATGCCGGTAATGAAGGAGGTAATTCAGACCAATAATGGACAAGCGAAAGTTGAAGGTCATCACGATGTCGTCACAGCACTGAGCGCACCGCAACTGCGCGAACTCAGGAGGGGCGATCGCCTGCGAGCAAGCACTCCGAGTCACAGTCCAAGAGAAGACGCCCGAGCGGCGCCTGACCTGAGTGCTAAACGAATGGCAATACACAGGGGACAGAACAGCGAGTGGCAACGCGAACGACGGCGTGGGGGGCCGCTCGAAGGCGTATGGGTTGGATATGTCGATGCCGTGCGCGAACCCAAGAGGCGAGGTCGGAGACGGCGCGCTGCCGAGGAGATGAAGGGGCATCTGGCTACGAAGTCGTCGAGTTCTTGGTCGGTGAGCATGTGGAAGTCGCGTCTGTAAGTGCTCGTCTCGCTCCTCGCTGGGGAAAAGGGCGATGCGGGAGACACGGGAGTTGGCGACATGCATTTCTGAAAGTCGCGACGGCTATAGGTGGGGTGGATCATGTGGTCACCATAACCTGCAGGAAGATGAGAATTTGGTCGCGCTTGGCGAGGGGCCGCTAGTGGCATGCAGTAATCAATCAAGCGCATTCGGTGAGCTGGCACAAGATACACACCAGACCGAAAGCGGAGCAAGGGAGGATGTGTTCTTGTTTCCCTTTGAAGAAATATTGAGAAGCACTACCGAGGTTTCAACCCCTCGCACCGTCAGCGGGTAACCTGGAGGCGACTACGTCGACTGCCGGGCCCAGCGCCACTAGGCGCAACGCTCCACCAAAAAAAAAAATCGAGAACGCTGCGCTTGATCCAGACGACGGCTCTACGGTAATCTTTGACAGCCTCCTCGCCGAAGAAGAGGAGGGGGGATGAATGACGCCGGATTTGCCCAGAAGAACAGGAAGGTCTGCTACAGGCCTCGAGGGGTGGACTCAACAAAGACGTACTGTCCGATGCGCGAGAAGTCGGCGTGGACGTAGTCCCAGCTTATGTATGCAGACAACCCAGGGGAGATGTTGTCGCGCATGGCGAGAGTGGTGAGATGTGCCCCAGACCATCTCGGTGATGGACATCGTGATGAGGCGGAGGTAGCGGCTGGTCGTGAGCGCTGGGTCACAGTTGTGCAGATGGGCGACGAAGTTGAGCCTTTGCCGGAAGAAATGGTGAAGGACGAGACCCGAAGAGAATGAAAGCCAATAAAAAACGAGAGGGGTGATACATACCAGCATGAATGAAGATGATAGTTGCAGGCAGAAGAGGAGATGACCAAACGATGAAGACCACTGGTACCGAATAGTAAGTCGCTGGCTGGCGCCCGATGTCTTCGACAATATCGAGGCGATGTCCTTGAACGATGTGGTCTATGAATTATAGTTGAGGTACCGTCAAGGAAGTCATAACATACCACTTACGTGGAGTCATCAGCACCATAGGGACTCCGAACACATCGCGAGTTCAAACATAACCTGCGCCGTCGGTCTTCGCAGGTTAAACGCACTGCTCGCCCAGACGCGACGAGCTCAAGATGTTTGCAGATACACGCTGTTGGGAGGGCAGAAGATGCGCCAAGGAGGATTTTGGTACCTGACGTGTGTAAACCAGTCAGAGGAAAGTATGCACTGATGGTTTCACCGGGACACGTATTGATATTGCACCAGACAACTACAAGAACCTCGACATTTTCTGACCACACAACAGTGTCAACGCCATAGATCACGTCGACGACAAAAAGCCAGACAACGAGCGACAAGATGAAGGCGCCAGCGGTGAACGTGGCAGGCATGGTGGCGGGCAAGATGGGTGTCAGTCGCAAAGCCCACGGTGGATGTTAAGCCGTGACATCATCTGGGCGAACAATGGAGACGAAATATTGATTGAAACTTATCACGCTTGCTAGCAACTGGCGAAGAACAAGGAGCAACTTCCCATAGCACGTACTCTCAGATGACCAGTTCTGCAAAGGTCTGCAGTGTTTCGAGCCGCGTCACTCAATCACTCGATTTCTGCCCCTCGGACTTAGACAGGCCTGTATTTCTATACCTTCTTGTCATAAATGGCATTTCTTGTTTTCGTGCGTTGTGCTCGTACAAGACCGGTGCCAGCGACAAGACTTGAAACGAGGCCAGTTCTGCAAAATCGTCACGCTCGGGTCACAGCGGCAGGTCTGCACATCGACATGGCATCATGGCATTGTTGATTGTTGGCTCAATCGAAATTTAGTAGGTGTTAAGCGGAGTTTAAAATGGAACCAGCGGGTGGCTGGTCCCATCACACCTGAAAGCTCTGATGTTGCAAAAGTGCAATACATTGGAATCATGCCATTTAAAAGCAAATTGGGTGGTGCAAATATGTTGTGTATGTGTACCTCCACTAGTTCCACATGCCTGATTGTTAAATCACCCTCAATTGCTGCCATGATCTCCCAGCCAATACTTTGCACCTTTCATGAGCAATGTTTGTGAATTGCTCTCCATTGTGATTCTCTCTGCTCAATTTCACTTGGGATATGAAAGGGTATTGTCATAATAACATCCTCAATTATTTACATAATACAAAAGTAGAGTACAAGGGAGTAGTGCCAGTTCTACAAAACATGTGCATTTTGCAGAACTGGTCATTACAGTGACTTGCATATTGATTTGATGGTTATGTTTCTTTATTTGTAGATGGGTAAATTTGTATGCCACAAAAAAAAGAATCAGCAGGATGACCATCAAATCAATATGCAAGTCACTGTAGTATCCCCACAGAGAATATGCTAACATCTACATGCTGAAAGTCAGCTGGAACTTTTAGGAACTTCCACTGACATGTTTGTGTTGCAGTTTGTTATGATGCTGTATGAAAGTGCCGGTGACAACAACCCAACCAACAATGAGGAAGGGATCAGAGTCATCTGATCTGATCCTGGGTACAGTGACAGCCTATCAGTAGGCATTGAGACTGCGGCTACTCTGTTCTACCGAGTAGGTGGTAAATGAGATTGAGCTTGGGCTACTCTCAAGCAAACTACACTACTATATATACAGGAATGCACTCTGCATTGCTCTCAGTGTCCTACAGATCACTGAGGCTAGCCACCTACATAGCTATACACACCAGTAGCATAGCCTGCACCTCTCTTATCCCTGTGTTGTCCCTCCAGTCCCCTAAGTCTGTCAAGGGGGGACAGGGGAGATGCACAACTCTAGGTCCCTTTGTTGAGTGTAAGGTTTTGGCCTTACTTCACCATTGTGTGAAGGTTCAGCATATAGTAACAATAAATAGAATGGTAGGGAATGGAAGTCAGAACCAATGGGCATTGAGATGTCAAGAAAGAACAGAAGATGACATGGCCATGACGGAAGTGTGATAAATAAAAGGAAGAGAAGTAAAAGAAACTGTAAGGTAGTGTGAGACAAGGGAAAGGCAATGGGTTATCCCCAAGGTGTGCACAGATGTCCTTGAATGTCCCATCTCAGTATAGTACAGGTTGGGAATTGAAGAGGGTTGACCACTGATTAGTAAGTCAGAAGAGAAATGATGAGTCATGAATAGGAAATAAATGAGCAAGCAAATGAGAGCAATGATGTGAGTTAAATGAATAATGTAAAGTGTATGTGTCATGTGATGCAATGAATAACTGTCTGTCCTCAAGACAATGTCAGTAATGTGTGCAGAGTGCCATTGTCCTCGAAAAGGAAATGTGGTCCATGCCCAGATGGCCTGAGGTTCATTGTAACACAGTTAGTATACATGGCAAGGGCAGACCCCCACCCTTGCCTGCCAGCATGCTGGCATTTGCCATTTCTGCCAGGTGGCAACCAACTGGTAGCTTAGCTGGGTGCTAAGTGGGCACTTGCATGTATGGGGGGTGTGCTGCATGAAGTGCCCCAGACCTGTTATTGTGTGATGGTGGGGTGCAACCAATTTACTAGGATGGGTACAAGACCACAAAGTAGATTGTTCAAGCTGTGAACATTTAATGAAAATGGCCCCAGTGTGAGAACATTTTCATTGGCTGTTCAGAGCATGAAAAGTGGAGGATAATATTTAAGTTTTGCAGGATGTTTGATAACCACTCCTGAAAAGTTCAAAATTTTGATCAAAAAGGGTACAACAATAAATTATCTTCTGGAATAGCATTGAACATATACCATGTACAATTCAATGTTTGAGCTCTGAACTGACCTCCAAAATGAAAGTGTTCTCACGCTGGGACCATTTTGGTTCAATGATCATAGCCCAAACAATCCCCTTTGCCAGCGGTGTATGGCCCATCAGTGTTTAAGTGGTCAGTGTTTGCTCTGCCAGCCGGCAACTGCCTTGCTGGCAGGGTGCTTGGCAAGATGGCAGCGGCATGCCAGTAACATTAGTTGCAGTACCAAGTAGCACTCGCTTAATTGTAACTGTTAAAAGCCATTGAGATCGTCCTCAACTTATTATATACCCTTGCGAGCAACAGCGATTAACCTCATATATGTGCCCAGGACAAGGAGAAATCATGAAAGCTGAAGGATAATCAGCCAGCGCCACAGCTATGGGCGAACGCCTAGTTGGGTAGTAATACATCTGACCTAAGGATACAAGTCACTCTGACGTAATTTATCGTCACGAAATGGGGACAATAGCGAGGAGCAGCAGGGACGAACAGGATGATAGCCGTGCTGTGAAGTCGTGGATACATCAGAGATTTTCGTGGGATGATTCCAGATCATCCGTATGGAGCTTTTCGCGAAATGATGTTTTGATAGGTGAAGAGTTGCTACCAGCCATTGGAACAGACGCAAGTGACTTCCATCCAGGTGAACTGGCAGGCAGCGAGTAAGCAGGTAGAAATCCATCGTGATCCACATTAGGTTTGAGCCGCTGAACGGTAGTGGGCCTGAATAGTTTTCAGCAAGCGGCACGGCAATCGAGGGGAACCAATACATACAAATCCTCCAGGTGGCCAAATCTCAGCATACGCAGGGACTGCAACCCGTTGCACAAAGACAGATACGCCTCATAATACCTCTTCCTGGCTTCTTCTGCGAAACCGAAGAAGGCGAAGAAAATGTAGGCGCACGCGGGAATAATCCAACGGCTTAGTTGAAAGGCGATGACGAGAGATGAATCAGACATCCAGAGGACAGCGGGATATTGAACGACTCGCGAGAAGTTGTAATGTGTGCTCGCCCAGCCCTGCCAAGGTACGACACCACCAATAGCGTTGGCATAGATCTGATAGATGCCGAAGGGAACAGTGAACAAGAGGTCCATCATCGCCAACGCCATAAGACGGAAGTAGCGGCTGCTGGTGAGTCCTGTGCTGGATGACACGAACTCTCGAAACTGCGCGTGACGCGCCAGTAGAGCTCGTAAAGATAGGGCTGAGCAACGTCGATTAGTTCATAGTCTACGCATAGGTATGCCTAGTATGCTTACCACAGTAGACAGCGGATATTGAGCCAATAATGACTGGCCACATAAAAACGAGCGGATAAGCGGGAACCGTGTTGTAAACCGCCGGATAACAGCCTAGAATCTCGTAGATGTTGAAGCGATGACCTTGCACAATATATGCTAGTGGAAGGTTATGGACGAGCAATCCACGTAGACAATGAGCACTCACCAAAGGCCATGCATATCATCGGGGCGAGAACACATATCAAAGTGTCGATCAGGATAATCCGACGCTTCTACACAGTGTGAGGGTTATTAAATAGTCTGATTGTATACGATGTACGCACCTCAGAACGAGTAATCGCTGCAGCCTGCATGCGGGCAATCTTATACAGTCTACGGTTGATGCATAGAGATGCCGCCGGGATTCCGACGGACGCGCCAATTGTGATCCTGGTGGCTAGCGGTCAATCCCCACGTCAGCACGACACAGGTGTCCAGTACCAAAGGTACGCACATATATCACACCAGATAGGGGCAACGTTGAGCGCATTGTTGGCCCATACAACAGAGTTGATGAACTCGTTCAAGCAGGCAAGAGCCGTCCATATCATGTAGTAACATGTCCCCGAATTCCAGGACTGCAGATGCCACCGGAGAGGGATGAGCGCGAGGACGAAACCCAGGAACACAGCAACGGAGTATAGGGGATACAAGGGGTCTGCTGCCATCCCTGAATGGAGATACCAAAGCAAAGAATTAGGGGACGTAGCATCTCGCTGAGCCCGGGCCACTTATGAATGGACTCGCTAGAGTCGCTACCAAACTGGACGAACAATGTGAATCATGAGCGCTTATGTGCACAATGGCGAAGGTCGCGATGCCACGCTAAGCACGTGATGGGTGCCACTGATGCGGAAACAATTGCCGAAAGCAACATGACAATGGGCAGTTGCTTTCATGGTTCAACGTTCAGGTCACACAACACAATTTTGCCCATTTCAGCGCTCGAGAAAGATTTAAATACGCCGAGTACAATGCAGCAGCAGTCAACCCCAACAGACCTCGCCCAAACGCACCATCCAGCTTTGTCAACGCTGCCTCTGCGATTATCGTCGACTTCAGATCCTCTACAGTCCGCCAAAGCTCCCAGTTACCTCAGACATGGATTCCTTCGCAGCCTTCGAAATTTGCTCCCCCGAGCCTTCGTCCTCTGATTGTCGTCAAGCGTCAGGGAATTTCGCTGGGTTAGACCCGGCAATCCCGTTGAATTTCGAGCATGGTGGTAGCGGCATTGGCTTCTACTGCACTGTCTCATAGACGTCACGAGCCCCTTTCCTGTCTCGATTGTTGGAGTAAGTTGCGCACCCTCATGCTGCTGAGGTAGACTTGTGATGATGTGGCTTGGTACCAGCCGCCTATCACTGTTTTTGTCCCGAGCCTTGAATACCTAGTTTAGGTCGTTCTATCCTTGGTCCTGTAAGTGTCGTCGTTTATTGTCACGTTCATAACTGGTGGCTCATGTGCACAGTTTTATTCCAGGACTCTCTGTAGCCGCGATGTATCTACTAGTGATGACATTATTTATGGAGACCCACGCTCAAGAACATTTCGTCCTTTCGTTGCAGGGTTGAAGCGTTTGTAACCTAACCCAGTATTTACTATAAATAGCAAAATTGTGGGCCGTACTGTAACTTTCTGGTTTACAACCAAAAGCACCGGGTCTTCAGAGTTGAGCTTGTGCTTTAGGCGCTCCAAGCTCAAGGCTCCACCCTTATCTTCACAATCAGGAGACTGCCTCGAACTGTGGAGGTCAGGAGTGAGGTAGGGAAGGTTGGGCAAGACCGGTGTTAGCCGTATGCTTCCTCAGTTGCGGTTGCTGATGCTCCGGGAGTGAGGTGAGAACAAGTTACTATATTTGGTTTGCACTTCGATGCTTGGTCCTAGTACGCCGGTTGGGGAGAGGCGATCCGCAGAGCGGCGGAGGTTGCGCGTCGAACCGGTGTATGGAGCGCGGGGAAAGCTTGAGAGACAACCGGAATCCAGCTCGAGCGTGAAGTGATGGCGAGTCGTTGAGCACACGACTAACCACCACTAATGACGCTAGTGGGAGGAGGGTTGGGACGAAAAAACACGCGAGGCGAGGGCCTGAGCGCGGAGAAGGAGGAGACGAAGCTTCGAGCGCTTCTTTGGTTCGTGTTCAGTCCTCCGCATTCAGTCTGCTCGCTTAGTAAGCACTAGTTTGACTTGTATGCTCGCAAGCTAGCGATCAAGTCAAACTGCACCGTACGGATAGCCGCCTACCCAACAAGAGCTGCGGCGATCCATGGCTATCCCTGCCTCATGCCCAACCAGAGCCATAGCTCGACACTACCAGTAACCTTGGTTTGTGCTGAGGTTTGTGAGGTGCCAT
The DNA here is from genome assembly GCA_964035675.1 of Fomitopsis pulvina. Classification (NCBI taxonomy): domain Eukaryota; kingdom Fungi; phylum Basidiomycota; class Agaricomycetes; order Polyporales; family Fomitopsidaceae; genus Fomitopsis; species Fomitopsis pulvina. The sequence goes on along the minus strand of OZ037965.1, from coordinate 606,679 downwards.
GAGGCAATTCGCTCAAATGCCCCGATGTACAGTTGATAGGCGAGAGATGTTGTACATCTTTGAAGACGCACAATCTCGGCATCAGCTCGAGGAAAAGGCAAGTGTACCAATACAGAAAGAATAACTGAAAGTTGTACCCCACCCATTGTCTTTACAGTGATCAACAGCTCCTTGAGACAGTCAAATTTTGTTGAGCCTAGGGCACCCCCTTCCTCCCAATAAAATTCAGATTGCTATGTGTCATATTGTAGATGTACTCTGTATATCCATGCACAATAAATTGTTATTGAATCAAGAAAGGATGAGACCACCAGAGATCAGTGCAATATTCTGTTATCAATGCTCTAACCAGTCCTTGAGATGCGGTCACATCACACAGCACCTGCCTAATATGGATGCACTGCTGTAGGGACAACAGAGTTCAGCACCCCAGTAGATACCAGATCAGGGGGTGTGATGTGACAAGATCCATGAGATTAGATATTACATTCCACTGCTTGAGGCACTCATATTCAGGTTTAACATGAAGCACACACTTGCTACACAATAAGAGGTGCAGATTTAAGGACTAGCCATACAGGAAGTAAAAATATGTAATAGGAATTCCCATTCTCTAGACAGAACCACTTTAATGGGCTGAAATGAAATTATGTATTTCCTGTGAACATGCAATGTTTGGACTGTAGCCCAACATGCTGCATGCACAAGATGATTTTGATTTGTACAATACATGGCATGTGTATAGTAGACATAGCTGTATCTGTACACATGAACCTGGGGACAAGTATACACATGATGTACCAGCTCTCATGTAAACACATCAATAAAGATATACAACATGTCTTTTTCTCTGCATGCATTAAAAATGTGGAGCAGGCAGGAGCACTCTGATGTACTGGGAGTCAGCTTATTGGCAGTATCTGTTACAACTGCTTACTCAAGTGCACTCTACTGGGGACTTATCTTTTTTCTTGTTTATCTTTTCTAGTTCTCAGGGACGCTGTTTCCATTCAGTATGACTTGGCCTGTGCACTGTTACGCATTGCTAACAGTGCCCATCCCTTGGACTGGCTCCATACCCTCTGCCCATCCCATCTTTCCATAGCCTTACCTTGTTGATGTGATCTCTGTACTATACAGTCATAGTGCCTCATTTCCTTTTCCCTTTAACTTTCCATAGCCTTACCTCATTCACACACCAGCAAGTCAGATAGGTTGTACCAGGCTGTGCGGACTGGTGCTCTGACCCAGATGTATATATACCGGTAGACTTAGTGGGTTGAGCTCAAGCTCGACCTGGTTAATCATACCTCATCTCACTTCTACTCTCAGCTTCACTCTGACAGCCCGGCTCTGGAGGTATCCCAATACTCCAACCAGAAGACTATACACATCCATTAGTGTCGACCCCAGAAGACAGTCTTCACCCAGGTACGCCAACATCATTGGTTTACAGACAAGCCCTCTCTTCCCATTGAGAGGAAGGTGCTGTTCACACATATGCAGGACATGTCATCGGTTCATTGCCCATTTGGGAATAGACACAGTCATTCACTGGCTAGGTACTACAAGTATGCTAGCATCCAGAGGTGTTGGAAGCATAGGAGTGCTCCACCTTCTGATGAAGAAGTCATCCCTAGTGCCGATAGTGCTGACTAGGAAGGAAGGACCTCGGGATCAAGCCCGCTAGAACCTTAGGATAAAGTCATCTGTCCTCAATTGGGCAAAGGTTTGTTCTCTCATTTAGGAGAGGACGTAACAGTATCATGAAGCCAGGCATCAGTGATCTTGGCAGGTGTGTGTGTGTAGTGTCTGTCTGGCAAGGAATTTGTAAACAATGAGGCCATGTGATTGTGTGTGGGAGACTGGTTCCGCATGCTTGTTCTTCAGTTGGAAGAGCATATACAAGAACTCAGAGACTGTCTAATTGAGGTCAGGTCAGAGAGTGTGTGAAGAACAAAGTGGACTTTCTCATTCTCTTCTTCAGTGGACTAATGTGAGCAGACAGCTCACTGGAGGTGGAGGTGGGCATGTTGAAAGCCTCCTTGTATCTCCAAGTGTATCATATACTGTATCTACTTAGCTCTAGCTCATGCTCTCATAACTGTAGCTCAATTAGTGCTGCCATGGCTCTGGCTCTGACCTAACTTACATAAGCTGGCAGCCAAGCTGATTTAAGCCCAGCCAAGCTGGAGCTGATCCCTGGAACAAGCTGGCTGGTGGCTCCAGTGGCTGGCTGAGCTGACTCCAGCCACACTGCAGTGGTGGTCTGCCACCTTCTCCTTTGCCCATTGCACCTCATGAGTTGCCTCCAGGTGCCTGACCAAAGTCCTCCACCTCACGACTGCTCAATAGCAGTTGCACTTGATGTCTTATGTCTGGTTGCCACCACTGAGATGCACAGGTGGGCCCAGTGTCAAGTGCTGGGCCCACTGTTTCATTACCTTTCCTCCAATGAGGATGTGCACTGCTGCTAGAATGTGGCAGTGCAGCATGTGAGCAACATGAAAGATGAGTCCATTACCTTGCTTTGCATGTGGTGTTGACATCAACATGGGCCCAGCACAACCTAGGCCTACCCCTCCACCTCACGTTCTTCAATCAGAATGCACATGACTGCTTTTCAGCAGTTGCTTCATGTCCTTACAACACCCCAGAGGCACATTCTGTGCCTCATGTGGTGTCTCATATCCAGATTGTGCCACTACAGCAATCACCAGGTCCGTCCATCACCTTCCATCCTCCAATGGTGACATGCACGACTGATCAAAGGTAGTGTTGCCATGGCTGGGCTAGCTGCAAGCTGGCTGGGAAAAGCCACACCTGCATGCCAGCTTGGCTCGGCTTACACAAGTATGGCACAGCTTGTGATTGGCTGGGCTTGAGCCACGGCTTCCAGCCGGCTGAGCTGCAGTTACTTACATACTAATTAACTGCCTGTGGTCATGCTTAATAATTTCTAACTGAGCTAATAAGTTAGATACAATCTTTTTTAATATACACACAATATCACTATGCATCAAAGGGGACTGACATATGCCTTAGAATGTGCCCTGTGTGTGTGTTGTCCAGTCCACATGGGTGCTTCTGAGCTCCTGCGCAGGTCTCACTAGAGGATGCAAGGCAGGGTAGGACTGGTGCTTGTGCTGGCCCACCTAGTGATCATCCTGGGGGTGGCATCCAGGTGCGAAAAACCATGCGGGGCACAGAACGTGCCCTGCAGGTGTGTTGTCCAGTCCACATGGGTGACTTTAAGCTCCAGCATGAGTACTTGCTGGAAGGTGTGAGGTAGAGGACAGGCCTGGCACTTGTGCTGGGGGCCTGCCTGGTGATCATTGATGCGACCAAACATGCCTCTAAGCATGGGAAAAGGAACCCTAACACACACTATACCAGGTGGAACACCGATATGTGGAGCCTGGGTGAAAGCATGCAAAGAGGGTCAGGGTACTTGAGTACCCTACTGTGGTCTAGTGCGAGGGTGCCCTGAGTAAGGATGGGACTCTCGATCCACACGGGAAGCCTTTGAGACAATGGAATGGGCCCGAAGGGCTGGACTGAGGAGTGCAAATACTTGAGGAAGAGGGAAGGTATTCAAAGGGGTGTGCTGAATGTTTGAGAGCAAGCAGGGCATTCAAAAGTGTGTAAAGTTGTTCAAGGACACGACAGGATGTTCAAAGGTATGAAGGGATGTTCGAAAGGGTGTGTTACTTAGTGGAGGTGTGCTTGAAGTGTGCCCAGTTGCTCAAGGTCATTTGAGAGTGCTCAGGGTAGAGTGTTACATTCGGTAGATGCTTGAAGGGTTGCAGCATGCATTTGAAGGGCTGTAGTGGAGCGTCAAGGGCTCAGGAAGATAGTAGACTTGGCAAAGGAAGAATGAGGGGGTCAAGCTTCGAAGGCTTGAGAATGAGAGGGGCACTGCAAAGGAGAACAAGATGATGAGGGGAGTTCTGAGCAAACTTAAACTATGCAAATGACAGGTGGAGTTGAGAGACTGACTCTGTGGGGGTAGACTTCTCTGGTTATTCAGGGAGGACATGTACAGTATATATACATGCATGCAAGTATGCCTATGCTACCTTAGAGGGTGGGTGTGTCTACAAATGCGCTCAAGGATGAGGTTAGCAGGAAGATCTTCGTGAGCAAATTGAGAGGGGTGTGAGGTGCAGGAACAGAGCGGGAGGGCCAGGAGGCCTGAGATGCATTCTACCATGTCAGGAAGGATGCCACAGGGCAGGCGTGGCTTCCTCTATTGTTGTCGCCAGGAGACAGTATGTCTAGCTATCATGCTTCTTTCATCAGTGGTGGCCTCCCAGAGCGAACTAGCTCTCCCGGGAGTTTGGACTCCAATGCTATCATTCAAGGGTCAATGGGTCCCTGATGTGCTTGAATGATACTCAAGGACATTTGAGGGTGAGTGGGAGCATTCAAGGGCTAGGTGGACTCGAGCGATGCTCAAGGACATTTGAAGATGCAGTGAGTGCATGATGGCTAACTCACAGTGGCAGAGAGTAGGGCCAGTGCTTGAAGGAGAGCTGACCATTCAAGTGAAAAGTCGAAAATGGCAAAGTGTTCAAAGGCCTTGAGGGTTCTCAGAGCTTAGCAGAATGCCAGGCATATCATCATCCTGAGGCATAAGAAACCATGCAGTGCATGGAACATGCCCCACATATGTGTTGTCCAGGTCACGCAGGTGCTTCTGAGCTCTTGCACGAGTTGTCACTGAAAGATGCAAGGCAGAGGGTGGGCCCAGTGCTTGTGCTGAGCCCGCCTGGTGATCGTCCTGGGGATGGCACCCAGGTGCAAGAAACTATGTGGGGCACAGAACGTGCCCTGCAGGTGTATTGCCCACTCCACATGGGCATTTTTGAGTTGCTGCACATGTTCTTGCTAGAGAACGTGAGGTGGGATGGCAGGCCCAGTGCCTGTGCTGGGCCTGTGTTGGCATCAATGCTAGCAGGGTCAGTGGGGAATAAGGAGATATGCAAGGTGATTTACTCACCTTGTGCTCACTGTTGATTCACAGTGTTGCCACTTTGGACCAACAGTTCACATCCTCATTGGAGGACAGGTGGTCATGAATGGTGGGCCAGGCACTTGATGCTGGCCCACCTGCATGTCCCGATGGCAGTGACCAGGCACAAGACATCAAGTGTGACTGCTATTAAGCAGTCATAAGTTGGAGGGTTGTGGTCGGGCAACTCATGAGGTACAATGGGCAAAGGAGGAGGCAGTGCACCAGGGCAGTTTGGCACCTGCAGTGTGGCTAGAGTCAGCTCAGCCAGCCACTTGGAGCCACCAGCCAGCTCAACAGCAGCCAGCTCATTCTGGGAACAGCTCCAGCTTAGCTGGGCTTAAATTGGCTCAGAGCTGGAGCCATGGCAACACTAATCACATATTGACAACAAATGTGAGGTGAGTGAATCACCTCATGTGTTGCCTCACACCCTGCTGACTCCATCAGCACCAACACCAATGTGGACCTGGCACAGTACTGGACCTGCTGTCCCACCTTATGCCCTCCCACAAGAATGCACATGACTGCATTAGAAAAACTGTATTTTACTCTTTTTCACTCTACAAGAGCTTGAAGAGTGCCAAAGAGCCCAAATAGCCCAAAGATGCCCCAAGACAACCCCCCCTTATTATCAAGCTCCTTCAAGATACTCAAAGACTCTTCAGGGCTCTTTCAAAGAGGTACCAATTCTCAATCAAAAAAGAAGCACTGGGTACTTGAAAGAAGATGACCCTGCCCAGAATTGAACCCTTGACTTTCCCACACCCTGTCAATAAACCCAACATCAACATCACCTCATTTACCACTATACCATAACATCTTAATTATTTGAACTAACTAATTTATATATATTCTCATTTTCTTTATTCTCAAAAATGTGAACTATATAAGTCCAACTGTTACTTGTAGGCATACCACAGAATGTTTAAGCATTGTTCTGGCAATGTACTGAATGATTCCATTAAACTTCTGTGTCACATAATACACATAACTTGGGCCTCTTGAACCTCAAAAATGCGGACTATTCAAGTTTTACTTTTACTTATAAATAAAGTATACTATGTCTCAGAGTCCTTTTGGCAATGATGCTGAGTGATTTTATTATGTTTTGGGATGTTCTTTATCACATAATGCACTTATTCAATCATGAAGAATCTTCCCCTTGTTGGTTAATAATTAGCTGCTGAAGTGTGCACTCTATAAGAGACCTCTTTGTATTAGATTGATCACACAATGAATGCCTCTCTTCTTTGCCATTTAAAGCTGCTTTAGGTGCTAAGAGATTATTTAAGGTCACAGGGAACTATGTTTGTATATTGAATAGTATTAAATGAGGACTTTGAAAGATCACAGAAAGTACCCAAAGAGGTCTTAGAATGAGTCTTTTAGAAACTCTACATAATATATAATTGTTGAATCTCTTACATAAAGGATAGAATATAGTTTTAAAAAAGTCAATGACAATAGAAAAACCATGTAGAAACAAGCTGAGCAAATTTAAAACAATTAATATGGTTCACTACTGTGTACTCTGAGACTCCTTTGCCTGTCTTGCAGATTGGTATATTACTTGCCATTTCCTCTTTGAAATTGTCATTTGCTCTCCAGCCTCTTTTGTGAATACTCTGTTACTTGTAGCCCTCTTTCAAAAATCAGTCCCTT